>JAEIGN010000526.1:6380000-6980000 GCA_018903745.1 Drosophila repleta
ATAATAATTAATACAATATAATCAATTTAATAATAAATAAACTAAAAATAAATAATTAAATTAAATTAAATAACAAATAAAATAAAATAATAACATAATGAAATAATTAATGAAATAGAATAAATCAAATAAATATCTTAAATAAAATTAAAAAAAAATATTTACTTACATAAAATAAATTATAAAGTAAAATAATTAATAAAATTAAATTATAAACAAAATTTAAAAAATAATAAAATGAAATTAAATAACAAATAAAATAAATAATGAAATAGAATATAATAAATAATAATATCAAATAATAAATAAATTTTATATAAAACAAAATATTTAATTAAATAAAATGAATAAAAAAAAAGATTCTATATGTTAAAGAATCTAACATTAAGTACGATCTCAAGCAGGTATTGGAATTAAAATTAAACATACTTATACAAGTCTTGCTAAATCGCAACAAAAAATACCTCAAAATTATAATGTGATTTAGAGCAGTTTAGCAATTTTTGCAAATATTTAAATTCTGTCTTAAAACCTTGCAAAATATCAAATACACAAATAGAGTACAAATACGTTGAGTACTGTTCGAGCATTCATAAAATAAATTATAATAATAAATAAATAATCAATAAATAATAATATACAATAATAAAGAAAATAAAATAATCAAATAAAATAAAATAAATAATTAATTAAATAAATTATAATATAAAATAACTAATAAATTATAAATAAAATAAAATTATTCTCCAATATATTAAAGTTTAAGCAAATATAAAAATGTTGCCTAAAAACCTTGTAAAATATTTCGAACACATTAAAAATATAGATTCAGTTATTAAAAATCAGCCACAATGATATGGTATTCAGCTTGTCTCTGAAGCTTTAGTTTAATTGATGATGTTTATGTTTACAGAATAAACTATTTTTGGAAGATAAATGGATGTGCATTTTAAATAGCAATTAATGTGGGCGGCAAAAATGATTATGAATTAAAGCATTTATTTTTGCTGCCCCCAGTTTGAGTGAATTATTAATATTAATTAAGATATGTATATTATTATATATATATTTGCAAACCTGTCATAAATAACTTAAGAGCGCTTTGAGCATGGCTAGAGTATTGTATGAGCATTTCAAATTTTATTTATTTTTTATTCCCATACATATAACTACATAGTATCTCTCCTTTTACCAGTCAGTCTGAGAGCAGTATCTAAACTAAGTATCTATAAAGTTCAGCCTTCAACTAAGCCTGCTTCAACTCCAAACTACTGCCCAATGTTCATTAACAATTTAAACACAATGTGTATCCAGCCAAAGGCCAAGCCCTGTTCAAGCTGCACGATAGCAGCCGAACAATAAAGGATCAACAGGTGTGCATGTCATTAGCGCAGGTTTTATGGTCTTTTAATAGAATCGATTTGAACGATTCGAAACGCTGAGACCAAAAGTCAAACAAACAAAGCGCTGCTGGCCATGCTCAGCACAGACGCCGCTGCGACAAAAAAGAAACATTTTCGTGGGTTCTAAATTAAAATGATGAGCCAGGGCTGGAGCTGTATATAGTGTTTCTGTGTGTTTGTGTCGAGTTTACCACACGCATTGGCCACATTTCATCGATAATGAAAGATGACAGTAACGAGTCGGCGGCGGCAGCGGCGGCGTTGCTCGATGATGCTGACAACATTTAAAACAATTTTATGCAAATTAAAATACGGTCAAACAGGGCGCAGCCAGGGCGAACAGAGCGAAGGGTTCCTCCGGTCGGTCGGTCGGTCGGTCGGCTAGACACCTACAATGCACATGAACATATTGTGGCCATTGTCTGTTCTGGCCCGTTTCCAATAATTTAAACAAATTTATGGCCGGGCCTCCGTTGCCCAGCCAGGCGCTCACTTGTCGAGTGCCGCGGAGATCTCACATTTCACAGAGAGCCCACAGACCGAAATCACTTTAAGTGTTTTGACACAATGAAGTCAGTCAGTGTTCAGTCGGGCCGACCGACTCCGTGCGGGTTCCCTCAACTAATTTATGCGTCAGTTTCAAGTGCCATTTGTGGTCCAGACCTCACAACTCACCGATATACCCTCTGATGCTGCTGCTGCTGCTCCATTCTTGGACAACATTATGTTATTGCAAAGGTTTTGTTGCATTTTGTTCAAGAATATCAACAAAATATGCCCGTTACACGGCATGTTTCAGTTTTGTTTAACATATTTATGACGACACGTCGAAGTCGATTCTAAATTTCTACGAGCCTCAGCGATTTATGTTTTTATTAGTCAATATTCTATTGAAATTGCTGTGGGTCTTTTGCATAATTAGTCGATCGACGATCGACGATTGACGCTCGACCCAAATGAGCTCAAGAGCTCTAAAATATATAGAAGAACTTGATCTGCTTGCGCCCGTGGCGTTCTCTTCCGGTTCAAGCCATATGGGCTGTGGGTGACTTTACGACTAAATTCCGCCAAATGTCAGCTGTGTAGGTTTAGTTCCCTAAGTATCCATAATAACAGCAGGTGAGCAAAGAGCTTTTTGTAGTTTTCTGCCTTTGAAACAATATCAAGTTTCTGAGCTGGCTTAATGTGAATAAAGACTTATGTATGTAAAACTTAAATCCTGTTTATTCCTTTTCAGAATTGTCTTATCCCTCTATTCAGCATCAACTACTTATGCCTTTGCTCCATGGCCATAATCCTAGTTTAAGAAGATTTTGATTTTTTGAAAAGATATTGACTTGAGGTGATAAACTAGAATGACTTAGTGCTAAGTGGAGTAGCGAGATGCCATCTTAAGCCGACAAGGGATTTGGCATTTTGCACATTTGTATTGGCATATCAAGCGTCGCAGATCTGAGCACTTGTCAGGCGAGCAGCAGCCCCAAATGAATGGAAGCCAAACATAACTAATGCTCTTACAGGTCTCACAGGCTGCCTACTCGAATGCAATCTCAATGGGCGAAACTTATCAATCATAGATAGCAGAGATCTCCGGCTGTCTAAAGTGGCAGGCGAGAGTCGCTTGACTGCATCATTAAGCCATAAACAACATCAAATCGCCATTAAGGCCATATGCAAATAATTGCAGACTCAGTGAGAGAAAAGCCCTTGCGCATGCGCATGCGCCTGTGCTGAGCGACATTTAGCGTGAGGCGGCGCCTTTCAAGCCTTTCAAGCCGCTCAAGCCTCGCAGCCGGCGTCCATCTGCGTCAAGGGAACAGCATGACAAATACAATTAACATGGATGCAACGGCCACGCCCTTGACGCCATTAAGCAAAGGCGCATATAAAAGCATAAAAACTCTAAAAGCTAATTTTTCTCACTAGGCACTTACAGAAAACAGGGACGGTCCGCGCAGCTGACGCCCGGCTTGCAGGCTTTGCCGTCGCCAATGTAGCCGGCAGGACAACGGCCGCACCTTGGTCCCGTGGCAGACTCATGGCAATCAACGCCTGTGGGCAAAGAAAGAGAGAGAGAAGAATTGAGTTGGGTCCCATGCCCATGTGAGTCATCAATATGCTTACCAGGATAACAAGGATTCGCGGTGCGGCAGTTGGGCTCGAGGCGTATGTGATTATCCCCGCTGGGCGCCTTGCAGCCCGCGCAGGTCTCCAGCAGCATGCGCAAGTAGGCAATCTCCTGCCGCTGGTGGGCGACATCTTCACGCAGCAGCTTAACCAATGCCAAAAGATCGCTCAGCGAACGTGCGAGGGCGTCTGGAACAATGAGCAAAAGAAAAATAAGACTTTAAATAAAGCAACAATAATTCATGAGCCGCTGAGCATGTGTGTGTGTGTGTGGGAAGCGTTCAGGCAACTGACAAGATTAAGGCCTAACCAATGCTAAAATCGCACTCATTTTGAGCTCACTCCTGCCCCCCACTCAGCAGTCAGATGTGGCCGGCTTCTCTGATTGCAACCTAATCCGCTTTGTCGCTTGGACGGCTCTAAGCCCAAACGCAGCGACCGCGCCGCAATATCCAGCTGCTAATGCGGCGCGTTTTAGCGCAGCTTAATGCAACGCGACAACAGAACTGAGCACCCAATTCAATCTAAGCGCACTCAGCGATGCGGCACACACGCTGCAGTTAGAGAAACTGTGATGGGAACTGTGGGCATTGTGGTGATAACAGTCACAGTATTCAGGATTGGAATGTACTTATCTAGGTATTATTTTAAATATTTTTGGGAATTAAATTGAGTAGCTTTAATATAATAGAAAATGTTTCTAGACTGGATTTCTTGCCAATCTATTTTTTTTTTAAAGAAATTAAATAAAATTTCTATCGATGACTATATATTGATATGTCTGTAGGATGAAAGCTTGTGAGTATAAATATAGATGGGAAGACATAAAAATATTTTTAAAAATAAAAAATTAATTATAATATAATAATAAATATCAAATAATAAATAATAAATAACAAACAATAAAAAATAAATAATTAATAATAAATAATAAATAAAATATAAAAAAATAAATAAATAATAAAATATAAATACGAAATAATAAAAAAGTGAATATTAAATAATAAATAACAAATAATAAATGATAAAAATTAAATAATAAATAATGAACAACAAACAATAAATAATAAATACCAAAAATTAAATAATAGATAAAAATAATAAGAAATTAATATTAAATAATAAAAACGTGAATATTTAATAATAAATATCAAAGATAAATAATAAAATAAAACACAAAATTTATAATAATAGTTCTTAAATAAGTGATGAAAGTAGCCTATAACAAATATTCCTTATTTTAGTTTACACTTATAGGTTAATTTAAGATCTGCCATAAACATAGGAATAAAGTTTTATAGCAGAAACATCATGCTACTATATTTATTTTGCTTATACCTCCATTGTATTCAAAGCTTAACTAACTTGAAAGGGGTAGAATAATTAACTGGTAACCTAATATTGTTACTTTAAATATTTTTTAAATATAAAAAAATATTAAAAATTATAACAAAATTAAAATAAATTCGCTGAAAAAAAAGCTTCAAAATCTACAGTTCATGTAAAACCGAAGAGTTCTTGCCATAATTATACCCAAAGTCCATAACCCTTTTCAAGTCTCCAACTTTTCGCCATCAGTATTATTATAATTAAGCTAATAAAATCAACTCAAGTCGCAGTCACAGTCACTTCCTGTTCCCATCACAGTTATGTCTATCCGCTCAGCTCTGCGGCCTCTATCTTATCCTCTTTAAAATGTACATTAATAAACTCTCAGCTCATCTCTAAATCTCATATGTTGTCTGACGCCATGTTAGACACATGGCGACGACTAAACTAGTCCAATGTACCATCGGTTCCAACTGTTTGTCGATTGGTCCACGTCGCTCTGTCTGTCTGTCTGTCTGTCCGCTTGAGTGAGTTTTGTCAACATGGAAAAAGCCGCCGTCGCCGCCGCCACCGCCACCGCCTCCAACGCCCAAACGCATCCGCTGAGGCTTTGCAGCGACAGGGACAGGGGCGGATGCAGGGGCGGGGCAACTGTGTTCGGGGTGCAGTTGATCTGTTGATCGTGTTTTGGCTACGTTTGTGTTTTTAGTGTGCAACCTTCGTTTCTATATCTCGTCGGCGTCATTCATTACGTTTGCCTTTGCGATTTATATGCCGCCCAGTTGCCTGGCTCTCAGTGTGTCTCTCTGTCTGTGTGGGTACAGAGCGTGCTACCAATTTGGGATTTTGCACTGAGCTAGATAAATAATAATTATGCTGGGTCGACATCGGCCAAACAGCACTCAGCGTACCCAAAACGAGTGCACAACTTATTCACGGATCGGCATCGGCATCGGCATAGGCACAGGCATTGGCATATCTCTCGGTTCATTAGTGTTGTGTCTTTCAGTGGGCGCTGCTTGTCGCTGGTTTATTGGCAGATCCGAATGTGGGTACTTACATACATACATACGATATATATAATACTCGCTTACGAATAGAAGTGTAATTAATTGGCTGCAGATTTGTGCGGCATTATCGCATTAAGCCAAGACACTTATTGCCGTAAGAAGCTCTGCAGCAAGGGCAAACTGGGCAGCGTATTAATGGAACTTTAAATAAGGCTTAGCCAGATTGAGTTGATAAATATGTTCGCACTCGATGCTTATAGCTAAATTAGCATAGTTGGTAAAGCAGCACATAAATTATGGCAGTTTTTGCAGTACTCCACAATATCTTGCTTAAAATATCTATAAATTCTTATTGAAATTAATATAGTTGAGCACGGAAGGCTCTGAAGTTTAATAGTAAACAATATTAAATATTATATTAATATACATATAATAAATAAACATTACTATTGTGCCATAAGATTAGATATTTATTATTCGAAAATATACATATATCGAACAGCAGTCCCATTCTAAGCTTCAACTGAAGTCTATTTGTCTTTGAAAGATATATTTTGGCATAGCAAAAGAAAATACATTTCAATCTCAACTACAATGCATAAATAGCTTGAGCCAAACCCTCGCAATTATCTAGCTGTATTTAACAGATTCCAAATTTAACCTTGACTTTTTCATAAGCATATGTAGTAAAGAAACGCAGCAGCTCTGCTTATGCTTCTAGGTAGCTCACAGATGCCTGACGTCTCACCTTTCAAATTTCAGTCTATCAAATATCCTCCACACTTTCAGGCTAATTGAATTATATGCCCTGACATAAACGCCAACTGTCGTAGACTAATAATTCCATCAAGTACAACATCTATGCAAAAATGAGTTAAAACGCCTTGGAGAGCCCACTGTTCCACCCAGAAAGCTGTAGTCAGCCCACAGAACTGTTGTCAGCTGGCGGAGCACGCCCAATGCGTGAGCCGTCGACTGCTGTGTGATTGTGAAGTGTGATTGGCAGAGAGATGGCGAGCTTGCGAGTTGCACTTACCTTCACAGTCGCCATGCATGATGGGTATATCGCCGCGTTCCGTGTCCGTCGGCACCTCCTGGTGACGCTGATCGACGCCTTCCCGGGCCAGAGTTGGCTCGTAGTACCAATTGTTACGCACGTCGCGCTTCTTGTTCTTCTCTGAAAGAGTGGCAGAGCCGAGAGTGGTGGGCTGTAGCACACAGATGTCTGATCGATAAACTTACCACGCTCGCTGATCTTGTTGCGCAGCATGCGCCGATTGCCACGCCGATGCAGTCCCTTCTGGCAGTTGGCGCGCTGCAGCGAGTGCTCCATGTCGGCATCGAAATGTAGTGGATACTTGCGCTCTCTGAACTGTGAATATATATATAAAAGCAATAGAGCTCATTCGCAATCAGATTGATCCAGCACTCACCAGCTTAATAACTGGATCATCCATTTGGGTGTACAGCTTGGTCAGGCTCATGTCGATGTCGTGGAAGGTGCTCGGCTTGCAGTCCACATGCAGCGTGATGCGATTCTTGGAGAACTGCAGCGCCAGCGAGCGTATGGTGCTCGTCTCATTTATGTTGGGTATCTCAAAGTTGCGTGACTCCGTCGCGCCATTGGCGCTGATGTCGAGCGTAACGCGCTGCTGCTTGCGATCCAGGAAGAAGGACATCTTGTGCTTCAGCATGGGAAAGTCAATCATGAACAGCGCCTCAATCGATATGTGCAGCTTGCGACGGGGTCTGTCAGTCGAAGGAATCTCGTTTAACATGATGCTTAATGCCTTTCAAGGTTGGCTTATTTACCTTATGTGTCGCGTGGATATGACCACATCTCCCTTCCTGATAAACTGTTCCAGCTCGGATGAGGCAACTGCGACGAGGTAAGAGATACATTATAGGTAAGTGAAAGGAAATTTTGCATATATGTATATTTGAGGGAAGCTTAAAGTGTTGGCTTAGCGAATACCTAGAGAAGAGTAGAGTATCTTATAGCAATCTTATAAATCAATCTTTCTCTTCTAAACTCTCTGCTCTTTGTAATTGTATACTTATTTCTTTGAATGTTTTTCTTTGAATATATTTTTTCTTTAAATTCCCATTTATATTTATATTTATTTATTTGTTAAAAAATAATTTATTATTCCTACTCCCCTACTCTGGATATTTTATAATAAAACGTTCTTTCTTATACTCATATCTCATCTCTCTCTCTCTCTCTGTCTCTCTCTTTCTCTCTCTCTCTCTCTCTCTCTCTCTCTCTCTCTCTGTCTCTCTCTACATCGCAAATTTGGATTTTCGATTCGATTATTGAAAAGGCTGGAGGCTTGAAAATCAAATCATATATTTATAAATCATATATATTCATTTAATTTTATGCAAACTATGAATAAATTTGTTAAAAATATTGCAATATCTACAGCGCTTATCACAATGATAAGACACATCAAAATTTTGAGTTTTTTGCTTGTAAAAAATTTGTTACTCAAAATTTAAGAAAACTAAGTATAAGGAATGAAAGAGCAAAGCATAGACAGCGATGAAGAACCATTGTTTGCTATTTTTAGCTATGCGTTGAAATGCACCGTTACTTTTTTGTTTTGAGTGATTGCAAGCGTATCAAAATTATAAGACACATTGAGTAAAAGTGAAGTTAAAATGATTGGATCGTATTATTTCTTGATAAATTGTATCAATAATATTAAAATTAACTAATTTTTATAAAATGGGGCGTTCATGCCTGCTGCAGTCGAAAAAAGAGCTCCATTCTAGCATTTGCTAAGGCTGGTGGACTGTTAGCCAAATTTCCCGAGAAATTGTGTCCCTATTGCCATTTTTTGTATAAAATAGGTTTTAGAAATTATTTTTTATAAAGATTAATATTTTAAATGACTTTTTACACTTGGCTCTGATTGTAAAAGGAACTAGAAATGACAAATTGCTCTTCTAGATGCTTAAAGAGCAGGTGCAGAATTTAAATATGTTAAATATATATTATATTATATTATATTATATTATATTATATTATATTATATTATATTATATTATATTATATTATATTATATTATATTATATTATATTATATTATATTATATTATATTATATTATATTATATTATATATTATATTATATTATATTATATTACTATATTTTATATATATATATTTGTATACGAAATTATACTAATAGCTGCATCTGTGCCTACGAATTTTCCGTACCGAATGTTAATTTATATTTATTAATATATATTTTATTTTTCGATCTACCATGCCTAATCTTGTTATATATGTATCTTAAACATTTATTATATACATTTTCAAGCAGTTCGTACTTTCTACCTAAACTCGCCTCCAGTTGGACCAGCTGAGTCGTTTATGTATATTTTGTTATTTATTTATTATATATTTATTATATTTACTTATTATATATTTTCAACCAATTCATAAACTCTATCTAACACAAGCAAGTATATATATATATCTACATTTTATCATCTTCCACTATATACGCGCACATCTACAAACAATATCAATCATCATCAACTGTCGATCAGTTCTTACAATTTGTAAATAGAAAAGCCTACACAAACTTCCGTTTTGCATGTGATACGAGCATACTCCATGTATATTCGTATATCGATTACAAGATCAACAACAACATACAGAAACCCGAAAGAAAACTAAATCAAACAATGCGCTGAGCATGTTAGCTATTCTCAAACACCAACTCATGGCACTTGCTCTATTTGCTGGCTACGGACAACGGACAGCGGCAAGCGGCGATCGGCAATCGCTTTTCGCGCCTGACAGAGATTACAACACTTGGCCTTATATACATACATATATCTGTTTATTTTTGGTCAACCGCTGGCTGGCTGGCTGTAATCCCGTCGCATGTTAACCCAAAAAGAAAAGCCAGCAAACAAAGTGGAAAGCAACGGGCTGCGTATTTGCACAATCAGCAAATATGCATGTGAGAGCGCGTCAAGGAATTTATCAAGACAGAGACGAAAAATGAGCTCGGTCGCTTGTAGAATTTGACGCATTTGTGGTGTTATTTGTCATGGGCGAGTGTGTGTAGGAGAGCCGCAGTTGACAGCCGCCTGTGAAGTGACCTTCACGATATCGTGTGCCACACTCGACGCCCCACAAGGCACCGGCAACGGCACCGTCAACGGAATTGCAATTCCAATTGGAATTGCAGCTCGCTGGCAGCTCGTGATCGGGCAACGCCAACGCCATTTAAGGTGCTGGGAGGTCGACAGCGCTTAAAAACTCTGCTCTGGGTGGTATTCCACTATTTTTTTAATGCTTTTTTTGATTTACATAAATCGCTGTTTGAGTTGGATTTTATTTCACTTTTGGGCGATGCCAACTGTCCGACAAATATTTGCTCTCGCTTATCGCATGTTTGCCCATAAATACAACGGTAAACATAATGAACCAACTGAAACTACAGCTGCAGCGGCAGAGGCAGCGGCGGCGGCAGTGGCACCTACCTGGATCCAGTGAGAGTGATGCAACCTCCACAAGTGTCAGCGCCAAGGCGGCCACGCCCATTAGCAACACGCGCGTCCAATTCATCGTCGTCGTCGTGGTCGTCGTCTTCACTTTGAGTTGATTTGTGCTTTGTCCGTCCGCTGAGGAGAAAAATGAGAAAAGATTTAAGCAGACAGAACGCAGTCGGTGGTTGTTTATTTACGTTTAAAAATAAAAGCCCATAAAATGCATTGCGACTGCCCCATAAAATCGCATAAAAATAATAAATAAAATTTAAATTAAATTGTTTTTCTCGTTTTTTGTGATTTTGATGAAATGTTTGCGGCATTTTTGAGATGCTCAACAAGCATTTGATCGTTCACAATGTCGACGGCTCCGCACCATTTTCGTGCCGGAAGTGTTGCTCCGATATCACCTAGCCACCCATGCACACACATATATATATATACATATATATCTCCGTCTATGTATATCTTTCATCTGTGTCGGCCATCTGTGGGCGTAATAAAACATTTGCAGCTTAACTTTATATACGTATATGAATCTATTTTTTATTTTCTTCTCTTGCGTTTCTATTGGTTTTTGAGTTTGGCCGAGATTTATGCTGGATTTTTGCAATCATTATTTCGTCGGCTCGTGTTAGTTAAATAAATGTTTAGTTCATTTGGCTTTGGTTGTTTCCCCTATTTCTCGTCTGCTTTTTCAGGTGCCCCGCGAGCGGAAGCTGCGTGGAAAATAAAAGTTTATGTACACAAGGTGAGGGGCTCTGCTTTGTGGCCCATTGAAAAGTCTTTGATATGGCATTTTATGAGCGTGCTTATTTCAAATATAATTGTACATAATAATCTATATATTTCAAGCAGTCAGCCAGCTGGACTACGTAAACATCAAAATTAATTAATTAATTAAAAGATTTAGTGTAATTGAGAGAAGTTAAGAGTTTGAAATTAATATAAATTTAAGATATTCCCTTATTCAAACTGAAGCATCTACATATGTATATAAAAATATTGCAAATAAATACAATAATTAAAAAAAATAATTAAATAAAAAATAATTTATAAATATAAAAAAAAAACTAAATTGAAAAAAATAAATTAAATTAAAAAAATAATAAAAAAATAATCTATATAAATTTATATTAATATTCCTATTTAAAAACTATGAAAATTCATATAAATTATTAATTAAATTATTGAATAAAATATCATAAACTAATGCTGAGTTTGGTATAGAGGAATATACGTTTAAAATTTAAAATCTCTAACTCTTGTAGTTGCCGAGAGCTTGCTGAATTCGTACAGTATGAAAGATATACAGAAGGACATAATTGACAAAGGGACAGACATACACAGCAAAATCAACTCAGCTCGTCTCCCTCTGCTTAAAAATATTTATACTTAATGATGACTGCTTCAGCCAGTTACAAATATTTTCAGCAAATCATTATACATTTATTTCCCATTCTCAATCACAGAAATATAACATTTTTGGTATTCAATTCAAATTCCCCGCAAAATCATGTTATTAAGAAATCAATTTCCCACTTTATCAGCATTTGAGCAGCTCATCGATTTCCTTACAACATCATAATTAATGCGTTAGCCTCGACAGGAGCATTACTTAAATATCTTGAAAACTAGCCATAGATTAGTTGATCTCTCGCCTCGCGAACACATTTCGATTGCCAGCGATAAATCCTGTAACTAACTAGACAGCTGTTTATCTTATTGCTCTCCATTACCACACATTTCCAGCACTTTCTCTCCGAGCACTCTCCGGATCCTGTGCCACATAAATAAAGCCAACTGCCGACATCATGTGCTACCGTCAATTGAGGTAATTTGTTATCGAATGCCTAAATCTTCGACTGATCAAAGGCTCGTACTAGAGTACGGGATATTTTATAACACTCAGAGCTGCACTGTTTCACTGACTAATAAATTGCCGAATGAAACACACAAAACTTAATGAGCAATAAAAAGAAAACATTCGAGTTAAATAAGTATGCATTAATTGGCAATAAAGTTGCATTGCAGCATCTTCTGGATCAACTCAGCTGAGCATTAAATATTCTATAATCAGAGCGGAGAGTTCGTAAAACAAATTGAATTCGAATAGATAAATCTTGGTCTGCTTTGTGTGCAGCGCCCAGCCCATGGCTGGAGACAGCATCTTCTTGGTTGCCTAACTTGGATCAAAGGTGTCCCAGGAATGTGGTAACGGTCGTGGCAACAGCAATGTCGTTATGGCCTTACGCGAGAGTAGCGCTTCTGCCAATACTGGTCCAAAAGCCTCTGACTGACAGTTATGGATTTATAGTGGCAGTTAGTCTGTGTAGCGTTGTGGCTCGTCTCATCTCATCGTGTCTCTCTCTCTCTCTTTCGCCCTCTCTCTTAGTGGTTCTGGCCAGTTTAGTAGACACGCTCGCTACAATGTCACTGAGTCACAGAGGCGCAAAACATGCGCCATTTATGGTCAGAATTGCAATTGACACAGCCACAACAACACAGTCTTTACCAGCTAAGCTGTAGTAAAAGTAGCTGAGCCGAGAGCCACTCTAGCTGAGAGCTTTTCGAAGTAGTTTAAGGTTTTTATGTGGCATTTGACAGGGTTTATTGGGACTTGGGATTATGTTGGCCATAGGTCTAGGACATTTATGTCCAGGATTTCGCAATAAAAAACTGTGAAAAAAGAAGCTTCTATGCGAGTCAAAATATAGGGCAACATTGACAGATGCCATTAAATCAGAGATTTATGTCTGAATGGGAAAATCAGAATTATGTGGAAGGTATTTTGACTATAAATATATAATAAATATTTATTTTTAAATTTTGTTCATATTTATTTTGGCCCCCACATAAACATAAAATATTAAGTAAATATCCAAAATAAATATTCAATAAATTTAAATCAAACAGAAATCTATATAGAGATAAAATATACATAATATAAGTAAAATAATAAAGAGTTTTTCCTTGAATTCTAGCTTAAAATATCTCCTTTTCATTATTCATTGAATTTAAAGCTTAAGTAAAAATAATCCTCTCATCTAATCTCGCTCAATCTATCACACTTATCCCCAGAAATTGATAACAAGATTATGAATCATTTAAGTTACGAATTCTTACCCAGAACTCAGGTCATGCGCAATGCGTAAAGCTTCTCAATTGCTCAGTGAGACGTATAAATAGACAGTTGATTCGGCTACTGACAGTTTGTACGCATCCGCCATAAGAACATTTCCCACCAAATGTCAGTCCACTAATCCTCAAGCCTCGGGCAGAACCGAACCGAGCCGTATATACACATAATCCTCGGACCAAAATTTATAAAATACTTTTTAATGCCTTCGCATAGATATATATCTATATATTTATATATATATCAGTATGCTGCACACACATAGATCTCTGTCCAGCGCCCACGCAGTCAGCATAAGTCCAAAATGTCTTCGGTAAATGACAGCGCGTCGCCACAGAGACGCCGCCATATCAGGTTAATAAAGCACACAAATCAAAAACAATGATGCTGTGGCTTATACGACAGATCGTATATACATATACATACATATATATACACATTGATTGACATTTAATTAAGCAAAGTCAAATACACACACGGAAGCCGCAAATGACGACCGCAGCAGCATCAGCACTGATTGTCACCCACTAGCCGCCTGGGCTTAGATCTGAAAGATTTGAGGTCGGTCGAACAAGTTTGTCGGCAGCATGACAAAAGGCGTAGCCCGTTTATCATCACTGGAAATTTGATGCTTATCGCAAAAGATATTCTATCAGAGATCAGATTGTATGTAAACTGGCGGACACCCTAAGTGTTACACAACTGGACACATTACGGAGGGTCGCCACCAAGGTAGCGCCGGCTCCCACTGCATTTGTCATATGAGAGCTGATTCATTAGATGAATTTATTTATTTATTGCGCATTTTATGGGGCTCATAAATATGGTAGCAAATGTTGATGTGTGAAAATGATATAAAATTAAATAAAATGAATTTTCTTTGTCTATTTTCGATGAAGTAATTATGAAAGGAAATATTAGTAAAGTCTTTACTTTTCATAAGAATTTTATGAAAGCTAGAAGATGGATAGACAGGGCTACATCAACTCAACTCAAGCATTTTTATACATTTTCCTACATTAAGACAAAACTCTAATCTAAATTGATTAGATGCAGGATATACTTATATAAAATATATATAACTTAAAAGAAAATGCTTAAGGCTTTTTATTATACAGAAATATAAACCTGCAAATTGTATTTAAAATAAAATGAAACATTTTAATAAATAAATTTAAAATAATCTAGAAAAGTTATTTAAAATTTTTAAATATATCCCATAAAGTTATCCTAGAATCATCTTCAATCAAAATCTCCATCATAACCGCTACCCATCTAAATACAAAACAAATCGTAATTAATAAATATTTCTAAAAACTAACTGATTTTGTCTTGATATATTGGAAAACAGCACGCAAAAAATAAACAAAGTTGTATTTATGCTTGGCAATGAACATAAAATATATTTTGGGCGCAACGAAGCTGCTGCGCCTGCGGTGCATGAGTCATGCACATTAAAAGTTTGGGACAGCCCTCGCATGGCATTAGAAATTCAAATATTTTGACTGTTGCATCGTTCGCTAGCATGCAACATGTTGGCTGTCCCCCAGGGCGATGAAAACAGCGCAAAAAGCGATCGCTGGCTACTGCGCATGCGCCGCAGCTGCTGCTGCAGCTTCAGAGCTGTCGCGTGTGGGTAGGACAAGTTTTCGCGCTCGTCGTCGTCGCCGCAGGCGTCGTGTCACTGAAATCAAATCAGCCGCGTTTAAATGCTCAACCGAAAACTCAAGCTCAGCTGCGACTGCAGCTCCCAACTTCATTTTCAACTATAAAACTCCAGTTCGAGGCACTGGCAAACCTGCTGTCAGTTGCTGGTTTGACACGGAAAGAAACGACGTCGGCGCCTACGCATCTGGAGACCCGGCCCCAGACTTAGCCCCCAGAGAGCGAGAGAGAGAGACGGAGACCCAACTAAGCTCCGCTTAGGGAAATTCTTCAACGGATTTTCATTTGGCTGCGAAAAAAACTTTCTTTGATTTTTGTCCAAAATATATATATGTATATATATATTTCATTTCAAGAGCTCGTTTGGATTTAATTGAAAACTGAACTCATTTTACGCGCTCTTCGCGTGATAAATTGCTTCCATTATGGCACGAGCATAATAGATTTTTCTATACATCACTTCCGGCGCAAGTTGGAGTGGAATTTTGACTTTTATATAAATTTGATGTCTTCAATGGCACTTGGCTCCGGCCGACATTACTGTATTTATGTATTTCTCAACTGCTTGCGGTCCGCATAGAAAAATGAGCTATTTAAAATTCGGTTTTCCATGGAAACAAATATGCAGTAGTTGACAGCTGAAAAGTTGGCCATTCAGCTAACACACACACAAAAATGAATTTAACGCACTTTTTTTTGACACATTTCACAATATTGAAAGGTCTGTCAATTATATATATGTATATGGAAAATTGAGTGCGCTGCTGATCGCTGGTATGGTAATTGCCGCCTGCCAAGCGGCTCAATCAAACACCTAACAAAAACCAAGTGTTGCCTGTGGATTGTCAGCAAATAAAGGGGCCCGAAAGGTGTTACATTATTTAGATTTTTTGGTGAATTGGAAATATTGAAGAGGTATGAAAATTGTATACCTGATATGATTGATAAGCTGCTCAAGAGTTTTGAAAAAAAATGTTTAAATTTTTAGTTATCTTTACCAGTTTTATATTTTATATTTGAGAATCGATATGTTTCTTGAGAGGCTTGAAAACAAATGAGTGGTGGATAAGAGCTAAATCCATGTATATATCTCTATAACATATTGGCAATCTTTATATATGGAATGCCTCTTTGAGGTTCTGTGGAGCGACCTCACACCAACAATATTCCTATTTTTCCAAAATTACTATATAGTTAGGCACGAGCTTTGCTTGTTAATACTACTACAATCGCAGAACTTATTGGACGATATAGTTTCATATAGGGTGGAATCTGGCGACTCATAGCAGGCGCAGGATAAAGCGCTGTAGGGTATCAGATGAGATGAAGTACTTCAGTACTTAAAGTATTGTAGGAATGAATAACTTGAGATTTAAGATGCATGGCTAGTTGATAGACACATAGGTACATAGATATGAACATATACATTTATAATATAAATACAGATTTCAACATTCCCATCAACTACTCCAAGAAATTCTAAGTTCTTCATAATAAAATTCATTTAGAAAAACAAAATCACATTTTATAGGAACATTTCAAGAGACTTATTCGATTATGTAGTTGAATTATTATAAAATATTTCAAAAGCTAAGCTAAATTGGAAAACAAAATAACTAAAAATTCAGTTTCTTCAAATAATATATCATAGATAGATATAAGCACAACAAAATCTGTACAAAATATAAATTAACACACCAAAATTCTTTCTAAAATATTCGAATCTTCTTCTATTTTCATCTGTGGCCTATTAAACAAATATATCTTCCATAACCCAACAATATTATTTCCTATGTCTCTTGTAAATCACTTTTAAGAGTCATTAATTAAAATACAAAAATAAATAAACAAACAAAAATTCTATAGCAATTTAAATATTTTACATTCTCTACAACTATTATTCAGCAGCATATAAACTGCCTCGAGGAACATATTATTATGCCATAAAACAGACAATAGAACTTGTCACAAATATGGCAGCTATATAATCATATGATTATCTTGGCTACCAACAGGGCCACACCCAGTCAGAGCTCGATTTGCATTTCTGCGCAGAATATTAAAATGATTTTCAAATTCAGTTAACACCGAACCGCAAAATTGGTAGACAGCTAACTTTTACGCTAAGAGTTTAAGAGATCCCATTATCGAGTGGCTATAAATTGGCGCCACAAATCCCAACCAATCCAAAGAAGAAGAAAAAACCTGTCAAAACGGTTTAGAATATGTTTAAGCTGTAATTAAGCCAAAAATCGAAAAGCTATTAACTTATTTTGATGAGCCATTAAATTGAAGTTTCGCCTCAGCCGAACTTGAATCACTTTTGACGCCGCCAGTCCAAACAAAGCGCTTGAGTAGTCAGCATTGTGTGCTGCGGGTCAATTTGAATTACAAATTTGATTTGGTGCTGAAATGCAGTCAACACAAAGCATTCAGCAATCTGTAAACCTAATTCCAACTAAAGCCTGAGTCAGCCAAACAAATCAACAACGACTCTTTCCACTGGATGATGCGCTAATTTGTTGCCACAATTTTCCAGCTGATTTGCATTTGTTTATGAACTCATAACGTGGCAAGCGGAAATTTCATTAAAAGCAATATTATTTATGTTTTAATAATGCCACAGTTACTCGACCATATATAGGCAGATCTGCCAACCAACCACAAAGTGTGTAATATATTCAAAATAATAAAATAAGCAGCTAAGCCCAGAGACAGAGACGTCGTCGACGGCAGTTATAAATTGTTATGCTAATGCGTTGTCCGTGGGTGTTATTTTTAATTGAATTGAAGCTGGAGCCTGCTGAAGCTGAAGCTAACAATCACAAAATGGTGAAATCAAATAAATATATTATATACTTAGATGTATATATACAGACATATATATTTATTTGGACTGATTAACTATTCAACTTTGAGCCCGGACTTTAAATAAAAGAAAACTAAATTTGCTGTAAGCGCAGGCCAAAAACAGAGATTGCGCCTTTCTATGCAATTCTCATGAATTAACCAACCAACTAACTTTCTTTATGTTAACCATATAATAACTAACTGATGACTACGCCAGAAGCTTCATACCACCTCTCTATGCAATTCTCACATATAAAAAAATCAAGCAAAAACTAAATTTGTCCATATTTACACATAATTCTTACTCATATACAAACACAGGCACCAAGAGAGGCTATAAACAAGTCCGCATTTGGTCAGTTTTTGTTGAACATTCGTGTGAAACAAAGTGGAAAACAATTTGCCATACCGAAAAAGAAAATGCCAAACTAATTGTGAATGCCGTAAAATATTTAAATATAGCTGACAATTACTTTTTCATGCTGGTCGGACTTTTATTTAGTTCTCAGCGCGACTCATAAACTTCAAACTGCTTTTAATAAGTGTGGAAAGTCTGGTAATTAATAGATTATGACTTCGACTCTGGTATTTATGGCGCCAATGCAGATAAGACATGAGATCTACAGATTAATGTTCAAACGTACAAGCGGCCAACAGCCGATGGCCGATGGCCGAATTGGGTGTGTCTAATTAATATGTATCGATCGTATTTGAATTACAACAACAATTAGCATGATTTATCGAGAGATACGAAGGCGGTGAAATGGAGTCTCCTTGTGCCGCATAAATATATTCATAAATTGGCCAATTAAAATGGCTAAAATTACAGCAAGCTGTGACTATTCAAATGCATTTATGAATTATTGAAGCAAAGCAAAGGTTTTAAAAATTTCATTGGGATAGCACAGGGAAATCTTAAGATCTTTTGAAAAACGCACTTAATTGCGGAGATCTTATATTAAGGTATTGATGTTAAAGCATACAAAATTGAATCAATAATTTAATTTGGTCTATGGAATTCAAAAAAGAACTTAAATATAAATTTTTTGGAGACGTTTTCAGATTCAAGTTGCTGCAAAAGAGCCGCAGCAACTTGTAGAATTCACCAAATAAAAATAGTTTAAATTTTAGTGCTGATAAAAATAAGTTTGAGAAATAATTATACAGAATTTATAAAAAAAGAAAGTATTTAAAATTTCAATTTCAATAAATTTTTAAAATATTTTTGATTAAATAATTAATTTGATTAAATAATAATCTTAAAAATGTAAACCTAAATTTGAAACGGAAAATGGCTTTTGTTGTTTCTTCTTTTGTTTTTCTTTCGTTTCTTAACGATTTGTAATTAATTAAAATTCATAATCTCTTTTACAAACTACAAAATAAGACTAACAAGAGATTACTATAATAAGAAACACAGCTTCAGGCTAAACCAATTTGTTTAACTTCTTTAAATAGGCATTTTCAATTAATTTAGTTAAATATTTAAATTGAAAAATTTTAAAAGTGGTTTGTAGCAAACAAATAAGACGAAGAATAAAAAAAAAAATAAATATAATAACAAATAAATAAAATAAAAAAAAAACTAAAATATACAAACTAAATTAATAAATAATTATAAATAAAAATAATAAATAATAATAATAAATAAAATACTAAATTAATTAGTTAATAAAACTTTTTCAAATTTAAGTTTAAAAAGAAATAAATACAAAAAAATTAAATTAAAACCAAATAAATAAAAAATTAGATAATAAATAAAAAATTATATTATAAACTATTTAATAAAAAAAAAATATTGTTAACTAAAAAAATAAGTAAATAAAAATGAAACTTAAGTTATTGTATACAATTATTTTGTTATATTTTAAATTTACAATTTTATTTGTAAACTATTCAAGTTCCTATTTTATATATTTTCTTCAAAACTTTCCAGTTATTTTATAATTATTTATTATTATTTTTGTCTATTAGAGATTTAAAATTTTAATTTTAAACTATCTGTTTTATGTGTTTCATGAACGTGAAAATAAAAGAATATCAATTGGTAAGCAAAACAATTATTTCAATAAAAATCGTTTTAATACCTTCTAAAAATGCATTTAATGCTGCAGCTAAAGAAGTAATTTTCATTCTTATATAGGTTAATTATAAGTGCGCCTGCAGCTGGCTTCCCAACTGCGGCGTCTGCGGCACCCATGCACTTGCTGCGCCCGGCTGCTTAACCTACTTAACACCGTTTTATGGCCTTCACACTCACCTCTTTGTCAAGGACGTTGCCAGTTCTCTAGTTCTCTGCTTGCTATTGGCCACTTGGGCTTTCAGCAGCTCTGCGGCAGCTTCTGCTGGGCTGCACTTAATTCGGACAGCTCCTTGAGCTGCGGCCACTTACTGCTGTCAGCGCGTTATTTAGAATAACAACAACTTAAGTTGTTTTTTATGGATGTTGCCACATTCAATTTCCGGACTTCTTTCACATATATAACTTTCGGCTGTTTGGATGTATTTTATGCACTGGAGCAAGATCAAACAAATCGGATTCAGGTCTGCTCACACTATATGTATATATGAAACGATAATAAAAACGGTTGCATTAAAACTTTTAAAACCCTTTTCAAGAAACGACAAACATAAACAACAAAACACACAACAAAACACACAACACAAAACACACGCGAAGATCTTTGCGATTGATTTTATTAGAACGAACGGCACACGCGACGACGATCCAACGATCCAGCGATCCTCCAGCGATGGCAGCAGCGGCACAACTAACCGCTGGAGACCTGCGGATGCTCTGGTCTCGTGTAGGCAGGGCCGGTGTTCGTGCTAATAAAAATTAAAACACTTTTATGCCATTAACAACAGGAACGACCGAAGGCAAACGAAATGAAAATGAAGCTCGATGGGGACTGGGCGTCTGTCAGAAAGCGTCGCGCTGACAATTAAACAGGGGCGTTCGCCTCTTTAGATTTCCGTAATAATTATTCTAATAAGAACACAAACGAGCGCGACACTAAAAGCCGTCATAGATCACGATCGCGCGATCGTTTATATTGATCGAACGCGCGAGCGACGAAGCGTGTTTATCTTTTACCTCTGCCAGTTGTACCGTCCTGTTCAACGTGCAAACGCACACTGAAGGGTAGCAGCAGCAACAGCAACATCAAAAGCAGCACCAGCAGCGGCGGCTGCGACGGCGACAGCGACGTTGGCAGCAGCAGCAGCAGCAACAGTTGTTGCAGTCGTCGTCGCCTGATTGCAGTTTGTTTTGTTCTCAGCTGGTGTTGTTGTTGCTGTTGCTGGCTGCTGGATGATGTTGCTGTTGTTGTTAACTTGTTGCCGTTTGTGTCGCGGTGTTGTTGCTGCTGGGAGAAACGCGTTCAACGGAGCAGCAGCAGCAGCCGTAGCCGCAACAGACGCAGCCGATAGCATTTTGTCTTCGTTTGTATTTTTCTTTTGACGCGTGAGTAAGCTAAGACGCCCACGTGCAAATTTGCGTAAGCGACTAAGCGACCGGAGTTGCCAGATTGTTGATAACTTGTTTTGAGTGGTTCACGGCATGAGTGAATTAGTAAAAGAAAATAAATCGAAGATGCCAGAGCGATCGATAGCTAATTGGGCCATCGCGAAGCAAATGTTAAGCGAACAGCGAGGACAATACTTACTTTTAGTATTTTTTAATGTATAAAGAAAACGGTAATTTAGCTGCTATTATACTATTAATTATTTACAATTAATTAAATTTATATTCCCATTCCAATTAGGACATTTTGACGCGTGAGTAAGCCTGAGACGCCCACGTACAAATTTGAATGACTGCGTTGCCAGTGCTGCCAGATTGTGGAAAAACTAGTTTTGAGCGGTTCACGGAATTAGTAAAAATTTCAAGAAAATACAAGTTGATCGATTGCTAATTGATAAGTAATCAACTTACATCCAGCTGGTTTTCTGTTATTTTGTTAATTTATAGATTTGGCTTAATTTGTCATTTAATGCAACAAATTATCCGCCATTTACTGGCCAATTGGACCCTAAACTTGCATCAATAAAGTCTGCTCTTGTTTCGAAACAACAATGTTGCCCTTGCCCATCATAAAGCGCATTTACTGTGAACACTCTGAACCCTTTTTTATGCATTCAGCCTTGCCGCATTCCCCACATATCCCGACAGCACGTAAAGGCCGGGCACTTTAGAAATGCCCAGAAATGGGGCTCATAAAAACCGGCACGAACCGTGCAATCATTAAAGACCGGGCAGCCAGGCAAACACTCGTTAAAATCAAAACACCCCAGACCCGACCCGAAATAGTGTTATGTGTCCATGTGGCACCTATTAATGGCTACTTATGCAGTACAAGTGTTGACGCCGCTCTCCCCCAACTCCCACCGTCCTCCATTAAAGTGACAGCAGAAATGATGCGTAAGACGTCAGTAGCTGGATCGCCAGATATTCAGATCTCTACCAGTCGATCATTATGTCGCCAGCCGTGTCAAGCCATGCCCTGTTCTGGTCTGGCCTGCAGCATTATGCATACATATATCATATAGAGCACACCCAGTTCCAGCCGGAGCGGACGGATTCACCTCGCTGTATATTTCGCCCGTGTTGACTGCATTTTTGTTGTTGTTTTTGGACACGAAGACGACGACGACCACTTGCTGAAATTTCATTATGTGCGTGATTTATAAATAAGCGGCTCGTTGAGATCGTTATTGTTGTTGTTGCTGGCGCACAGCATCAGCACGACCCACGCAGTTTGGCGGCGCTACAACTCAGCTTGCATGTCGGACTACCCCTCGATGGTTGTTGGCTTTGTTGCTGATGCAGTTCAGTTCGTATTAATCATAAAATTGTATTATTAACATGTTTATTTTTCGATCTTCGAGTTTTCGATTACACGCATTCCTCGCCCCATTCCAGCATGTGAACGTGAACGTGACTCTGCTGCGCAGTGTAACGAAAGTGAGCCACTTTCTAACACTGTCCCCGCTCACTCAGCAAACTTTGCTCTTTTATTTGTTTTTGTTTTTTTGTTTTTTTGTTCGGCTATTAATTGGGCTACTCTCGAACGTAGTTAAAACTGTCGCATCAACGGCAGCGTGGGTGTGAGGCCATAGCAAATTCCAAAAGTGCGTTGTAAATATTACGACTGACAAATTAGCGGAGAAAAAGAGAAGGTCTAACCATGGGAAGTATATAACTGTAGTATGCATTACCTATAAGAAAAGCTATCATTACGGATTGATTGATAAAGTTTGGCAAGTAACAGATAAATGGATCGTTCGGTATCATTGGTATCATATGTGATCATTTATAGACCTACATTTATAGTGTCAAGAGACAATAGGCCTCATACATATTAGATTGGAATATCAGCTTCTGTATCCTATATATAATTTTCAAAAAATCATTTCTTTACTAGGCTGATTTTTTTTTTAACTGAAAACTATTTTGGACTAATTTTTGAATTTTGATATGTAACAAACTGTAAAAAATTAAAGCAAAAAGTTAAAAGGATCCAGGTGGGAATCGAAATAAAAATAATAATATAATAATAACTTCTAATAGAGATATAAAAATGAACAATATATACAGTGCTGTCTGGTTATAGTGACTTCCCTATATAGTGGACACCCCTAAGATTAAAAAAGAAAACATTATACCCTTTTCCCCAATTTCAACGGTTTCAGGGTTCTGCACAGACGCAGACACAAGCTAGCACCCTGCTAACTGCGCAGCTGACTCAGCTGACTCAGACTGCGCTCAGGCTGCAAGGCGCCTATGTTATGAAAAATGCGCCTATGTTATGAAAAATGAAATGCTTAATAACTTTGTTCGTAGACTAACGTTTCTGATCAAACTTTTGGAACATATACATATATTATTTTCTTAGCAATGTTGTTAATGATTTTGAGTTTAGAGCAAACAAATTTGAGTCTTGATAAAGTGCACAACCTCGATGCAAGAGACCAGGCCGTGCAAAAGTCAGTCAACTATACCCAGACAAAACTGTATAACTAAAAACAAATCTTCAACATTTTAAGCAAAAGCTATGAAAATCGAACACAGAAAAGGAATTTTACGTTACGCTGCTTTGGGTGGGTTCTGGGTAAGGTTCCTCATTATAAACTGATCATCATCAATTTTCACATATCTGGTAAGATAAGATTCCAATACATTTAAATTTATGGAATATAATATAAACTGCAACCATAATATTGACCGTTAGCAAAACTGAATGCAGAGAAGCGCTCAGCTGATGATGTTTATATGTCTGCTCTATATAATTATTAGATTCACTTGGTTGAGCTGTTAAGCTAACTAATGCTGTAACTTAATAAGGTAAATACTTATATACCATATAATTATAATTATTTTCCAAGCATTTTCCGTCAAATAGTTTTCCATTTTCTTGAATTTTTCTATAAACTCTTAAACCCTTTTCTTATATTTATATATTATATTTACACCTGATCTACACTATATAAAGAAAATCAAATGTTCTCATTGGAGCTCTATGGCGCCACATCCTCTGCTTGAAGCTCAGCAGTTGGGTAAATAAGAGGCAATAAAAACTAGTTAAAGGTCAGTCAATGTAACTCCCGAGTTTGCCCTCAAATGGAACGAGTTTTCTATTCATCGCATATCTTTGTCTAATAAATATTTAAAGCGCACACACGCACACACACTCGCACACGCGTTTGCGATTGACCATATAATTAACGTCAACGGAGGCTATAAAGCAAATGATTAACGCCGTCTTTATGAAAAGATCCAATGCAAATAAAGCCAGCGCTCTATGGCTATGGCTGGAGCTGATCATTAATTACACACAGATCGGATAGATTTTTGTTGTTATTTGCTATTTTTCTATAATTTTACATATGATGATATATTCTGTTGCTGTGTGTGTCTGTCGTGTGTGGTTTGTTTGTTGTTATGAATAAATTAATTTAAATTAAGCAATAAGCCAACTAACTAGAGTATCTAATATTACGCGCTATTACGTCTTAAGCGTATTTTATGATAGCTTTTAGGCATCTTCGACATTTAACGGGCCCGAGCCAAAGTCTGCTTAACATTTTAATCGGTAAGTTAAATGCAAAAATCAAGAAGAAGAAGAAGATGCAAATTAAGAAGCCTTTTGTTCGGAGCCGCATCAAACGTTTAACGGTAGCAACTCTCTTAATTAACCCATCTGTTGCCATTGAGTCTCTGGGTGCCAGATACCCTGTAATCTATGTCTTCTTCTCCGCACTGGCCACCTCAAGGGAGTCGCCACAACTGTAAGTACACACGCACACGCACACACACAGAGTTTGTTTTAGTCATTCGAATTGTTGTTGTTGATGATGAGTTGAGATATATGTGATATATGGGTTTTTAAGTGGATCCAAAGTGTCAGCTTGACATTAGCATAAGCTAACATTTGGGCGCGGGGGGTTAATGCCACTGCCCAAGGTCAGTCTATGGACAGAGGTGCAAATAAATAGATATACAGTTGCTGTAAGTATGTCTAGTGATTGGCATAAGGCTTTTATGCTTTCAGCTGATGACTACATGATCTGTAGCTATGAGTAACTCTTGGAGCCTAAAAAACCATCTAATGTGATCCGATGAGGCTGCCCACAGTTCGTCTTATTACTTTTGACGTCACGTCAACTAAATCTTCCTACCAAAAAGCAGATCATTGTCAGAGAACAATATTATATGAGTATTAAATATTAATTATTAATATGAATATTAAATTATTGTCTCTGCATAGATAAAATAATACTAAATACTCAATAAGCATCAGGTTCCCATGGAGTTCATTTAAATAAATGAAATATAGATGAACATATAATTCCATAATAAATTTACTCTCAGCTGATCATAGATGACATCGAAGCTCTTTTCAAGTACAGACAGTTTACATTAAGAAAAACTGTTGATTAACATCAAAGAAAATGTTAAATGAATGTTAAGAAAATGTTAAAATCTATGTATCTCACATATATGGTCTCCTATATGAAATCCCAGTGTCATGAGATTATCAAGAGTTATTGGAGTCCCTTTTGTGGGAAGACAGTATTTTCTTATAGGACGTTAACTTAACTAAAAAGTATTTTTTAGGCAGTGATTCGAGCTGTTCGCAATTTTCGTATATAGAAAACAATAGCCAATTAGCCTTAGGCCAAGTGAAATCTAGCATAAATCTCTCAATCTATGCAATCATGAATATAGCTATATCTTTATGCCTAGACACCTAAATACCATAAATATACCTAAATATGTATAGATAAATACCTACATATCTATATACCTACATGCCTCTTTACATACCATAAATTGATCAACATTCTTGTATGTAGAACTCTCTCATTAAGCAGAAGTTGAGAAGACTATGTGCTGTTGAGATTTCCCACCCTACTCGAAAATCCATATTATAAAGAACTAAAAATCTTATTATCCAAATATTGATTCTACTCAAGAAGTCAGCCGCAGACAAAACCTCTTCGGAATTTGGAAATTTCATCAATTCCTATCGAAGACTAGAAATGCAACTTGAATTCCAGGCCATACAAATTTCAAGTTGTTTGCTTGCCAAAAAGGATTCCCACTGAGCTGCCGCTCGATCTTAACACTGCACAACACAAAGTCGGAACTGGACTGGTCATATACCCCATTAACCCCATGCCAGCTTTAGCCAGCGCGGCTAACCACAAATTCACTTTCGTATTGTGGCTAAATTAAGCGAGCCGCGAACCACGCAATCGAGCTGGTCTCGCGTATTTAGACCGCAACATAAAACCTCACAATTTATGCCGACAACTGTGCGAAAACCTAAATGAAAAGTGAAGTTGATGATGGGGGATGTCATAAAAAGGTAAACGGCAGCAGCCGGAACATTACTTGAGGCAGATGATGGGCGTCTTTGGCTGCTTGGGCTGCTGCTTGGGCGTCTGCTCAGGACACTTGACGGTGACAACACAGACACTGACATCGTCGTCAGTCACATCCAGCTGGGCGGCGAGGGGCGCTGCTGCATTTGGAGACGGCACGTCACCGGCAGCACCATTTGTCTTCAAGCGCACCACATGCGCCAGCCTTGTGGTGGCAGCCACTGCCGCCGCCACCACATTGCCATTGCCGTTGGGCAGCGTGTGGAGGGGCTTCTGCAGTAATTGATTGGACGAGTCCAGGCGATTCGAGAGCAAAGTATGACGATTGTTGACGGACTGAAAGGTAAAAAAAAGAATTAATTAAAATTTGAAAGAGAATATGGAAGAGAACTCTAGGAGAGACTGCTCGACTAGCAGATCCTCTGAGCTCTGGAAAGAGCTCATACTCCAATTATTTTTTTTATTTCCCCAGATAGCGCCTTTCTATTTATCACACAGATCTATACAGTAAATCTGAAATCTATAGCTTTAATAATATACAATCTGAGTTAAATTATCGATTTTTATCGATAGTATAGAAGAGGAATGAGTTATCGGGAAAACATTTTATATTCGAACTGCGTATGGGTGCACGTGTAAACATTGAAAATTTCAAATCTCTAGCTTTTGTAGTTTTCGAGATCGACGGGTTGGTAAGGAAGATCAGACGGATAGATGGGCGGACGAACCGGCAGACGGATATGACTCAATTGACTACTGATAAAAATATATGTATGCTTTATGGGATCAGTCACGCCTCCTTCCTTCGTTGTACCCTAAAATCCCAAAGACAGAGTCGGATATTTTTCACTTCAGTTCCCCCTCTTACCACATTGTTGTTGTTGTTCATGCGTCCACGTATGTTGTAGAGGCCATAGACCAAGGGGTTCATGCACGAATTCGTTGAGGCGAATATGAAGAGAGCCTTGCGCACCAGCGAATTGACTTTGTCCACTGAGGACTTGTCAAGCGAATACCACATGCATATGAAGTAGTACGGAGTCCAGCAGATGATGAACACAATCACAATCGATATGGTCATCTTGAGCGTGCGCTTCTTGGCCCGGCTCAAGACGTCGTCGTTGGAGCGGCGAAAGCGCTCCGCGATGACATCCTTGAGCACGCGCTGGTTCTTGCGATAGATCTCCAGGTAGATGGCGCCATAGCAGTAAATGAACGCGATCAACGGAAATGCGTACATGGCGCACATTGTGCCGATCTGATAGAGCCAGTTGTCAAATTCGCTGACAAACGAATGAAAGGTGACGCACTGAAAGTAGCCTTTAACGATCGGATGCTCCTCGAGATGGAAGAGAAAGGCCTGCAATGGCATGACTGACATTAATTGGAATTGGTCGACTACCGTGTGTCGGCCCACCTGTGGAATGCTGCATATGACGGAGCCCATCCAAGCGCAGGCCAGCATGATGCGACCGCGATTGTACGAGCGTTGCAGTGGCTTCAGGATTGCATAGTATCTGGAGAGAGAGAGAGGAGAAAAGTTTAATCGAAATGTTAGGCAAGCGATTGACACTTTGTCGCCAACTTATCGGTGGATCTATTTGGTCCATTAGCGACACAGGCATCGGACTCACCTGTCTAGCGATATGCAGACCATGACAAAGCTGGACAGGTACAGTCCGAACACGCGAAAGAAGCTCATGAGGCGGCACATGAGGTCCGTGGAACGCCACTGCACAGTCCAGGCCCACGCAATCTCGAGCGGCATCAGCAGAAACGTCACCATTAGATCGGCAATGGCCAAATGCATTAGCATGATGTCGATACGCAAGGGACCGCGCAGTCGGCGCTTGGTCAGCAGATAGAGCACTGTGCTGTTCCCAATTGTTGAGATCACAAAGAGTATGCTGCGAATGGGAAAAGGTCGTGGCGATTAATCCGACAAACTACACGAGCGACTGAGTCGTTATCGTTCGGAGGGGATAAGGCATTCAAGTGTGGGTGGGGGCGTGACGTTGCGTGGGTGCCATTCGGCTTTCTGATAAGTGGGTCATACGAATTTAACGGAGCAGCGAATTCAACTGCAGTTGAAGTAAGGAGTGACTGTGGAGCTTATCACTATATTTATGTGCTGTATATCTAACGTAGATGAATATCATAAGGTATTTACACTGAGATGTTTAAAAGCAATTTATATGTTACTGATAGAGTACGTGATAGAAATCATGGAAAAGCTCAAAACGGCAATAATTAATAACTATTTGAATGAGCGTCTTAAACAGATTTTGAAGTTGATTACAAACCTTAAATTTTGATCTGAAATTTATTGATTATAAACAACTTTTATGCCTATGTTACAATGACAATGATTATTAAAGAAAACTGTCAAAAAGTTGCAGCTAATTACTTATATATATGTAGTAAAATAATTCACATAAAATATAAATAAATATTTTTTTTTTTTTAGATATTTTTAAGTTGATAAAATATTGTTTGTACTTTTTTGATGCTTGCAAAATTTTCAATATTTAAATAAAATATTTTACTACCATAAAAATATTGCTTTTTAATGTTAAAAAATTCAAATAAAAAATCAAATTAAAAAAAAAATTAATATAAAACATTTTAACACTTAAAAAATAATATTTGTTAATAACTAAATTTAAAAAAAAATTATATATATATTTTAAATATTACAAATTGTGTTTGCAACAATTTTTATACTTAAATAAAATATTTTCATACTTTAAAAATATTTTTTTAAATTGTATGTTTATAATTTTTCTACTAATAATATATAATTTTTCTACTATATACTATAAATATACATATAATTTATAAATATTGGGCAAAGCAAAATAAACAAATGTTATTTTCAAGTTTTAAAAATATTTAAAAAATTCATAAATATATCATTTTTATTCTAAAAAATTTAAATATCTGCAGAGTATCTTATAGTTTTACAGCTAGTTTTTGGTATCCCTGCGTCAGTATCTGCCAACCGTATGACAAATCACACAATGTTTATTCAGTCATTTTACCACGCGCAACGATTGCCAAAGTAAAAGCTAATATATCAAAACATATTGCACTCTGATAAAATATAATACAAATAATGATAAAGAATATGTAAATACTAAAAAACAATGTCTATAGATACATATGTATGTATTTATGGTGTTGTAATATTGTTGTAAGAATACACCAATGCTGTATCAGCTATGTCAGCATCTGTATAAATTTCTAATCAATAAATATCCTGCAATTGGGAATGTGGCAAGATTTAAAATACTGACTGAATATTTCAAAGAAACCAAGCCACAGAATTATCAACAACATTTTACACAGAAATTTTGAAAAGAATCAGACGAAAATCAACTAATAAAGCGAACAGATAGTCCTTTTAAATCAACTATAAAAATATATATTTTAATATGACATCTTAGCTCCGTAGAGTTACTGCTAGCAAAATATTACAAATCTTTGATCTCCCACTTGTTTAAAGGTATCTCCTAGTCGAAACTCCATTGCTTAGCTCTTTTCTGCCGATTTTACCAAACCTAACGATTCAGCAAATATAATTTTATGACTCGCGTTCAAAGACCTTTTAGCGCATAGCTAAAAAGGCAGCTGAAGTTGCTCTTCGCTTAATGTAGACATAAAAATTTACAATTCTCTAAAATTGAAATGTCAAATGCAGTTATTGTTGTATTTAAATATGATTTGCAGACGTAAGCAGCTTACACAAAAACTGTTAATTATGTTAGGCAAAGCATTTAGCTATTATTAAATATATAAAATAATATTTATTATATGCAGATAATAAATAGACAAAAAATATTGTTAATAAGGCAACGTTATTAAATATTTTTAAAAAATAATATTTACTATAGACAGATAATGTAGGGATACATAAAGAAATCTAATAATAAATAATATAGTTTGAATTTATTTAATTATTATTTTTTACGACTTTTTGTTACAAATTAATAGTCATAATAAATAATTAACAAGCTAAACAAATTTACAAATATACTGGCAAGACTGTCTAGATTTTATAGCCTTAAAGAATCTATAAAAATATGTATATGTATTTTTAGTTTTAATAAAAAAATATTTAATAATATATACATATTTTTAGTTTAAATAAACAAATAAATAAATATATATATATTTAGATTTAATCATAAAATAACTATTTTGATACAGGAAACCCCGTCACATTTCCCTTATCAATATTACGTATACGCACATTGGCACTTAGCATAAATTCGATTTAATCATAAACTAAATAATTCAGCACCCGCAACAATAAACACATAGTTGTTCAACGAAAAGCATTTTATTAAATCAAATTAAATTTATAAAGAAGATGCCTACTTTCTACGGGCTTCTTAGTCAGTTTGGTGAACGTCAATCAGCTGCTGAGATCTGTGTAACATTTCGAATCACTCTATTAAAGTGAACCCTACGCTGAACCAAAGCGTTCAAATTCCAAGTGAAAAATTATTAAAATCAGAGACAGATAGACATGAGCACGACATGATTTATACTTATTTATAACCACATCCACACACCTACACAGCGGCTGATAAGTTTTTAGAAAAGTGCATAGACAATCGCTGCTTATCAGCGTGAGTCTGTGTTGTGTGAGTGTGTGTGTGTGTGTAGCAAAGTACAACAATGCTGGCTTGGGGAAATGTGTGGGTGATCTCACATGTTAAGCTGAGTATAGAAAGTCCCAGACTCAGTCTCAGTCCCAGTCCCATTCCCATTCCCATTTCTCCATTGCTCGCACTCACCTGTAGACAGTGATGGACAGACGATGGCCGTCATTGAATATCATATCCTTGGACAGATGCATTGTGCCGTTTGTATTGTTCACATTGGACCAATCACGCAATATACGATGATCATAAACCACCTCATTCACTTCACCAGACCCAGCCATCTTAATGGCCAACAACTCACAGCGCTCTCCGTTCTCGTTTGTTTACAAACTTTTAGCGCACGTGAAATTTAGCCAAAATAAACAGTTTATTTCACGATATTCCTGATTAGTTGTTAAATATAGAAAATTATTAAAAATTTCTGTTATGTTTATAAGTATATATTTTTTTAGTATTTTCTGGGAGCCGCATTAAATTTTATTTTAATTAGCTAAAGTGCAATAATTTTATAAATATTTGTTTTCGGCTTTTTAGAATCGGAATAAATTATATTTGTATTAGCTAAAGTGCAATAATTTTCATAATATATTTTTTATTTTTTTCTGGAATCAAAGCGAATTTCAGGAAACAATTAATAAAAATTTTAATGTGCGAGCAAAATTAATAAATTTATTTGTTTTTCTGTAGTGAATAAAAAGCTTAAATTATTTTCGGATTCATTTAATAATAAATTTTAGCGGAAAGTATATTGAGCTCATAACATATTAATTTTAAAAATTTAAATTTGAGTAAAATATACTGAAATATATAAATAAATATATAAAAATTTCCAATTTTTAATTTAATTCAATATTTTCTTTTTAATTCGCGTCAATAAGCTTGTCAACAAAATTGTCTAATTTTTTAAATTAATTTTTGTTAAAATAATAATTAAATTAAACAATTAATTAATTATTTAACAAATATATTTGCTAACAAACCCATTTTTTTTATTTTACTCAAATGTAAATATAACTTTTTATACTTTATTTAAGTTATAGTTATTCAGATTTGTCAGAATATATTTATTTTTATGAGAATTTAAGCTTTTTTTTTAATAAAAAAAAACTGAAATATTTAGTGAAAATTATTTGCACTTTTTGAAAACCAATTTCAAAAAATTCAAAATTATATTTGCTATTAAATAAAATTTGAAATTTATATATATATATTTTAAATATAATATATATTTAACTATATATATTATATATTTTATATTTAGTTTTATATAAATATATATACAAACTAATTGTTTTTCATTTAGGTTCCCATCAATCAGCTCAATCGGCTCAATAAATTTCTTACACTTGATTGATGACGATTATTTAATAGGTAAACACATATAATATAAATATATATTAAATATATGTACAACCATATATAGGTATATATATTTGTTTATTATTATTTTGCGTTCCAGCAAATTAAGCTGTTTGTATTTTTCTTTTTTCGCAATACGCTCGACTGCCAACCTTGCTTGATAATCACAAAAACAGAAACTGAATCAGACTCCAGAGAGCAGCCCCGTCTTATTACGCCCTATAGTCTAACGAGCTAAAGGATAGCCCCGCTCTAGGTATCAAGTTCGGCTACATATGTTATTTTCCTCAACTCAGTTTGATTAATTAATTTCACTCATTCCTCCCGCTGGGTGAGAATTTCATGTTTATTATTTTCTATAGAATTTTGTTATTTTATTATTTAAATACCGTTTTTTTAATGATTGTTTTTAAGCTGCATTTCAAACGTTGACCTTGAACTAATTTTTACAATCTCTCTCACATATATTTTTGATGTCTTTATATAAAAATTCCACTTATGCTGCTGCGCTGCGGCTCTTGTTTATTATTATTAATGTTCTCTCTCATGCCTCTGGCTCGATAATCAGTTAATCAATTGCGCTCAATAGAGCAGACGCTCAGACACTCACTCAATTGAGAGGGGACAACAACAATCAAAAGATTAAGAACAGACAACAACAGCAATCGGAATGCCTCTCAGTGCATTAATCCTTGAGCATCGAAACTTGTAGCACAATAAATGAATTGTTTATTTATTTGTTTTAATCGCGCCGTGTTTGTTGGCCTTTTGAACTTTTGCTTTCTTAGTTTGTGTTGTTGTTAAAGTCGGAGATAAATAAATGGAATAGGCAGACAGACATGCGAGGGGGCTCGCCGTTCGGGCAATTAAAAACAATCATGAACCGGATAGCAGTCCGGCTAATTATAATCGAATTTTTATAGAAACTGTATAATATATTATTTCTCATTTGAAATTTGTCTGAGCATATAAACTGTTATACTTTTATATTTGTATACTTTAATATCTACTGTAATAATATATTGATAATACTGTTATGCTGTTATATTCTGTTATACTATTATGCTATATTCTGTTATACTGTCATATTGTTATATTGTTATACCTTCAAACTGTTATATTGCTAATACTGTTATATTTTTGCATTGATAAACAGCTATACTCTTATATTGTTTACTATACTGTTATACTATTTTAATGTCATACTGTTATATTCTGTTATACTGTAATACTGGTATATTGTTATACCTTCAAACTGTTATATTGCTAATACTGTTATACTGTTATATTCTTATTGACATCCTGTTACGCTGCTAATACTGTTTTTCTGTTACACTGTTATACTGGTAGACTGTTATGCTCTTATACTGTTATACAACACTTTAGCATTGCCCGCAAAGTTTGCAATTCACCTATTTTAAGCGTAATCAATGATTACGTCTGCGCGATAATTGCTTCCTTCTATTTTCCTGTTTTCGTGTTTCTCAAATACGGATTTATTTTTTCTCGTTTTGCGTTTTCTAAACACGCGCGCGCACCGTGTCAAAGAATATTATACGTGTGAACGTACGTACGTACATATATGTACATATGTATGTGTGTGTGTGTGTAAATATTATTATTGTGCTAGCCATAAGTGCACAGTCGTCTGTGTGAATGCGTGAGTGTGCGCAAGATCTGATAATTTGCACACCTCACGCACCAACACCAGCAGAAGCACGGCCAATACAATGCAATCGATCGATCAGTTTACAACACTGGCCAAACTCACACACACGCACACGCAGAGAGAGAGAGAGTTATGTTATCGATATTTCATCTGATTCGCGGTACTCGAACGTCTATTTGCACCGTGCGGCGTACAGGAACTGACTGAACTAAGAGGGCGGCTGCTGTGGCAGCTGATGCTGCGCTGGCTACTGCTACGGCTACGGCTGCTGCTGCTGCCGTGAAATCGAAATCTCAACAACAACTGATAATCTAATTTGAAAATAAAAAACTAAAAAAAAAGGAAAAAGTGCTACACAGCTGGCGCTCTTACACACTCACACACAGGCACAGCAATGCCGGCCGGGCATTGATAACAGCAGACGACCCCAAAAATATTTTGAACATGTGTTCGCCGTGTTCTCCCGCCCGCATAAATTCAATGCGTATGCCGCTGTCTGTCGTCGTCCCTCTCCCTATCCGTGTGTAATTCAAAGTTCAAAGCTGGTCTGTCTATACAGCCAGAATTGCCAAAACGCAACGACGCGCTTATCAACGTAATAAAAAACCGTAAAAAAAACGCCAGCCGTGAGCGTGTCTCAAAAAGTAATATATATATATAAAGACAAGTCTGTAGAGAAGAAGCTGAAGCTTATCTGCGTCTGGTGGCGGCACGTCTTGACTTTTTCACCAATTTAATGAGAATATATAAAATATATACACATATATGTATATTTGATTTGTAGTTAAGTAAATTCGAATACTGCGTAAATTATCCTTTTCCGGCAACACTTGCGTTTACTTCGGCCGCCCATTGGCGTCTGTTTTGAGCCGCATTTCTGCACTTTTCAATGTTAACCATTTGCCCATATTTTTGCTGGCCGTAAATGCCAAGTCGCAATTTGCCAAACATTTCATTTATATAATGAGCACAAATTGGACACAACAAAAAGGATTTCAAGTTCATGTCCATCCACAGAGTCCACATGACATTTCCCATTGCCCCCCATTGTATGCTATGAATAATGTGCGCGAGTGTCTGCAGCTGTTGGCGTTCTCTCTGGACGCACGCATATGTGTATGTTTGCATGTATCTGCTAGCGTGTGTGTGCCACTAGTTATCAAGATGCACCTGTGCTGATAAGGCAATCATTTTGTTCATTTTAATGAGGCAGCGTGTCGAGAGATTGTGCATTAAAGAGTTTGCAATTCAGACTGAAATCAGTGGATTTATCAACATAAGTGCCTGATATTACAATGATAACTAAAGAGGCTTTGTATATATAATTATTGTGTTTAGAATGGCGTGTTTAAAATTATAGGCAAATATTTAAATGTCACGAACATATCAACTTATAAAATGCTTGAAAATCTGTAAATGTTTAACTCGCAGCCTGAAAGTATGCTACAGTTTTTTAAACAACAACATTTTCTGGAAACTCTTCTGTTAATGTTAACAGAATTATGTTCTGCTTTAAAATAGTTTAAAATTAACAAGCCAAGCATAGTTTAAAAACAAAAAATAATGAAAATAAAAATACAGCCAAAATTTAATAAAATATTTAATAAAATTATTAAATGTTGGTTATAAATTATAAGTATATATAATATTTACTACACTTATAATTGAAGTATACTCTACTTCTTTGTGAACTATAAAAAGAACTTCTTAAAAATAGACATTAACATATAATTGCTATGTAATCTTAATAGCAAAATTAGCAGCAATTTAACATTTATATTTAAATAAAAATGTAATATTTTGTTGGTAGCACAGTGCAGTTCGATTGCTCACAAAATATCGATAGCATAACGTATTTTAGTTATCGCTGCGCACGATTTAGTTCAATTACACACTGATTCAAATAATCGGAATCAGTTCGTTGCTGAACTCGAGTTTCACGTGTTGCGGCAGTTCGCACAGGTTTTGTTTTTATTAAGAAAAATAAATGAAATAGCTGCAAAAATGTTGCGCAAATCAAAGAAACAACCAGAGACAGTGGCCGAGAAGGTGAGCAAACTGCTCGCTCATCCCAACGACAGCGATAGCGAGGATGAATCTGATATTGATGTGGCCACCAAAGCGCGCGTTGTGGATTTCGAGGATGAATACGATTTGCCCGATGCACGCAGCACGGATTTTCGCAAGCGCAATGTGAAGTTATTATCCGAGCAGAGCGAGCGGTATAAGGGCAAAATAAGCAGTCGCAAGGAACTCGAGGAGGAGGATGAAGAGGAGGAAAGTGAGGAGGAGGAGGAGCTGCCATACGAAGAGAGTGACACAGATGAGGAGGAGGCTGAGAAGTTGAAGGCGTTTAACAGCAAGTTGAAGGCGTCCAAAATTGTGCCGAATGGAGTGGAAAGCAGGGGAGAAGATGATAATAGCAGCATGGACAATGACCATGACGCAGATCAGAAAGAAGATGACGACGAGGAGGATGACAGTGATGATGATGAAGATGATGAGGAGGACGACAGTGATGATGATGATGAGGATGATAACGAGGACGATGCAATCGATGTAAACACAATCATGTCCAAGAAAAATCAACAAGCCGAAGTACAGAAGGGACTCTGCGTGCAGAATCAGCTGCAGATCTGGGAGCGCCTCTTGGAGCTGCGCATCAACACACAGAAATTCACGAGCAAAGCGAATCAATTGCCTCCGCCAGAGGCGCTGCAAACGCTCAGTGACAACAACGAAGACCTGAAAACGGTGCTAAAGGAAGCCCAGGAGCGCAGCGCCAAGCTGCTGCATCAGCTGCTCGCGCTGCAGTCGGTGCTCACGCAGCAGCACAGTGAGCTGCGGCAGGCTGTGAAACGGAAGCAGCCAACGGAGGTCAACTCCGACTCACAGGAGCCGCCCAGCAAGTGCTTTGCGAGTGCTCTGCAAAGTAATTTCGAGAATATGCACAGCTATCGCAATGAGGTGCTGCTCAAGTGGGACGATCGCACCAAGCTGCTGACACCTGGCGCAGGTGCTAAGAAGAAGTCGTTGCAAGAGGATTACGATGTCATCAAGAAGATCGACAGTGCGCTGGCCAATCGAGGCGCACTCATAGAGAAATCCCAAACGCTTAAGAGCAATCAGCCGCAGCAGCAGCAGAAGCTGGAGGGGGATCAAGAGGACTCGGAACTCACAGACAATAGCCAAAGGCAGCCCCACATCTACGATGACAGCGATTTCTATCACCAGCAGCTGCGCGAACTGATTGAATACAAGGCCAGCACCACCTCCAACATGGGCGACATAACCAAACAGTTCGTGGAGCTGCAGAAGCTGCGCCAGAAAATGAAGAAGAAAGTGGACACCAGAGCGAGCAAAGGCAGAAAGTTGCGGTGGGCACTTATATATATAATATAACTATAACTAGAGCATATATATTTAACTTACCAACTTCTCTCTCTGTCTCTCCCTTAGATATGTGGTGCATAATAAGCTGATCAATTTCATGGCTCCTAATGAGGCGAGCGATTGGACGGATGACTCCAAAGCGGAACTGTTTAAATCCTTATTTGTTTAGATCAGAAATTTATGCACATGTATATATAACATTTATATATTGTAGATGATTATATGTTATCCAACATAGAATTTTTATAGCGCAACAAATTATTAATTATAAATCAATTTAAAAAATTACAAAATTTGTGTTTAATTTTGTTTAAGCTTTAAATGGATTTCATTCATATTTTCATAGTGACTGAAGACCTGAGCACATTTAAGCATGAATTTTCAATATTATATGCTTTCATTTTAGGAATTCTATCAAGAGTTTGTAATACTCTTTTTTCACGAGCTTTTTTCACTTCTAACTTCACTTCACTTATTTTCTTTCGCTCTTTGAGACATTCAAAAAATATATTTTTGGCTCTGCTGAAAAATACAAAGAAACAAAATTATTAATTGGGTACAAATTTAAAAATAAATAAATGAATTAAAATTTTCAACTATTCAAAATTAAAAATAAATACGGCAAAAAGTTCAACTTTAAAAAGTATTAAATATTTAAATAAAAAAGTTCCTAAATAAATTTCATCTTTAAAATAATAAAATTCTAAGGTAAAATTATTAAATAAATTAAATTTAAAAAATGTAAAATATTTTTTTTAATATATTCTTAAAATAATAAAATACTAAAATAAAAATTATTTTTAAAAATTCTATTTTAAAAATGATAAAAGTTTTTTTAATTTAATATATTAAATTTTTTAAAATTATTAGAAATTTGATTATCATCTATTTAATTATAAGAACAAAATTATATGTTAATTTTTAAGTTTTGGGAAAATATTATAAGAAATATTCTGCTAATTTAAATTCTCTAATAAATTAAATTTTTAAAATGATTATTTTATTCGGTGTTGAATAAGATTTTTTTTTAAATTATATTATTATTTTAATTATTAAAATACAAATCGTTAACAAATTAAATGTTTAGAATTATTAAATATAAATTCGTTGATAAATTCAATTTTTTTTTAAATATTTAATATTGAAATAAAAATCGTAAATGCAATTAGCAATGCAAACTAAATTATTAAATGTTTTTTATATATCTTTGCTCAAGCAACAAATTTATTTCAAGCAAATTTCATACGTAATATTTTTTTAGCTTAAAATTTAAAAAAATTAAAATTATTCAACTGGTTTTTACCAAATATTTATAAATATACAATTCATGCAAAAACTATAATTTAAAAAATGATTAAATATCAGATTTTTCAAATACTTTTGATTAATTTTTTATACTAAATATAATAAAAACCCAGCCCAGAAAATTCAACAAGCTTTTTTAGTTTTTAATCATATTGAATTTTATTTTTATTTATTTCATATGTTTGTTTGCTTTTAACTGCTAAGTTTTGTATGTTCAACATTTGCTTCGTTTGTTATTTGATTTTATTTACTTTTTGCTTTTTAACTGGATATTTATTTACTTTTTTATGCAAAAAACGAACCGGTCAAATTGCATAACAATATGGCATCAAATTAACCGTTTAAGCGTTCTTTCCCATTTTCCGCCTCGCAGCGGATAGAGCGTGGGTGTGTGTGAGAGTGTTTCTGGTGTGTATAGAGGGGGAAATTGCATATTCATATTATTTGCATGCGGTTTTCAAGTTGCATTTGTTGTTCATTAGATACTTATATATACATATACATATGTATATATATTTATATAATTTGTTAATATATTAAACTAGTTTTTCCACTGTTGCACGTACATACTTGACTTGGTATTCGTTTAAATTTACTTTGCTAGTTTCGTATTTCTTATTTGTTCATTTATAAAATAATTATTCTTTATGTGATTTAGTATGCTTCGTCGTCTAAGTCATTGTTAGTTACGAGTTTAATTGCAATAAATAAGTTTGTTCATAAATTTGCTAATTAAATTTTGCAAAAATTGTAAAGAGAAATACAAATAACAAATAAATAAGACTTGCCGTCTGCACGGCGTACAAAATATAAATAAATATGTATAAATCAATTTTACGACAGTTTTTGAAATACCAAAATTTACACGTTAAAAATACTAGAAAATTTTCGAGCACATTTTTATAATTGTTTTTTTTTTTTTTTTTTTTTTTTTTTAAATATATAAATTAATTTGTATATCGTTCGTCAGAGGTTTCTCGATTCCGGGACTTTGGATTCATTGTCAAGCTCTCATTAAAAATTAATTAACAATTAGCAAAAGAAGAAATAAAACTATATATGGAGCACATAATATCAATTGTCAGGGTTGCTTTATATTGCACTTGAATGCGTGTTCGAGAATTCAAAAAACTTCCTTTCGACTTAAATGCTACAAAAATGACCACGACACAGACAAATGCGTACAATTTTGAAAAGAAACGGAATACTGGACTTGGGTTGACTTTGGGTTTGTGGGTAGAAATACCGAAAGTTACATTAAATACATATACATATAAACCTACAATGAGTGTGTGTGTGGGTGTGGATGTTTTTTGTTGAGTTGAGAGTGTGGTTCTGGTGTCGTTTTGCTTTCGTATACAAAACTACCAAATACAAAGATTACAAAAATGCAATGAGTCGCGTCTGCTTATTGGTTTTCTGTTTGTTCTCTCTCTCTCTCTCTCCCTCTTGTCCCTAATTGTTAATGGAATTCTTCAGCAACAGGGGCAGGCCAGTTTTGGTTTTTGATTTGGAAACGAGTATGGTGGCAGTTTTGGTGCCGCCGGCGGCGCCACTGGAGGCGGCGGCATCAGTGACAGCGGAGGTCGGTCGTGACATGGCAGCGGCCTGCAGCTGTCGGTGATGCAGCTCCTGCAGTAGCGACGAGTGCTTGTCTAACGCCTGCAGCTGTGCCGTGTTCTGTGTCTCGTACTGCGACGACGATTGCAGCTGTGTGTGTATGGAGGTGACATTGGACAGCGTGCTCTCAGCGTCGGCCGTTAGAAAATTGCTTAAATAGCGCTTGCTAGTTGTTGTTGTCGTCGATGTTGTCGTTGTTGATGTTATAGTGGTTGCCATTGTAGTCTGTTCCTGCGCTGAAACCTATATTCGAGAACAATAGCATTATAATCTAACAATAAAAGGTGGCAAATCGAATTAAAGCCTCTCAACCTTTCTGTGTGCACCCAACTCGGCGTCTCAAGTGCACTTGGCAGGATGTATGACATTCTCCATATCCTTTTGCACCGCATACAGCTCCGACAGACTCTTGGCGAACAGCACATTCAGTTCACTCATCTTTGCCAGCTGCAAAAAGGGTACACATTAGTCTCTATTGCAGTTATATAATATGTTCAATTACAGTTTGATCATTGCACTTTTCACGTAAACTCATATTGGCCGTTTTAAGCTCTATTTCATGCTGCAGCAGCTCCGTCTGCAGCGTCTCTGTGCGCGCCTTCAGCGCGGCCACCTCGCGTCGCAGTTCATCCTCTGAGGCGCCGCCTGCAGCGGCAGCACCACCAGCGCCGCCCACACGCATTAGATCCATTTCACGCTTGAGGCGTATGTTCTCCTCCTTGTAGGTGTGCAGCTGGCGCTTCCATTCGTCCACATTAGCCGTCGATTCCTATGGGATTGGAGGAGCAGGCTTTACACTCAGGCATTTAAGAACTTTTATAGGTAATACACACCTGCAAGGCGCTGGTCAGCCGTATGTTATTGTTCTTCAGCGTGGCCAGCTCGATTTCCCACTTCTTGGCATTGGCGCAGCTGTCGAAAATATATTCATGATTATTATGCAGGCGTATATATTTCCCGTATATTTCCTACCTCTGCGCCAGTGCCATTTTCAGGCGTTCGTTTTCGTATTTGAGCTGCTGCTCGGCCGTGGCGCCCGCTCCAGGTCCAGTGTGCATGCCCACAATGCTACCACCTGAAGAGATTGTAATGCCACCGCCGCCACCACCACCGCCGCCGCCGCCACCACCACCTCCGCCACCGCCAGTAATGGTTGCTGTGCCACTGACCATGCCCATCGTTGGCTGTGGCGAAGGCGTGGCCGAGCCAATATCCTGCTTGCCATCGTTAGTGTTCAATAGCTTATGCGAGGGACTATCGGGATTGGCGTTCTGTGTGTTGGTGTTGCTTAAATTCGGCGGTTCCACGGTGTGAGGATCGATGTTGGTGTTGTCGTTCTGCATGGCGCCCACGGCACGTCCCGATATCGGCGATGTATTCGCCGAGGTGGTGGGCGTCACTGCATTCGATCCGTTCGCTGATTTCATGGCATTCTTGGTGGCCTCCTTCACCTCCTGGAACTTTTCCACAAACTACGAATGGAAGACGATGATGATGATGATGATTAGTGATGGAGGAATAGAGGAATATATGTACAGTTAGACAGACCTTTGTCAGTTCGGCCTCCGAGGAAAAGCCCAGTCCGTAGACCGTGTTGGCGCGCACATCGCTCCACTGTCCAAACTTCTGGGATGTCTGTGTGAACGTCATGCTGGGCGTGATTGTTGAATTGATGACCGCCTTGGTGCCCTCGACGCTAATGATGCGGTATAGATTCCGTGAGATGTCGTAGAAGAAGCTCACATTGACCGCCTTCATGCTGGCCGTGATCCATGTGCGTTTCGTCTTTGGATCAATATGGAACACGTGCGCCTGGCAAGTGAAAATCGGTTGCTCTCTGTGTGTGCGAGACAGACGCGTGAAAGGAGTAAAGGAGAGAGAAGCCGACGCAGCAGCAGCGGCACCCACAGGTGATTAATTAAAAATTCCATTAAAATTCTTGCACGTCGGCTTAATATTTAATTTGTAAACGCTTGTTAGGGGGCAGTGGCAGGAGGCAGTCGGAGGAAGTCGCTTGTCGTACAATAAATACAATATGTGACCAACTTGCTAACGGTATACTTAGTTCTCAATATGGACTGCGCTAGCTGCTAATTGATATAGGAAACGCGAACAAATTAGCAAGCAATACAGTGAACACTCAAGATGATGAACGAGAGTTGCAATAGCTCAAATTAAGTTAAGTTCAAATTGCCAATTAAACAATTATGCAAAATTATTGTTGATTAATAATTATTTTTAATAATTTTAAATTAATGATTCATAATAATATTAAATTTTAATTTTTATAACTAAAATTAAAAAAAAATAAATAATAATAATTATTATTATTTTTAATAATTTAAATTCATTAAATGAACAATTTTTTTTTTTTTTAATTTTAATACAAAACACAATTATTTAGACATTTTTTTTTCATGTTTTTAATAACAAAAAAATATTATAACAAAAATATTAACATTTCAGTCTAATAAAAGATAATAAAATATATAAAAATATTTTAGCATTTTATATAATTTAAATATTATTAAATATTTAATTATTTAAATATTTTATGTAATTAAAATATTAAATAAAAGAAAAATTAACTTTGTACTTTATACCATTTTTTTTTTTAAATTATTATTTATAGTTAGTTCAAGGCAAAAGTTTCAACATATAATATAATATCTATTTTTATATTAAGTATTAACATTTTTTAACTAAATAAAAATGCTCAAAATGAATTAATATATATCAAAATAATATTTTTTCTTAAATTTCAATATTTTTATCTAAGTTATCTAGTTGGTTGTATGTTGTTCATTTTAAAATACTTATCTAGTCAACATAATTGGAGTTTAGCTATTAAAATTTTCAAGCATTTGCATGATTTTCCTAAAAAATTAATTTATATATTATATAGTATTCCATTATTTTGAATATTTTGCACTAACTCAGTGATCAGCATAGCCACAGCTCCCTGTATATTTTCAAATGCTCAATAAATTGCTGAGCTCACTTAAGCTCACATTAAGTTCACCGCAATTCGTCTCCGCTCAATGAACTCTTTATTTCCGTCTGCTCAACAATATAGTATTGCTTAAATACTCTATAAATGGTTAAACAAGACTTTTCAAACTGTTCTATATAGGCATAATTCACTGTACTTTCCTCTACTCAATCAGCTGTTCACTGATTGGTCTAAATTCTTCATAGTTTTTTAAGCAATCCTTTGAAGACTGTCCAACATACGCATAGTTCACTGTAATTTTTCTCTAATCCATAACATTTTTTTCCACCTATTCAATATATCCATAGTTCACTGTATATTGCCTAGTTCACTGTATTTTCCCATATAACTCATTCAATTGCTAAGCAATTCATTTCCGCCTGGTTCACTCCTAGGCACAGTTCACTGTAATTTTTTTTTTGAGTGCTCAATCAAAGTTCTAAACATTTCAGACAACATTAAGCGGGTGAGCTCTAGATAACAAATTGAGTATTTAGATAAAACAAGACGGCGTAAATATTTATAGTTTTAGTATATATATTACGAACGGCTGTCATGGCAACAACAACAACAAAAACTACAAAAGAACATTGCATAGGTGCGGGTAATGCTTGTTGTTGTTGTTGTTGTTCTTATTGATATTGTCGGCACCATGTCATTGGCATTGTTGTTCTTATTGGTGGTTGATGTGTTGCGGTAGAGCTCGTATTGATGGTAGAGGTTATGTGGGTGTGAGGGGGGCAGAGGGGGGCACTTGCCTTGGCGACTAAATTGCATTATGCGCTTAAGTGTTTTGTAGCCTCGTTTTGATTTTGCTCAAGTTTACTGCACACTCACACACACACACACATGCACAACTGCGCGTACGCACACCTACACCAACACCTACACACACACACACACACACACACACACACACATAGGCACTCACACGCGCATAATTGGTATCGACGGGCGGCGTTTGGCAGCCTACACCTACGTATTTCATCAATTCACATTGTATATATGGCATATATTTACACCTTAGCCGAGAGGAGCAGCAGCAACAGCAACAATAACAACTACAACAACAACAATGGCATCAGCCAAAGGAAAACGTCGGCGTCGATTTTTCACACAATTTACAGCATTTGAAATTGTATTAGAATAGTTCGTGTACTTACCCCATTTTGTTTGTTAGCTGCAACGCTTTATTGATTTATATGGCAACACGTTAACACTATACTAATTGTTTATTTTTATTAATTATAACACTAAAAAATAAAACATAAACGAGGGCGCTTGCTCGGTGTGTAAAAACTGTAGGCAATGCGGCTAAAACTGTGAGTGATGTTGCTCGAAAAAAAGAACTGTGAGCAATGTTAGCATAACAGAGCAATGTTGCTCATACTGTCATCTATCGATAGGCAGCTGTTACACTCAAAATGTGCTGTAAAGTTAAGAAAGTGTGATAACAGCAGCTCAGCTAGCAACGATAAGCAATATTACAATGTTTAAAATATTGTTATTTTGATCGATACCATTTTGAGCATTGTATTCAATATTTTAGCATAAATTATACATTCCCAAACAAACTGGCTAGCCAGACTGTCGAAAATATACAAAATGTTGCAACTAGGTGGCAACATACACATTTTTACCTAAGTGGCAACCAAAAAAGAAACGAGCTGCCTTTTTTCGCACATAAAAATCAATCGGAAATAAATAAAACTTGTGACAATTGCAACAATTAAATAGCTATATATGCAAAAGCTGAACAGCAACAAAAGTTGTTGTTGCTGCTGCTGCGCTGTCGCCGTGCGATCGATCCTTGTTGGCTACGGGGTACGTGTTTGCGCCAGGGAGGAAGGGAGTTTTTTGCTCTTTTTGCATAAAAGCCGTCGCTCTATGCTCGTGAAAAGGCGTTTTACCAATCATTAAACGACCAACTGCAGCAGCTGTTAACCCGCGACTCTTAATTTATATATGTTTGCCATAATTAGCGTTCGATGGATGTGAGAAACATAAATTGAAATTATAAAAATTATAACATAAAAAAGGAAAAGCTGTACATATGTGTGCGTGCTGGCATGCGTGTATGTATATACACACATAAGCGGTGTGTATATGTGTGTGAGTGTGTATGTGTCCGCAGTGTACGTTTGTTGCTGTAAAAAAAACTTGTTATCATCAATGCGGCGCCTATGATAAAAGCCTTATTAGACATGTTCAGTCTGTGCTGGTCCAATTGGAATGTCTTTAACCCAACACACACACACGGGCGTTAACGACTCGCGCGGGGGTGGGGGGCGGTGTGCGGTATGCGGCAAAACTCAGAGCATAAACAAAAAGTAAAGCTCACAGAGGCGTGGGCAAAATTGCGTAGGCTCTTTAACCGTTTTAATTGGCTGGCTAGCGGTTTAAGGCGAAACTTATATTAACAGTTAATTTTTTTTATTTTAAATTACTTTTCACGCATTTTAATACCGGTTTGACGAAATTGTTAGCAACAAATTATGCTGTACCGGTTCAAACCGGTTGAAATATTTTGTTCGAAAAGAGCGCTTCAATAAGTTGTTCTATATATTTGATATATGTTTATTTATACACATATATTTGTTGCACTCACTCTTAGCTTGTGCGCGTAACTCGAGTTATAAATAAAAAATAATCTAGATTGCATATATGTATGCATTTTATATAAGAATTCTTTAAACATGTCAATCTCTACAATTTGAATAGTTTATGACGGATTATGATCTTGAATAATATTAGTTTTTATATTGGAATTCTTTTACAAGATTAACTGATATTCAGTTAATTATCAAATAGCTTTTATGTATTAAATATTTTGTTTAAAAGTAAATTATATTATATATAAATATATATTTGGTTGAGTATACTGATTATATATAATATATATATTTTGTACAGATTATATATAATAATTAATCTACTGAAAGATCTCAGATCTATTTATATTTTGTATATATTATATGTATATAATCTTCAAATTAATCAAATTCCAGGTTTGAAATCGTTTAATAGATTAAAGATTTCATTTAAATATAATAAATAAATATATATATTTATGGTTAAATTTCAACTTTTTAGACAACCCTCGCATAATAGGTTATATTCTACAATAACATAAAATTCAAGATTAGAGATCTTTCAGTAGATTAAATATTTCATTTAAAAATAAATATATACATATCTTGTTAAATCTCAACTTATCAGCCCACCCTCGTATATTATACTTCCGCAGTTACTTAACTCTCCTCCTAACTCCCATTTAAATCCCTATAAACGTCCTTTAAATCAACAACAAATTTCCCTCTTGCAGTCTTACATGCGTGCCCGTGCTCTGGTGGCCAACTAAATAATGTGGAACATGATGTGCGACGTAATGCCCACAATATCGGAAGACAGCATATCGCAGCGCTCGTCGCAGTTCAGCGGCGAGGATGCGAACTTTGAGCAGCTGATGGTGTCCATGCTCGATGAGCGGGACAAGCTGATGGACAGTTTGCGCGAGGCGCAGGAACGTTTGGGTGAAACGGAGGTGAAGCTGCACGATGTCGAGAAGGAACGCGACAGTTTACAGCGCCAAATCAATGCCAATCTGCCTCAGGTAAGCTAACGCAGTCTCCAAGCCAACGAAGATAATCATTTGCTGATCTCTCTGCTTGCCAGGAGTTCGCCACGCTCACCAAGGAGCTGACGCAAGCGCGTGAAACGCTGCTAGAGCGTGACGAAGAAATTGGTGAGCTGAAGGCGGAGCGCAACAATACGCGGGTAAGTTGGAAATGATTTTAGCTATATATCGGATAGATCTAACTGATTCATAATATATAAAGCTGCTGCTGGAACACTTGGAGTGCTTGGTCTCGCGCCATGAGAGATCGCTGCGCATGACCGTGGTGAAGCGACAGGCGGCCGCCCAGAGCGGCGTCTCCAGCGAAGTGGAGGTGCTCAAAGCGCTCAAATCTCTGTTCGAGCATCACAAGGCTTTGGATGAGAAGGTGCGGGAACGTCTGCGTCTCTCCATCGAGAAGAACAACGTGCTGGAAGAAGAGCTGAACACAACCAAAGAGGAGCTAACTCAATACAAAACTGGCGCTTTGCAAAGCGGAGGCAACATCAACTCTGCCAGCACAGGGACTGGGGAAAATGGTATCAAAGAGAAGGTGTGTGTGTGTGTGTGCTTTGATGTCTATTTATTCAATCAAGCGTGTATTTTACATTATCGTGCCTTTTGTTGTTGCAGCTGGCTGGCGGCAGCGGCGGCGGCGGAGTCAATGGCGATGCTAGCGAGATTAACGAATATGCGGCCAAAACACACGAGCTGCAAACGATCATCGAGAAGCAGGTGAGCAGGCCGCGGCAGGGGTAATACATAACATCATTGCCAACAACTCGTACTACGCTCGTAGAGAATGACTCACGACAAGATGCGTCCATGTATTGATAAAGCAAACAACTATTTCGAATGATGATATAGTTTATTTTAAGTATGCGATGAATTTGCTATTTAACATAATTGGGTGTTCTTTTCGCTGCAATTTGTATTGCGTTTGACTGTTGCTGATTATCAGCATCAAATGACTTTAGACAATTGATTTAAGCTTATCAAAGCTTGCGCATATAAATAAATACTCAAGGTTGTGCGAGAGATAAGAATTGAAGTGGAGCGAACAAAAATAGATCTTTCAAAGAAGAAATGACCAGAAATTTGAATAGAAGAGTAGAATTGAACAATAGAAGAATTCCTTTCAAAATATTCCAGAAGAAATAATGTTAGGAAATATTAAGCTTAAATACCTTAGACTTTACAGTGAGTATATTGAAATTTTGTAGATCATGAATAGAAATTCTTTACAAATAAATAAAAAAAATCAGGACTGTATGTCAGATAAGAATTAAAATTAATATAATAAAAAAGATATTTAAAAGACCAAATGAATAGTAATTCAAATACAGGAATATAATAAAATAATGGAATAATTCCTTAAAAATAATATTTAATAAATATTTAAAGCATAAATAGCGTAAAAATTGTATGCAGATATAAAATATAAATTATAAATTGATCCATTTTAATTCATGGTAGAAAATAAATTTGAAATCATACTCAAATTTTTAATTCAGAATTTATATTCCTATTAATATAAAAAATTGATTTCTTAATTTAAAAGATATTATGGAATATACATATTTTATATAATAATTGTTAATTGGTGTTAAAAATTTATTTTTTAATTCAGAATTTATACTCCTATTAATATACAAAATTTAAACTTCAATTAATATTAAAATTATTTTTTTTAGTTTGGAATTTATATTTATTAAAAAATATTTATTTTTAAATTTAAAAATGATATTTTATGTATGTTAACATTTAAGTCAAATTGGTTTACAACCAAAGCAAACTTTTATTATATAACTGAGTTTATTCTAATATTTTCAAATCAATTATTTTATAATTTGATTTACCCTAAAAATTCTTGAACCAATATTTAAATATCAATTAAGTCTATATAATTATTTAACTAAGTTTATCCCAATATCTTGAGATCAGTTAAACCTATCAATCAATATACCTCCAATAATTATACTGCCTTTCTCTACTCCTAGACCTCTGAACTATCGCAATGGCAGCGTCGCGTCTCCGATCTGAATAACAAGATCAGTGAGCTCGAGGAGAATATGTCGCGTGTCCAAAAGGAGCATTGCAAAGCCCAAGATCAATGCTCGAAGCTGCAGCGAGATTTGCGCGAAAATGTGGCACAAAAGGAAGATCAGGTAAAGTATAGCCAAACATAATATAAATAAACAAAATAGATAACATATATATAAAACACTTGTAGGAGGAGCGCATAACTACGCTGGAGAAACGCTATCTCAATGCTCAACGCGAGTCCACGTCGCTGCACGATCTGAACGAGAAACTGGAGCAGGAGCTGCGGCACAAGGAGGCACAGCTAAAGGTGCGTATAAATATGAATAAAAATGAAATCATTATACATGGAATTGGTTATGGTTTCGAGGCATGGGCGAATTTCATAAATTAATCAAAACACTGCACTGCAAAACAATCTACCCTACCTATCTATATCTCTATATATGTGTAATTATACCAAAACAAACAAAAATGTTTAATCTCTTATTTCCGCTATTAATTATTATGTATCTCAGCAATTATGGAAGTTTCTAAAGTCAGGAAATAATTAAGTTAATGACATCATGCGTCAGTCTAAACATAAACATGTTTTATTATTATTTTTGTAAATTTTCAAGTTGTATATTTTATATAGGCTGCTAGCTGTTAGCATGCTGTTATCTTACGGTTCTGTTAAGTGCTGCTGTTAATAACATGCTAAGAGTTTAAGATAACAGCAACATGTTATTAACAGTGCAGCTACTGTTAATGATAGAAAATAGAAGTTTTCAAGTTTTTTTTAACGAATTGAATGAGTTTTCCTATGAAAAATTTTCCTAAAAATTTGAGAAATGTTCTTGAATTTTTCTGAATTTTCTCACATTCTTATGCAAGCTAAAACTGCTTGAGCCAGTGTCTTGTGTTCGCCCATGCCTGCTAAAACGCTACAAAACTGTGACTAATACTGAACAATATCTACCCTACCCATATTTGCATATAAAAAAAAAACCATACTAATTCAACTACACCCACCCCCATATAAAATAAAATAAAAATCATGGACAGCTGCACGAAGAGAAAATCAGCGCGATCGAAGAGAAACTCGAGCTCTCTGAGCAAAAGCTAGCCCAGCATGCCAAACTGCAGCCGGACATGGAGGAGCAGCTGAAGGCGCGCATGGAGGCATTGACAAAGGTAGGAAATAAGGTATGCACTCGAACTAATATGCGCGCCGACAGGTTCCATAAGTATAAACTCAATTATCAATATTAGAACTAAATTTTTTAGTAATTTTCTCTGTATCTCTCTTGATTTTGTTGTGTAACGCAATTTGAATTTATTTTCGATCCACTTACTAACAAGAACAAGACTATATATTTATATACAGCTCTTTCTCTCTCTATCTACTATTCTGTCCTGCACAAGAACTCAGCGCACCGACCACTGAATACCCTATCACAAAACAGAAACAGAAACTCTAAAAACAAAAGAAAACTCCTTCACTTTTAGCTTTCATTACTAATCCAAACACTAATTTGTTGTCTTTGACACGAGAGAGAAGCCCTTGAATTTGCTTTACTAAACGTGTTTGGCTGAACGCTTTGCAGGCTCAAGAACGTCACGGTTCGGCGGAGGATCGCATACGGGGCCTGGAGACGAATTTGGATGAGAAGAGCGCCGAGGTGGTAAGACTGAATCAGCGTCTCAAAATGAACGAAGAGCACAATCTGCGGCTGTCCTCGACGGTGGACAAGCTGCTGTCCGAGTCGAATGAGCGTCTGGAGGTGCATCTGAAGGAGCGCATGCGCGCGCTGGACGAGAAGAACGCGCTGACGCAGGAGCTAGAGAAGGCGCGCAAGGTGGCCGAGGAGCTGCATCACGAGAAGAGCGAGATCATGAAGGAGCTGTCCAAGACGCGCCTGGAAATCGAGAATTTCAAGCGCCAACTGCTCCAGCAGGAGATCGCCTACAACATCCAGCAGACGGAGGCGCTGACCCGCAGCCTCTCGCCCAGCAGCGTCGTCGACGGCGGCAATGCCTTCACGCGCAGCACATCCCATGCCAGCTTCGAGACGCACTCACTGCGTAGGCCGAGCAAGTCCCGTCTCTCCGAGGAGAACGCTCTGGCCCGTTCGATGGCCGAGCAGGAGTGGGAGAAGCTGCAGATGCAGCAGGTGGCCCACGCCCAGCAGGCGGCCTACGAGCTGGTCGCCGGCGTGGGCGACTGCGATGATAGCGAAGCGATGTATGCGGCCGCCACGGCGGACATGATGTCGCCCTCGGGGCATACGGACGCACAAACGCTGGCCATGATGCTGCAAGAGCAGCTGGATGCCATCAACAACGAGATACGTCTCATACAGGAGGAGAAGCAGTCCACAGAGGCGCGCGCCGAAGAGCTTGAGTCGCGCGTCGGCAGTCTGGAGCACGTGAATCTATTGGCACGCGGCCGTTCCATGGACAGACAAAGTCCGCCCATGAGCGGACGCAGCACGCCCAACAGTCCACAGCGGGATTTCATGCAGAAATATCATACGGTAAGGATTAGGCATTAGAAGCTGGATCATCCTAATCTAATCAACTAATTTTCCTCTTCACAGCTTAACTTGCCCGTGCTGTCCAGCGATGCATCGCGCGAGGAGCTGCACGGCGGCATGTCCACCACCGGCGATTCGAGTTCCGGCGGCGCTGCTTCGCCTTTGACGGCACGTTCGATGCGCTTGGAGCGCGTCGCCCAGGCGCTCGCCCACAGCCAGGAGGAGCTGCGTCGCCGCACAATGGTGCCCGCCGCCTCGCCCCACGTGAATGCTCACATGACGCTGGCCTCTCACGGCTACGGCCTGTCGCCGCTCAGTTCGCGCTACGGCAGCCAGGAGTCACTGCGTCACTACAATACCATGGGTTCGATGTCCATGCTGCAGACGCCCACGTCGGGCGTGTCCAGGGAAGCAGCTGCCGCCGCTGCCGTGCAAAAGAAGAAGGGCATCAAGTCCTCGCTGGGTCGCTTCTTCAGCAAAAAGGAGAAGGTCAAAGGCGTGAAGGATACGCTGCCCGACGGCTCGCCCAGCATGATGTCCATAGGCAATCTGTCGATGGGCCTGAGCGAAGTGGACTCCAACTACGATGTCATGAGCATGACGGGCGGCATGATGCCGCGCATAGCCAGTGCCCCAGGCTCCAAGATCAGCAGCGTGGACTACGGCAGGCAGAAGAAGTGAGTGGAATCAGAGAAGCTTCTATAGCTTTACTAACTTTATGCACTTGCAGAGATCACGATTACCGCAACGATCTGCTGGGCGAGGCAATGAAGGCGGGCACGCCCTTTGCCCTGTGGAATGGACCCACCATTGTCGCCTGGCTGGAGCTCTGGGTGGGCATGCCCGCCTGGTACGTGGCCGCCTGTCGCGCCAATGTCAAATCGGGTGCCATAATGAGCGCACTCAGCGATACGGAGATACAGCGGGAAATAGGTAAGCTGATAATATATAGTGAATATACTTATATATATATATAATACCTTGTTCCGTCAGGCATTAGTAATCCGCTGCACAGGCTCAAACTACGTTTGGCCATACAGGAAATGGTTTCACTGACTTCACCCTCAGCTCCGCAAACATCACGCACTACGCTGGCGTTTGGTAGGTCAAACTGATCAGATCATATAGTCATAGTCCACATCTAAACACCTCATTATCTTTCAGGGGACATGAATCACGAGTGGATCGGCAACTACTGGCTGCCTGGGCTGGGCTTGCCGCAGTATCGCACAACCTTCATGGAGTGTCTGGTCGATGCGCGCATGTTGGATCATCTGACCAAGAAGGATTTGCGTGGACAGCTGAAGATGGTTGATAGCTTTCATCGCACCAGCCTGCAGTATGGCATCTCGATGCTCAAGCGCTTAAACTACGACCGCACCGAGCTCGAGCACAGGCGCAAGATGAGCGAAAACGGCCTGTGCGATGTGCTCGTGTGGAGCAACGAGCGGGTCATACGGTGGGTGAGCAGCATAGGGCTGAAGGTGGGTATCGTAAACGTTAACTATAAATTGGGTTTAACTGACTGTTGCTATGTTTAGGAATATGCCAATAACTTGCTCGAGTCGGGCGTCCATGGTGGTCTGATGGCGCTGGACGAAGGCTTCGATGCCAATGCCATGGGCCTGGCTTTGCAAATACCCACGCAAAATGCACAGGTAAAAACTAAATGAAAATTGACTATTTATATATGTAAAAATCTAATTAAAATTGACTTAAATTCAGGCACGCCAAATACTCGACACAGAGTTCCGAAACTTGCTACAAATTGCCACAGATCGGCGGCCGGACAGCGAACAGCGCAGCGCCTCCTGATGCAGCTACAGTCCGCCCACAATATCGGTGGATGAGTAAAAAAAAAAGCATACCAAGGCAGCTCAGCTCAGCGCCAAAAAATATTTCCTAAACGCTGAAGAAAGACAACTAACGAAGGAGAAAATGTATGGGAAAAAGTAAAGGGAAAACTGACAAACAACAAAGCCACAAAATTCTAACAAGAAAGACGCAACGCAAGAGACTCCCAGGCTCTGAGACTGGGCCCCCCACACACAACAGGCAGCATGATGCACGTCTAATCATATATATATATATATATTTGTATATATATGAATACACACATACATACATATATAGAGCCAGACACACATAGTCATATAATCCATAACAAGACAATGTATACAAGACATAGCATACCATACTCTATATAGGAAATACGTACGACGTGTATGTAACTAATTTGCACGGGCGCCCTGCTAGCTGTAGGCATGTACAACTTTAAGATGCTAATCATTTTTTAATTATTTAATTATATACATATATATATACTATATATATATATATATATATATATATATTAATGATTTCTTTAATTTTTTTTTAACAATGTGACATATTTGATTTACATAATTATAGTATAATTGGGCTTGCAATAGACTAACAGTATTTTGTTTTAGCTGCAGAATATTAACTATATATATATATATATGAGCAAATTTACGCATATATATATATATATATACAGAGATGCGTGCTTCGAACCAAATTAGTAACCAAACTTGATTGTTATATAATATTTTAATGACATTATGTACAGTTGATTATTTTGTTTATATATATTTTTTTTTTAACTTTACATACGACATTATGGCATGCTTTAAGCTTACTTTATATATATATATACATATATATATATATCATTAATTCTGATGGTAAGGCAAGGCGCTCCGATTGAGTTTGATTCAACATGCACAACAATCAGGCATATATAGTAAACAACTGCATATATATACATAAACAATTTATATGTGTATACAAAGAAAAAAGAAAAATACGCCTAGTTTAATATACAACACACATATAAAGCTCACTTATACATATATACATATATATATTTATATATAAATGTATAATTAACATTATCAAGCATACGTGTAACTAACAAAAAAAGTATTATAGAGCAAAGTGAGGAAGGTGAAGAGATGATGAAATTGAAGTGAAAAGTCGCAAGCGCCCACATTTATTATGAACTATTTACATATGGAAAGGAAAACAAATCGAAATAGTGAAGAGAGAGAAAGCTTTAAAGGCAAATGAAACCCCATACACAAGTCTACACATAGTACTTAGCCTTTGTATTAACGAGTAAACTAATATACGAATTAGGCATGCTACAAATTAATATTAATAATAAATTGTAATTGGCAAACAAACTCGAAGCTCGAATTGCAATCCCAATGTCTTGGCATAAATTTATAAATATATATATATTCAAATATATATATATATATATATACATATGTATATTCACAAAGCATATCCATTGTTTTTCAAAACAAACAACTTTCCCACTCCTTAATTTTATGTTGTTAATTTAGTTTATACAAAGACGAAGGCAACTAAATATATGAATAAATGAAATTATTTTATTTATTTACTTTGTTTAATCATACTAACACATACACACACATACACTATGATAATATTTGTAAAGTTCTTATGTACTTATAGACACATATGCGTCGGATATGTTGAGAGCACACAAACTGCCTGTTTTGCTACCATATTATTAGTTCTTATGCAAATGGGGTATTACGTATAAGTTTTTATTGATTTGAACAAAAACCAAAACTGCAACTAACGCTTCGTCTCTAAGTATATAAGTATATACATATATAACGTAAACAAACTATAACTTCATTTTCTTCAAAACTGTATTAGCAAAATTAAAGAAATGTTCGTAAAGGAAAAAAACTGCTAAGACAATACACTAAACGTCAACAGGATACATTTGACTATATGAAATGGATCGATCATTGAAAGCAACATAAATAATACTTAAACAAAATATATACAATTCTAGCATTATCTGCTCCTTAAGTACATATATATATAGTCTCTTTAGTAACAAGATGAGAAATCGTTTAGTTTTAGCTTCTCATAATTTCCACAATTTTCATTTTACAATTGGGAAAACTCATTTCGTTTGTTTAGTCAGCTAAATGATTTCTGTTGATGCTTAGCGTGTTTAATAATGTACGTAAATGTGACATTAAAAAAAAAACGAAGAGAAATGGAAACTAATCTAAATTTATAAAATACTAACTGAAAAATTAAGTTAATTTGAACAAAAATATGGGTTTAATTGTTAACTTTTGTTGAAAATACTTAAAAGAAAAGAAAGAAATACACTTTACTAAAGTAAAACTAAATACAAGATATACAATCTATTATTATACAAGGAAAACATAAAAGAAACAAAAACACATGCATATGTACATATATTTATATAATATTGTGAAAAGAAAACTAACAATTTAGTAAAGGCAAAAATTCCGTTCAGGAGTTTTTTATATGTACCATATATATAAATTAAAATTTATTACAAAAAACAGAAAGTGTTTTGGAATTACTAGGGCCAGCATGAGTTTAGTTTGAATTTGAACTTGGCGCTCAATTCTGTTTTATGTAAACTTACAGTGTGATGTTAAGTAACAGCATGTTGTAAAGACTATTTTAATCGCTGTTAGGTATTGGCATGCTATTTATTAATTTAACTATAATACCTAGCATCGATAACAGTTATTTATATTTATATTCAGCTATTTTATGCATATATTATAAATATATGTGATTAATTGCATGAATAACATGAGTCAGTTCGGTGAGCTGCTCAATGGAACTTCTGCTATTCAAGTTGGCGCTTAAGTTATTTATGTAAACTAACAGTGTAACCATGTAATGTTAATTAACAGCTCAGCTTGATGTTTCTATGACTGTTTGAATGACTGCTATTTATTGAACTATAATACCTAGCATCGATAACAGTTATTTATATTTATGTTCAGCTATTTTATGTATATTTTATAAATATATGTGATTAAGTGCATGAACAACATTAGTCAATAACTCAGTTTGTTCTATCGTTCAGTTCGGTGGAACTTGTTCCGATTGTCGTTCGATAAGTATCGAGTGTGTGCAATTAAAGTATAAAGACTATTTCACTCGACGCAAAATTTGTTTACGCTTTAGTGTCCAACCAGACAACTGCAACAGTTGATTATTAGCCATTCCGGTGCAATGGACGCCACATCAAGCTCCGCCGACAAGTTGGCATCGAAGACGGCCAGCAGCAACTCGCTGGACAGCAGCTCAAAGTCGAGTTCGCTCGGCTCCAAGCACGGCGCTGAAAACGGCCAACAAAGAGATACGCCTTTTTCGTACTTGGACGGCGAGGAGGACCAGGACCAGAAGAACGACGTAACCTATGTCTGCCCCTATCGCGGCCCAGTCTTCGGCGCCCTAACCATCACCAACTATCGTTTGTACTTCCGTTCGCTACCGCTGCGCGACCAGGAGCCGCCCGTCGTCGTGGACGTGCCACTGGGCGTGATCGCGCGCGTGGAGAAAATCGGGGGTGCCACGTCACGTGGCGAGAACAGCTACGGCATCGAGATCTTCTGCAAGGACATGCGCAACTTGCGCTTCGCCCACAAACAACAGAATCATTCCCGTCGCACGGTCTTCGAGAAGCTGCAGGCCAACGCCTTTCCGCTCTCGTACAGCGGCAAACTGTTCGCCTTTGCCCATGCGGCAGCAGCGGCTCAGCCGCCGACGGCGAATGCAGCGGTGAGCGCCGGCTGGGATGGCTGGGCGGTGTACGAGCCGTTGGCGGAGCTGCGTCGCCTGGGCGTACCCAACGACATGTGGCGCGCGACGAAGATCAACGAGTTCTATGGCATTTGCGACAGCTATCCGGCTGTCTGGGCCGTGCCAAAGGCAGCCTCCGACGACTTTCTGCGTCGCGTCGCTCAGTTCCGTTCGCGCTGCCGTCTGCCCGTGTTGTCCTGGATGAATCCGCGCACGCAGGCGACCATAACGCGTTGCTCTCAGCCGCTGGTGGGTGTCAGCGGCAAGCGGAATGCGGACGATGAGACCTATCTGAGCTACATCATGGAGGCGAATGCACAGTCCGACAAGCTGACCATCATGGATGCCCGGCCGAGTGCCAATGCGATTGCGAACAAGGCAAAGGGCGGCGGCTACGAGTCCGAGGATGCGTACAAGAATGTGGAAATCAACTTCCTGGACATCCACAACATACACGTGATGCGCGAAAGCCTGCGCAAGGTGAAGGAGGCCTGCTACCCGACCACAGACGACTCCAAGTGGCAAACGGCCATCGACAGCACCTTGTGGCTGAAGCACATCCGGTGCGTGCTGGCCGGCGCCGTGCGCATTGTGGACAAGGTGGAGACCATGAGCACCTCCGTGGTGGTGCACTGCTCCGACGGCTGGGATCGCACCGCACAGCTGACGGCCCTGTCGATGCTCCTGCTCGATCCGCACTATCGCACCGTGCGCGGCTTCGAAGTGCTTATCGAGAAGGAATGGCTCTCGTTCGGCCACAAGTTCCAGCAGCGCATCGGCCACGGCGATAACAAGCACTCGGACGCCGACCGCTCGCCGGTCTTTCTCCAGTTCATTGACAGCGTCTGGCAAGTGAGTCAGCAGTTCAGCAACGCCTTCGAGTTCAACGAGCACTTCCTCATCACCATCGTGGACCATCTGTACTCGTGCCGCTTCGGCACCTTCCTGTGCAACACCGAGGCGGAGCGAGTGGCGGAGGGTAAGATCTTGACTATATATAACTCTTGGCACAACTAATTCCTGCCCCTTGCAGATCTCAAGCACAAGACCACCTCGCTGTGGACCCACATTAACTCCTCGCTGGATCAGTATCTGAATCCGCTCTTTCCCTCGTTCACGCACGGCGCCGAGCTCGTGCTGCGTCCCATTGCCAGCGTGCGCGCCGTGCGACTCTGGAAGGGTCTCTACTGCCGCTGGAATCCCGGCCTGTGCGCGCCTCAGCATGGCTGCCAGCGCACCCGGGAGCTCCTCTCAAAACAGGATCTGCTCTTTAAGCACGTCAATGAGCTGCGCCTGAAGCTCAACAATCGCAGCAACAACATGCAGACGACCACCAGATTGGCCTCGCCCATGCATTGACAACTGTTCCCCGTATTTATCCACTGCTCCTAGTAGCTACAACTAACTAGTATTCCCACTAATTGTTTTAACGACCATAACTCTGTACATGGCATTCATGTACTCGCTAATTATGAATTATTTAATCCCAAAAATTATGTGCATAAGCAAGCAAAACTAATAAATATATCAATAAATACTAAAAAAAAAGTTAAATTATTTCAGTTACCAAATTAAACAGAAATATTAATATTATTATAAAAATAATTATATATACTAAAAAGTGAATGAATTCAGTTACTAAATAAAAGAAAGAAATTTATATTATATAAATATAAATATTCATATATTATTATATTTGTATCTGTAATATATTTATCTATTGTTCTGTTTCTGCTTTGATATCTTACTTTAAAACAGATTCACAAAGTTTTTTTTTAATTGTCAGCGAAACAACTGCGTTTAATTAAAGTCTGTTTTGCATGAAATGCAAATGCGCGTGTGTTTGATATAAAAACTAATTTTAACTTTGCCTTTATCTAACAGCTTTTTCAATAGATTGTTTACAGGCAAAAGCAGCAAACAAAATATATAAATGACATATTGATTAAGAAATATATTAAATTAATTTAAAAAATTAATATAAATTAATTTAAGTGCGTGTGTTAAGCTTAAACTTCATCTTCATCAACAACACAGATTCAAGGCATATACTGCAAAAAAAACTCAATTTATCTTTCAATAATATCTTTCACACTGTGTATGAAGTCTGAGTCTGTCTGAATTGAGCAATAGCATCCATTGAAAAATAAAAAAGTTTTCTGAAAAAAAAAAATATCAAAATATCAAAAATATTAAAATTTGGAAAAAGTTATCGAATGAGTATTATAATAATGCAATATAATTTAATATTTAATAAAAAAAAAAATATATATATATATAATAAATAAAAAAACATATTTTTTATATTTAATATATAAAATTTGTTCAATAAATGGTATTTATGTTATTTTATTATATTTTATTTATTATATATTATTTTTTATTTATTACATATTAAATTACATTAAATAATTTTTATCAATTTTTTATTTATATATATATATATATATATATATATTTTATATATTTTTTTTTATTTATATAATTTTTTATAAATATATTATATATTATTTTTATACTCACTTAAGAAGTGAAATGAGTTTATTGGCTTAATGCAATGCTATTCGTCCGTTCCTGTCTGTCTATCGGCTATCTACCTAGAGACTTCAAATTCTTCCCCATATAAAGTATGAAGACTTTTAGGCAGTCAAAAAGAGTATTATGTAGTGGCACACGACAGCAAAATTCTTACTTCGTTTTATTTATATTAAAATACGTCATTTTAAAAACTCATTGATTCATGTGAATTTACATATATACATATATGTAGAGTGGGTCAATGATAGGCGCTATCACTAAATTAAATTGTTTCTTTTAATGAAATAAAAAAGGTCAGGGTACTTAAGGCCCAACTGAGTTCTGAGAATTAAGCAAGGATGGATGAAAAGCTTTTAATTCATAAATTACAAACGCAACTGCAATCTCTTGACATTCACCACGAACTCAGCCATAAGTTATAATCATATTAACATAGTATTAACATTAACGGTAACATTTAACATTAAAATTACCATTTTACATTAACATTAATATATATAAATTTGTTTATCTCTTCGAACTGACCCATATTTACTTAAGCAATGCCAACAAGTAGCACAGGGTGCATCAAGTTTGCCGCACAAAAGTAGGCAATACAATTTTACGCACACATAAATACACCCATTCACACCCACACCCTCACACACACATTAATTCATTGCCATGGCCATTGCTGGCTTTGGGCAACTGTTGCGCGCTGGCCAAAAATTCATTCATAAAATCTGACCGGACTTTGGCGCCTGCGCTTTGGCATTAACAAAACGAAAATCTTCAGCCCGTGTTTGCGCCAAAAAGTTGGAAATTCAATCACAGTTGCTTCAGTACGTTTTCGCACGCTCATTAATGCAGTCGCAGTTGGAGCTCCACTCTCCAGTGATTGGCAACGCGACGGCAAAGTGATGCGAGTGTTTTTCGATATTAGCCACAATGTTAGCCAAGTTAAGTGAATGAAATGCAATTAATGGCTAATTGGATATTTCTACTACTCCTCTTGACGTGTCTCCTCGCTCGCCTTGGCAATGGCAGTGAAATTCTCTTGCTCATCACGTGTCCGCAGCGGGCGGCGGGCAGTTGTCGCGCTCTACGCGAAAATCTACGGCAGCAACAAATATCGGAGCAGATCCCCGGGGATTACAATTATACCGTTAAGGTGCACATAATGCACGAACTATTCAATTATTGGACCCTGCTCGACGCGCTGCCCTATTTGCGAGGCAAGACACGTCTGCTGAGCGCGAACACCGATTGGATTATCTGGTGTCAGCCCAACACGCACGTCGCCTCGCTGCGTGGCCTGCTCGACCAGCTGCATCGGCGGAATGCGCAAGAGGTGAAGAGATATAAATTTCAACATTTTTAAATAAGAAAAAATGAAATTTTAGAATTATTCTAACAATTGCTGAATCGAAGCAAAAATTCAGAAATATTTATATAAAATAGAACGAGAATTTAAATATATTCATATTAATATATAGAATAATATTTATATAAAAATAAGATACATTTTATATATTTTTATATAGTGCATATTAACATATATTTTTATATTAATATATTATATATACACCAAATGTTTCGTCAATAGTAATATTTATGCTGGAATCCTCGGAAAAACTGAAAAATATCAGCTAAAGAAGATCTAAAACCAATATGCTCATTTCCCTTCGTGGATGAGTATATTGAGGTAATAATTTGCATAACAGTCGAAAACCAAATCGGGTACTTTTTAGTAAAGAAAAGTTTTAAAATTTTCAGCTAATTTATAACATAGCTTACAGTGTATTAAAACAAATCCTTAAAAATATTATATAATATTACATATAATGAAATATATTTGCAATATATATAGTAGACGAAATAAGTTGTGTATTGAAAATATATGTATTATTTTTAATCTATTATGTTAATTATTAAAGCATAGGTATATAGTTGATAATAATCAAATAAAAATAATACAATTATTTTGGACATAAATTAAAAGAAGATATCGACGCATTCCCGCGAATTTTTTTTATACATACGCTTAAAGTGAAATTGATTTTTTTCCGAAACTAGAGCGAATTCAGTTTTTATTTTTTGCAAGTATGTGAGACAGACGTTTTCGAACCATTCTGTATTAAAATTTCAATTTCACAAAAAATCAACATACGATCATTTCGCGGGATATATTCGATATATTTTTTTTCAAACGATTTTCTTTTTATAATAAAAAAATGTCTTCAAATATTCAGAGAAATGTAAAACGAGGCAAGCAGCCTAAAGCTTAATGTTTCTAAGATATCGTAATACATTCAAATAGCCAACTTAAGGCAATTTATAAAAGATTTTTAAAATTTTTTTTTAACTTTTGAAGAGTATAAGAAATATTTGACATAAGCAGAATATCTTCCAAAATTATAGTTATACACATATAAAAAAATTTAGAAAATTGATAGAAATTAATGTAAATTTAAATCAAATTTATGAGGCAAACAATTTTAATTTATATTATAACTATTATTATTTTAGTATATATTTATTTAATAAATTTATCTATTTAAACCAAATCAATGCCCATCAGCTATTATATATTTGAGCCAAATTGTTTTCCAATATTTGAAGCACTTTAAAATAAATAATTTTTTACAGCATCAAAATTAAAATTCATTCATTTCAAGCAGCAATAAATTAAATTTTTAGTTTAATAGTATTTAATTTTTAATAATACATACAAAATTGAAATCATTTAAAATTTAATTGATTTAAACATTTAATTTCCAAATGAAATTAAATATTATTCAAATATTCCCATCACATTTTGACAGCTTCAAGTGTTTCACTTAATTTCCTTGCTATTTCTCTTCCGGTTTCAGTTAGCTTATTACGGCCACGCCTTGTACGACGCTGAGGCGACGATTGTGCATCATTTCGCCAACTACAAGGATCCGACATGGTTTCCCTATCCCATGCTCAGTGCTGGGGTCGTCTTTACAGGTGCTCTGTTGCGCAGGTGAGTCCAGGTGGATGGATGGCGAGCATCGTGTTGGGCCATAACTCATCATGGAACATGCATTTGCAGCCTGGTCGAACTTGTTGCTGTAAATGCCCCAAATGCCACAAGGCACAGCGAATTTGCCATAGATGCGGCCCATGAGCTCGCCCGATTCATTTTCGATAATATAGCACCTGCTGATGATGGCAGCGGCAGAGGGAGAGGCAGTGGCAGTGGCAGAGGCCGTAACAACATCGACATCAGCATAAGCAAAGACGATGAGGACTTTGTCGACATGTTGCAGCGCAAAATAATTTTGAAAAGTGCTGACTACATTTGTCCCTGGGCGCGAGTGTCGCCAGCCTGGTCGTTGGCATCCTTGGAGACGACAGCTCCAGCAGCAGCAGCAGCAGCAGCAGCAACGAAGGACTCAAAGCCTGTGTCCTGTGTCCTGCATGCCAAGCCCGAAATGGCCGCTGGGAATGCTCTGCATTGTGTGAGTTGAATAACGCTTTTCATTCAAGTAACGGGAACGGCATTTAAGATTGAACATATGGCCATAAGCATTGCCTTTGCAGCGTAGGTCAGCCAGAACTAAATGTGATTAAACTAAAAGATAACAGTAAATTTACACACGCACACACACATAAAACAACTAGCTGTAAAGTTTATCTCACTCTCTCCCTGTCACTTTCGCATTTCCCTTTTCGAGTACCATTCTGCAGCAAGTGTCCGTTTTGCATCTGCGCCATTTTGTTTGTTTTTTTGTCTTTTTGCAGAAAATTTAGCAAAACTGAATTTAGCGGCACTTATTTAAGCAGCAGTGTTGCCCAGAGTTGTATGTACATGAATTGAGAACAATTTGTGAAAAGAAATTTATATATAAAATCCATTTACAATATTATTATTTTATATTTTGTCAAAAATAATATGCGCCCGCCACAGCAGCGACTGATCCACTGCTCAGACAAGCACAGACTAAATGATCTCCTTATGCCTGCAGCCTACGCTGAGTCTAAATTTGCAAAAATACACTAATACTAAGACAGCTCTCTCTCTCTCTCTCTGTTCTGCTCTCACTCACTCAATAATATTCATAGTTAAGCTCAGGCCTTCGTCCAGTCTGCAAAGCCACTCACACACTCCTACAGCGGCAACTGCTCAACTCACACTGCTCACAGTGCTCGCGCTGTCAGCCTATGACAGCATTATGACAGCATTTGCAAAACTACACTAATACTAAGGCAACTCTAGCGGTCAGTCCTCTGCAGGCGCTCACAATAAAAATTATCTCATTGGGCGTTTGCCTTTGTTAAGCCTAGTCACCAATACATTCACGCAAAGACAACTGCTCAGCTCAGTGCTCGCGTTCTCAGCTGCCTGTGATACCATTTGCAATAATACACTAATACTAAGGCGACTCCAGCGCTGCCTCCTCTCGCTTTGCTGGCGCTCACAATACCAATTATCTTATTAGGCGCTGCCCTTTGCACAGCAACTCTCACTTCACACTAACACACTCACACAAACACAACGCCTGTACTCGCTATCTGAGCATTGCCTATACTAAAGGGATCACCGCCAATGGTGTGCAAGCAGTAGCGTTTGCTCGCTCTCTCTCACTGTTATTTCAATCAACATCATATAAATATCACAATTAAGAGAGTTTGCGGCAAAAAACTGCCTTTAACAGTGATGAAGTTCTTTAACAGTGCACTCATTCTTTCACTTTACACTCATTTATATATATCGATATTAGAATACACTGATGCTAGAATACCCTATCAAACAAATTAAATGCATGTATAAGAAATTTGATACTTTTTTATTTCAAGTTCTTTATATTTATTGTTTAATAAAAAAAAATTATTTTCTCAAAATCCAATGGGCTCAATTTCAGTTCAATAAACTTTTATATTTTCGATAAATAAATTGAAATGCATGAAAGATAAAAGCAAAAAAAAAGCTGTAAATATAAATACTTTCCTTTTTATATAATTTGTCAATTCTATTTCATTTAATGCCTTTGAAATGAAATACATTTACAGAATTAAGCAAATATTACTCATACGCAGGTATAATCAAATAAATTCCAATTTTTATTTGTGTTAAAATTTTTGAATTATTGAACGCAGTTAAAATGATAAATACGAAAAACTAAAACTATTGCCAGATGCTGGCTTAGTTGAATAATGTTTGCCAGTTAAATGAAGACAAACATTTGCCAGGTGAGCTCAGGTGGCGAGTGAGTGGTGTGTGGTGCGTGGGTGGCTGTGGCCCGTTCATTGAAGCAATTAGCATTTGAAACCTATAACCATAAATTCTGTGACAACGGTCAAACACAAACTCGAATTCAAAACTGATGCCCAAACGATTTTCGCCTCTTCCCCACCCCCTCCTTCCCCACAACAGGTGCACACAACCGGCGCACACATCTATTTTGCAATCAAGACCTGTGCAAAATTCCATAAGGAGCGTATACCAATCATCGAACGCACCTGGGCGCCCGATGCCATCCGGCGCAAATACTACAGCGATGTGGCAGGTAAAGCGACAACAACGACAACGACAACGATGAACGCAATTAAAGCAAATGACTGGCTGCTGCTCCTCCAGCTGCTGCTCCTGTTCCTGCTCCTCCTTGCCAGTGGACAAACACACGCACACTTCCTAACAATAACAAAAACTAAATGAAGCAGAGTTGCCCTACGCCGGAATGACTGCAAACAGAATACCCTGTATTTAATGGTTGAGAAATTTTGATTGAGTAATGGGGAGTATCGTTATGGGAGATAGACTCTAGACAACTAGGACATAGAAATGCATTTTCTGTCGAAATTTATTACAAATTGTTTATGTCTATATGATATAATTGTCGAGATTTGCCTTAGAAATTGTTTTTTTACATGGATAAAAAATGTTATCAAGCAAAGGTGTTAAAGAAATTTTTGGTTTATGGTATATCCGAATATGATATAATTTGTATATACTTAAAAATACGTGAGATGTGCATAAAAATCATTTTTACCTAAACAAAAATCGTTATGAGAACAAAGAACGTTTTCAGTTTATCAGAATCTGAATATAATATTTTTGTATATGAAACTTAAAATTTTAGTATAAAAACTATAAACCATAAAACCATAAACATCAAATTATGCAAATGATCTATGGAAATAAAGATATGATATAAGAATAAGAAAGATATAGAAGATTCATATAAGAATATAAAATGTAATCAATAATTTTTAATATACGCTCAAATCTTAGGAAAGACAAACAGAAAATTATACAATATTAACAAAAAATAATATAACATAAATGTGCTTTAAATGATGTAACGTACAAATACTTTACGTAATCAGCAAAATTTAGCTTCGTCAATTTCTTATCATATCCACAAAATCAATATACCAGAGAATTTTATATGTATACAGGGTATAATCATAGGCAATACTAAGCAAACATAAGCATACACACACGCACACACACAAAAGCAACTGCAACTGCGAGTTAAACAGTTGGGTAACAGTAGTTTGCAGTAGCAGCAGCAGCAACGAGCAGCAACAGAGCAGCAGCAGAGCAGCACCAGCAGCAGCAGCAGCACCAGCAGCAGCTGCTGCTTCCATATTGAATATTCATTGATTTGTCTTTATGATCTTTCACCTTTATGCTGCGACTCCGTTGGCAACCGCAACAGATGATGGTATACCGACAATCGGCACTGGCCTGCCCAACGTACCGACTGGACATTGTGCCAAAACATTGGCAATTTTGCAATTATCCCTCAAGGATATCAACGAGCTAACGGACATACGCTGGCTGATGCTTGTCGACGATGATACGCTGTTAAGGTATGTTTCTGTGGGTGAGAGCGGGAGGCACTGAGTGGGAGCATATAAGTGTGTGTGTGTGTGTGAGCATTTGAGAGAGCTTACTTGTGTAAGAGTGTGTGTATGTGGGAGAGAGCATATGTATGTATGTATATGCCACGACTTTTTTGCGGCTTACACGGCTCAAGGCACATTCAATTAAAATTATCATTGCTTGCCCCGGACTGTGTTTTTTTTTTTATAATTTATTAATATTTTTATTGATATCCAAATGCTGCAGACGGCTTAAATATTCCTTTAACTCAATTACTATTGAAATGATCTCTTTAACATTGGGCTCTTTAGCACCTAACTTAACGTCGTTAAGTTGGCGCTGGCACTAATACCATAATACGATGACAACTCTTGCGCTCATTTCTCTTGCACTGCAAACGTTTACAGAATAAATTATGCTATTAGTCTCCCACTTTCGTTAAGCCTTCGTCAAGCCTATGCACTAATACACACACATAAGTTGTGCTCGAGCAGTTAACTGAGTAACCCATAGGATCAACACATACGTGTGCAAGCAGCAGCAAATAAATTCTTCCTCACTCACTCACACTAATCAGTTATATGCATATATTGCAATTAAGAGTATTAAAGGCAACAGTAGGCAAATTGTTTACACTCTCTCAACTGCATACGAATGCCATAGCCAAAGGGATCAACGCCAATGAGTTCATCTCTCTCACTCACACTAATCCATGCTATGCACATATATTGAAATTGGCAAATTGTTTAAACTCTCCGACAAAATTTCAGTATTTGACTAAGAATAGTTAAATAAAAGTCTGAAAGGAATATTTTTGGAAGGCTTTGAGGAGACACTTTTTATAAGATTATGCCATGTAGTTTAAGAATTTAAGTTAAATGATATATTTATATTTAAGACGATATTTTAATTGAACTCGTTTTGGGAAGTGTTGAGACATAGCATATCTTATTTATGAAGCTTCTCTCTTAATTTTTAATGATGTTTCGTCTTTATGAAAATACCAATATTTCTGATATTTCTCTCTTAAAAAGTTTTCTTTTTAAATTCAGCAATTCCAATAAAATGTATAGGCATTACCAAATTTCCAAATTTTTGTTACATAGTGTTATCTTTTTTTAACAGCGACTTGTCTGTTTAACAGTGTAGAAACTCCTACCTACTCTATAATATTTTTGTACAGAAACTGTACTGTTTAACAGTGTATGTGCTCTTATTACACCCATTTGAACATTTTTAACAGCAACTATGCATTCTTCTCTTTCTTAAGCATCTCTCTCTTAACACTTCAAAGCTTCATTCTCTTCTCTTTCATTTCAATTGATATTCCTCTGATTTAATGCCCCGCAGCGTACCACGGCTAAGCACACTGCTCAGCTGCCACAATCACACGGATCACATTTACCTGGGCGAACGCTACGGCTATCGACTGTATGCGCCGGACGGCTTCAATTACCATACCGGCGGGGCTGGGATTGTGCTTAGCGTGCCGCTGCTGCGCCTTGTGGTGGAGCGTTGCAGCTGTCCGACAGCCAGTGCACCGGACGACATGATACTGGGCTACTGTCTGCAGGCACTGGGCGTGTCGGCCACACACATGCCCGCGCTGCATCAGGCACGGCCACAGGACTATGCGCCCGAGCTGCTGCAGCTGAATGCACCCGTCTCGTTTCACAAATACTGGCACACGGTGCCGGAGCACACGTACAAGCGTTGGCTGGGCGGCGCCCTGGGCAATGCCAGTTCGGGTCATGTCCAGGCCAAGGATCGACGGGATGCGCCGCTGGTGCTAAACGGATTGCTGCAGCTCACCCAGCTGGCAGCTGCCGGCTTGGAAGGCTCCACCAAGCATCTGGATCTCTAAATATACGCAGGTGAGTAGAGGGAGTGGGGGGGGCGGAAGGTTAAAGCGACATTTGCCGCTGACAGTGGCAGTTGGACAAATGTTGTCAGCACCACAAAACCGTGGCCTGTCCAAAATTCAATCTACTCCAGCAGCCTGGAGCTGCAGGCATCAAGGCTCCTGCCAAGCACACAAATTTTCCCATTTCCATTTTCTACACCGAAAAACTTTGCCAGTTTTACGTCAAGCGACAAACGCTGATTTATTTGTCGTTTTGTATGGAGTGTGTGTGTGTGTGTGTGTGTGTGTGTGTGTGTGTATGTGTGTGCCTCCTGTGTTTGTTTGTGTATTGCGGTTTTCGTGTCACTTTAATTAGTGGAAATGCTCAAATGCGGTTTCCACTCGCGACTTTGAAGCTGAATTTTACCACAGCTTTTGGCGGTTTTCGGCGGGGTTTCCTGTTAGGTAAGTCTCGGTGAGAGCACCAAGAATCTAGAATCTAATCATATGCAGATCCTTTGTTATAGTCAAAGAAAACAAATTCTCTTTAACATAAAATATTACATAGAGTTATAGTTAGACTTTAACTAAACACCCAATCACATTTTACTTTCTAAAATGCTTTGTAAAAAATATCGAAAAATCTTTGAAAATATCATTTTTTTTTTTTTGGAAAATGTGTGTCAAGGATAATACATTAGATATCGAAACGCAATATATGCAAGATATACATTCAAATCTAAAGTTCAAGTTGATGGACTCAAAGATTCAAAGCTTTATAAAAAACTTCAGCTGTGCTAAATTTTTCAAATATGCCGTTAGAAAATAACTCAATCAAAATCGAAATTGTGTTCAAATTTTTCTAAAAAAAAAATTATTTAATAATAATTGAAAATTTGTAGAAATGGGTTTTGTTTTCAAAATTTTTTTTAAATTTAATAAATAATATAAAAAATAATAAAAATGTAAGTTGTCGACTTGAATTGACTTAAAATTTATTCGCAAATTTGACAAATTCAAATAAAATAAACTACAAACAAATAAAATTAAGATGAAAAAAAATACATTTAAAAAAAAAATATTTAATTTCTATTATTTGATCGATTTTAAATTATTATTTATTTTATTAATTTTATTTATGCCACGAATTCTTTAATTTGGGCAAAGAAGTTTAATAATAAATTAATAAATTTAGTTAATATGTATATCTTTTTCGTTTTTCACTGTCAAAATTAACGTGAACATTCACGTTAAAAATTAAATATTTTTAAGCAAATTTTATGTTGTAAAAAAAGATTTACTTTTTTAAGTAAATCTATATTTTTAACAAATATTTTATATTTTCAACAAATATGTATTTCATATTTTAAATAAAGATTTAATATTAAAAATAAATATTTTATATGTTTAATTAAATATTATATAGTTTAAATGAATATTTCATATTTTTAATAAATATATAATATTTGAAATTATTGCTCTCTTTAATAATTCTAATAAATATTCCCTATTTTTTTTTAATATTTGATTTTTTAAATAAATATTTATTTATTTAATATTTTAGATAAATTAAATTTTAAATAAATAAAAAAAGGGGTTCACAAATATAAATCCATCAATTACTAAAGAAAGGATATTACCTTTGAAAGGACTTACCTTTGATTTCCATTTCAGATAAACAAAGGAAGCGAACTTTCGCCCTGCGAATAAAGAAAGTAAAACAGATTTAAATTTCATTCACAAATCGATTGAATGCTAAAGGATTTGTCTAAAAAGCAAAATACGAAAGTCATGGAAAAAAACTCGTGAAAATCAAGAGAAGAAAATGTGATTAAAGTGAAATGCGAAATGAAAAGCAAAATTGATTTGCTAAAATTGGCTTACAATGAGAATTAAAGCTGGAGCTTTGCGTTTAGTTTCTGTGTGTATGAAAAAAAAAAAAATATAAATAAACATTTCAGCAAAAATTGAATGTATTATATTACATTAATTAATACTAAACAACAAAAAATGATTTTTGGTATATATTATTTTATGAATTTTGTGTCTTAATTAAATTTTATTAAAATAAACAATTAAAATTGTTGCTTTGGGGCTAAACAAATTAATTAATCATACATTTTAAGAATGCAACTGCGGAAGACATGAACCAACTGCAAAAATAGTAGATACCAGAGATTCTGGATTCCAGAGTCTGGAATATATAGTTTTTGCAGAATTTCCACGCCTCTCAGTGGGCAATTATTTTGATCATTTGTCAATCATAAGGAAGTTTACTGTTTGGCCAAAGGTTTAATATAAGATAATGATATAAAAGTGTTAAATAAAATTAAAAAATAAATAAAATTAAAATATATATAAAATTAAAATATATATCTAAAAAATATAAGTATATATTTAATTTAAATATATTTAAAAATTAAAGTATATATTATTAAAATATAAAATTTATATTTAACTATGATTTATTTATTTATATTAGTTAGAGTTATTTAAAATTAAAGCTAACTTAGGACTGAAGCGCTGGCTGCTGAGGCCTTCGGCTTGAAGTTTTGTGGTGTGTTTTTATATTTACACGTTTTCAGGAGCTTTTAGCTCTATTTGATTATTTTTTTTTTATATATGTAAGGTGGCATGTTTGTGTTTCTCTAAGGAATTTGATTGGTTTTGGCTTTGCGAGGATCGATATAGGGCAAAAGTTTTTGAAGATTTGGGTTGTAAGGAGAGAGGTTGCGAGACAGTTTTTAGGGATATGCTTGATATTTATATCTGTTATTTAACTATGATTTCAATCAACTTTTTCATAACACTTTTTTTTTGAGCAGAGCATAGAAATTAAAATTTGATAACCTTTATTTTACCATATTTTTACAGTAGGCAACTACAGAAATTCTGTCAATATAAATCTAAGTATTTATATAAAGAAAATTTATTATAAAATATTTTAAATATATTTCTTATAAATTAACGTTATTTATTAGTTTTTATGTATATATATATATTTTTTTTAATTAAAAAAAAAAAACAATTTATTTCTTGGCCTTTAAACCCTTCTCAAATCATTGAGCAAATGAATTAAACATGAGTGCATCAATAGTTCGAACACCTCTCACAACATTGGGCATAAAATTTGCATTTAATATCAATTTGTCGACGCCCAGCTGGGCATATCACTTAAAGCTGAGAGCTGAAAGCCCGGCGAAGCGTTTCGAATGACTTTTTCGCACCTTACACTTACTTAAACCTCATTAAATGTAAATTTTGTGCAAGGACCGGCTCGAGGACAGGACTCTGCAGGCCGTCCCTTGATTGCAAGAGAGAGGGCGGCTGGCAGAGAGGGACGGTGTTGGGGGCATCAACAGTTTACGCTCGACTGCATTATTCGAGTGGTTTATCCGGCGATGACTCCACAGAGTCGAGTCCTCCCCCCGACTGCAGGATGCTTCTTTGAGATACCGGGCGATAAACAAACAAAGCGCTTCATTTATTCACTGCACAGTTTATCAATGGATACACACTCCACTGTGTGGCCCCCAAGTGCATCTATTATTCACATACTAATCAATACTTTTCGCAAGTACCGAATCAGTTTCAACGACCCTCCCAAATGGGCGCAACAACAATGTCCATTCACTCCATTTGACCGCGTTGACAGCTCTAATTGTCTGCGGTTGTCTCCTCGTTTAGCTTAAATATTAAACAACTTAGTGAAAGTTGGGCTCGTGTTCTTGCGAGACGTGCTCCAAAAACGTAACACAAACAGACTTGTCTAAAATGACTTGAGTGTGCATTTATAAACTGCACAAATTCGTATTAAATTAAGGTCAGCCTGTTACTTATGGCTGCTCCTACAGGTAAATATTTTATAAATATACCCTAGACAACGCACTGAGATGGGGAAGCTAAGGAAGCTTTCCTAATACTAATATTAACAGTTAGATAAAGAATATTTATATATTGTTCAAATACTATTCTATTCTTTGAAATATGCAGTTGAAGAAAGTCCATAGTCTGTAGTGATAAACCAGTAAGAACATTGCAGTTGGACCTTACTGACTGCAGAATACTTATTGATGGTCCAAAAAGAGTTCAATCTATTTTGGTCAGGAAGGAGTCTAAAAAAGTAACTTAAATGTATGCTCTTGGAGCTCCAGATAATAAACATCGAATGATATAAATTTTGCATTTTCCCCCGCCCCCAATTGATGTATCTACATTTCATTAATGTTTGGTAATTCAATAGAGGTGGCAAACAGCATATTTGTATATATAGAAGATATGTGTATATATAGAAGATATGTGGTCATACCCCAATGATCTTAGGAACACATAACTATCTGATTTTAGGGTTTACACTTAGAAACTGTGTAAATTATATGATACTTTATGATATGACACGCTCACTAGCTCTAATACTCAGTGTTCAATCTTTAAAATCTAAACCTTTTGAAGTTATAAAGTTTATGCGTTTGTCACGTCCATATGACCGTATCGGGAAAATTTGAAGACCTTATCACATGAGGATAGACCTAAATATATATTACACATATCAGCTTTCTAGCACTTTAAATAAACATCTGAGATACGTGGACTTATTGGGAAAATTTCGACACTTTTTATTAGACGAGGGTCTACGGGACTAAATATTCCAAATTTCAAGTGTCTAGCTTCAATAGTCTACACTCTTATGGATAGATGTACAGACGGATGGACAGTCAGAGGAATATTGCAAAAAGCCAATATACTCATTTCACTTTCGTGAATAAGTATTAAAGGAGAGAGGGAGAACGGGGGAGAGAAAGGGAATGTCTAGGTGCTCTTTTGCCAATTAAACGAAAATAAATGTTTATGATGACAATAGCTAAAATTAAACTTTGATAAATAAAAAACAAATTTAAAATAAATATTATTATAGTTTTATTTATACTTTCTAGACAGTTTTATCAGCATATATTATTATCAACTAATGAAACTGAATAGAAAATACTTTTTTTTTAAATAAAAACAATCTCAAAAAATTTATGAATATTGAATTTAGCATTTATGGTAAAGTTTCTATTATATCAAAACACATATATATTGCCAGATATTTGCTGCTTTAGTTCCATAAACATTAACAACATATTTTTATTGCCATTTAAATGTCAAAAGTCATAAATCACGTTAGAAAATGCTCTATATTAATGTGATTTCCGTGAACAAGGTGTGTAGGGGGTACACTGAAGTCGCTCAGCTATTTAAAGTCTCCTCTGCTGCTTGTGTCTGAGTCTATTTATTTTTCGCATGCTGCTGGCTGGCTCTGCGTCCGTCTCTCCGTCTGTCTGGCTGGGCGAATGCGACAGACGACACTCGAGTTGCTTATCTCTGGCCTGGCAGAGAGCGAGGCAGTGATGCAGAGGGTGAGAGGGAGAGAGGTGGCAGCGGCAGAGGAAGACACATTCTCATCTATGTCTACGTGTACTTCCTGCCGCTTCGTGTCCTAATTAGTTGCGGATTTTTCAATGAATGCGCAGCAGCCAGCCAGGCAGCCAGCCAGCAGCCAGTCAGAGGCAATGCGACAACTTGAATTCCAAATAAATTTAATTACCCAACCAAGTTGCAGTTAAATAAATGCTACAATTTGTATGTGCATAAATATTTACTGAAATACATATATATACATATACATTCCGACTGCAATCAACGCCAGCCGTAATCATCATCGTCTTCCTCGGATTCCGTGTACTCTACGGGCGCATTGCCATTGCCATCGTAGTCATCGCCGTAGTATTCATCGTCGTCATCCTTTTCCAGAGATGTCGCTTGTCTGGGCCCCACAAAGCTGATGGCATTCTGCGGCATTAGCTGGATTTTGGCCAGGTTGCGCTGCTTCTGATGCTTGTAGAGCTGAAAGAGCGATGGCTGCATCGGATCGCTAGGACTCCAAGGCCGCGCCTCCACAGTGCTCAGCACGAGAACTAAGGCGTAATGCGAAATTTTGACAAAGGATTTGATATTGATTTTATTAATTTTTATACTTATTCACAAAGTGAAATGAGTATATTGGTTTTGTGCAATGCCCGTCTGTCTATCGTTTGGAATATATACACATGATAGATAGATAGGTAGGATTTTTTCGTTACGCCCACTAGGGGCGTGGCTAATCGGAAAATACATTCCCCGGCATTTCATAAAGACTACTAATGAAAGTGCTAGAGAGTTGAGATTTGAAACTTATAGTGACGTTGACATTGGAAGATGAAAAAGCTATTGCCGATATATCTACGCCTATTGAAGGCGTGGTAAATCGTGTAAAGCTCCGTTTTCTACAATTTTAGTGGTAGAAAGCCAAAATTTGCCTATGAATTACTGCTACGATTCTATAAGAATCAACGACTAAAATATAGATAATATATAGATATGTATACGTCCACTGGGGTTGTTACAAATCGGGTAAAACTGTGTCTTTTATGGCTTTTATTTTTTCAGTGAAAAACTCCAAATTTTATGACGATGTTACTGTGTACCTTCTCTGTTGATGTGCCAAATATTATATGTAATATGTATGAAAAAGTCAATTGGGGGCTTGACAATTTGGAAAAATCTATACCTCGCAGTGAGTGAGTATTTGGCAGTCGGTAGTGCCTGGCTTCAACGTTCTTATTTGTTTCTTGATAAGATAGAACTTTTATTATATAAAAATTGAAGCCAATTTATAATTTGTGTTGGAAAAGTAGAGCAAAAATTTGTTAAACTGATTTTTTTCTGATACTCAAATTTTTTTAAAGAATTTTTTTTTTTAACTTCTTGTATCAGACTCTGCTAATGGAATTTAAATAAATTATAATTTGCTTGGACGATATACAGTGAAACCTCGATGTAACGAATCTGAGGGGAACCAGAAAACTTGTCCTTATATCTATTAATTCGCTATAGGTACTCATTGGTAAAACCTTGGTAAAGTCAAGGGACTTAAAGAAAAATTCGTTATGTTGAGTTTCTCGTTATAACAAAGTCCGTTATAGCGGGGTTTCACTGTACATATATTTCAAAGACACATAAACCGATTTTTTATATGTATAAAATTATTTGATTTCATTATAAAATTTCAAAAACTCAACTCAACTCGAAATTTGCACTCAAAAGTAGAACAAAACCTTGACAATACAATATTTTTTCTAATACTTCAAGATTTTTGAAAGAAAAAAAATGTTTGTTCTTTATTTATAATGAGATTTAATGGGACTTTTCATAATGATATTTAATTTTGATAAATTGTATAAGCCCAACAAAAAATTTAATTATTTATTCTTTTCGTAAATTTATATATTTTGTTGTAACTTTAAGTCGTTCTCAACTTACCGAAACAAAGGATCACAACAACTGTCAACTGCATTCTCACAATATGAACTGAGGCTGTTTCAGAGCTGCATTTGGGGTTTTTATAGCGAACAAGAAGTTATAAGTGAATGTTGATTTTATGAGCAGCCGATGAAGAGTAAAAGTTTTTCAAACATTTTCATTTTATCGATGGGATTTATGAGTTTCTCGCTGACAGAACTTTAAATAGTTAATTAAATTTTATGGTTTTTATGTCGTATGCAGATTGCTGTTAATTTTAGCTTTTCTCTCGCTCTCTCTCTCTCTCTCTCTCTCTCTCTCTCTCTACCTTTCTCTCTCTTGGTTTAACTTTCATAATATTTTTGCTGCTGGTGCTGCCAGGCTTAATCTATGAAATGCATAAAAGAAAATGTCACAAAATTGTTGCGCACGCATTATCTTGAGAGAGTTTCATGCACAACATTTTCGAGCTTTTGCATAAAATTACAGTTAGCTGTCCCTGGCAACCAACAAGAGAGAACAGACATAGCCAAATAGTAGAATAAAGCAGAGATTACACCGACATGGACACGGACATGGACATGGGTGTTGCTTGTGGCTACTTGAAAGTAGATTATACGCAGTGTCACGTCAATAAGGGTCCGGTCAGGGCTTGGGGGCATTCTTTGGCGTTAATCTTCACAAAAGAAAACAAAGTTAAGCCACAGCTGAAATTTAAAGCCAACGAAATGAAGCATGAGCTGAAATTTGTTTGAAAAAGATTTTTGCCCTCAAACACTCTGCGGCTGTCGCTGTCGCCTCTTAAGTATTCCTCCACAGAACTTTTCTCAGCTCAACTCAGCTCAACTCAGCTCAGTTCAGCTTTTCAAATTCCCACTTGAATTTTGTCAATTGTTTTAGTTTTGTGTGTTGAATTTAACACTTGGCGCCAGGCGCTGGGCGACATTTATCATTTATAAAGTTAAAATTTTATAGCATTCTAAAGCAAGTTAAAGTCTTTGCTTAGTCCTTAAGCATTTTCTTTATTATGCCCGTCAAGCCCTATGCCAACACCCTGGGCAAACAAATTAATCTTCTGATCAACTATCTAAACAAATTGGTCGCGCCCCCCTTCTCCTGTCCGCCCCTGCCCCTGCCCCCGCCCCTGTCCCATCTTTAACATTCCATTCATCAGTCAAAAGTTGGGCTCAATTCTCGTATTGCTCTCGGGCATTTGCCAGCCACAAAACACAAACTTTGAGCAGCCAGGACCCGGCCAGGGCCCCCATTTAGATCGAGTTAAGGCGCCTCAAAGTAGGCAACTTCATTCAAACAAAGCGCAGGCCAAATCCTTGCAGTTAGGCAGCAATAAATTTGTGTGTCCATGTCTAAAGTTTAACTGGAGGACACAAAAAAATGGAGAAAAAAAAGGTAGAAAAAGAAAGGAAACCATTTTGTGTCTATCAGAACGTCTAATCTGCAGTCCGTGCAGCAGAGGCAAGCTCTGGAACTGACTAACTGAACCCATCCGAGCAACTTACCACGTGCAATAAATTCCAAGGCGCAATCTCTGCACTATTTGCGGTGTGCCTCAAGACTTTGCCAGCTCGGCTGGGTCAAAGGTGGCCCAGTGCTGGCAACTGGGTGTGGGGGCATGGCTTAGTATAGGGGATGGGGGCTGCGCGGGTGGAAAGTTACACTCTGCGCTGCTAAACATGCGCCGCGTACGTGATCTGATAGGGAATTAAAGCCGGCACAAACATGTGTAAGGTTGCCCAAATCGCGTCGCATTCGTTTGAGCCCCAAACCACAAACACACACACACACACACACGCACGCACACTGAGATTAGAGCTGTGTGTTGTATTGTTCGGAATCAGTTCGATTGTCATTAAAATGAACTACTACGGAACCTTTAAAGGGCAAGTGAACGAAACTGCTCAATAAATGTTTTCTACTTAAAACTTGAGTTGGAGTCTGTGTAAAATAACGAAACAGCTCAATTAGCTATGCACAATGTTTTCTACTCAACATGTTTCGTTGAGTGTTCAAGTTGATCACACAACGAAACAGCTCTTTTACTCAAAGCGTTTCGTTGAGTTACAGTTGCGCTAATGTGCATTGAGCTAACTAATGAAAGCACCTCAATTAGCTATGCAGAATGTTATCTACTCACACAGATTCGTTAAGTTGCATTGAGTGAAATAATGAAAGCAGCTCAATTTGCCTATCCCTTCTACTGAGAAGGATTCGTTGAGTTTAGTCAACAGAGTACATCAAACTAACTCAATTAGCTGTCTTCTATTCAGAAAGATTCGTTTAATTCAACTTGAGCAGCTTTGCACTGAGTAAACATATGAAGCAGTTTATCTCTTCTACTCAGAACGATTCGTTGAGCTGGAGTTGTTCTGCTGTGCATTGATTGAAGCAATGAAAGCAGCTCAATTAACTATGGATTACTGTTTCTTACTCATCGTGATTCGTTGAGTTGGAAGTCTGCTTGAGTGAAGTAACGCAATAGCTCAATAAATATTATCTACTCAGAAAAGTTCGTTGAATGCAATTAAAGCAGCTCCATTAGCTTATCCCTTATATTCATAATGTTTCGTTAGGTTCAAGTTGCACTGCTGAGTATTGAGTCAACCAACGAAACAGCTCTATTAGCTCTGAGCAGCTTTGCGTTCAGTAGGCCTATGAAGCAGTTCGTTAAGTTAAAGTTCCTCAACGTAAATTGAGTTAACTAACGCAACAACTCAATTGCTGCGTTCTACTCAAAACTATTCGATGAGTTGGAGTTGCTCAGCTATGCATTGAGTGAAACAACGAGTCTTTTACTCAAAATGATTCGTCAAGTTCAAGTTCATCTCTACAAAGGCAGAACTAACAGAACTACTCCACTGTTGATCACGCACAACAGAGCTATGTTATCTTGAGCTCTTCTGTTATCGCACAACAGAGCAATTGAGCAGTTAATGTATTGCCAGAGTAATCAACCTAAACGACTCGGAGCTGCACATTTGAGCTTTATTATCAACAAATTGAACTAGAATGCCCAGCGCTAAATCACGCACACACACGCACGCATGCCATGCGTCGTTTCCGCCCCGCTGGCAGTTTCCGTTGCGGTTTTAGCAGCACTGTCTGCACACAGTTTGACAGCCAAGTTCTTGGCTCTTGCGCTAATTTACTTTAAATTGGTTTTTATGCCACTCGCTGCTTATATCCGTGATAAATGACTAAAGGGCGTATGCCCTGCCCAGCACAGCCCTTGCTATCGCTAATGGCATCTGTAGCATATTTTTGTTCGTCCTCCCCCCCTTCGAGTAGCTTAATAAATTGGTAAATAAAAATTAATGCAGCATAAATTACAAATAGCCAATTCAGAAAAGTTGACGACGCAGCGCGCTCTCTCGCTGCTCTTCACGAATTTTTCCTTTTCGCAGCCATAATTAATGAGCAAAGTTTTTAACCTTTTGTGCAAGTTTCGCCAGCGAAGTCCGAGAGCTTGAAAAGTATTGTCCACACAATATCCGCCCGCCCCTCGGACCCCCTCGCTATTGGCTGCTTATCGCCTCATCTCGATTGGGGAGCTGGGGGCGTGGCATGTCAACTAATGAGAGCCGAAAACTTGTATATTTTTTCTCTCGCTTTTCCCTGCCTTTGAGGGCTAAATTAATGAAGGCAACAGCGCCTAGTCAAAGTGTTTGGCCGATTAATCAGCAAAGATATGGCAGCTATAAGTCCCAGCCATAGGACTCTCTCTCTCTCTTTCTGTCTCTCTGCCAGGCTATCGAATCCCATTGACTCGTTGGTCATTTTGTTTATGCCCAATTTGCTGCCATTCAAATGAGCCCAATGAACAGCCGCAGAGTTTGTTCCGCATCGAAATTGAATTGATCGAAATTATATATTCCAGATTGGGCAAACTATGCCCGAGCTGCTTGTTGACCTGGCCAATAGCCAATTATAATTGGCATTCGGATCAAACTGGCTTTAACTCCTGGGCTGACATAGAGTAATTTGAGGACGTAGCTCAAAATCATCAGGAAAAACTTTTTAAAATTTTGTAAAAAATATTTATTAAATATTTAATTTAATTTTTAAGGAAGTAAAAGAAATTGTAATTATATTTATGCATTTAAAATAGGTAAATATGAGTAAAATGTATTTGGCATCATTTCATTTCGATTGTTAATTGGTTCTCATGCTATAACGCTCAAAACATAAATATGTCTATATGAAGTAATACCTCTCATGTGGATCTATGTCATATGTGTTTGCTTTCACTTTGTGCATGTACATTCTGTCTCGCTCTCTCTCTCTCTCTCTCTACATCTCTCTCTCTCTCTCTCTCTCTCTCTCTCTCTACATCTCTCTCTCTCCCTTTTACATCATCTATTTCTCTCTCTCTCTCTCTTTCCCTACCTACATATCTCATTATTTCTCTCTATCTCTCTCTTTTTTTCTCTCCCTCCCTCCCTCTCTCTCTCTCTCTCTCTCTCTCTCTCTCTCTCTCTCTCCCTCCCTCCCTCCCTCCCTCCCTCCCTCCCTCCCTCCCTCCCTCCCTCCCTCCCTCCCTCCCTCCCTCCCTCCCTCCCTCCCTCCCTCCCTCCCTCTCTCTCCTCCCTCTCTCTCTCTCTCTCTCTCTCTCTCTCTCTCTCTCTCTCTCTCTATCTACCTATCTCATTATTATTCTCTCTGTCTCTTTCTTTCTTTATCTCCCTCTCTTTCTTTAAATCTGCTCTAACGCTCACTCCTTCTACCTCTCTCTCTTTCTATCTCTCTCTCTATCTCTTATTCTCACTCCCTGCTCTCTTTCTGTATCTCTCTGTGTTTTACTACCTCTCATTATATCTCTCTATTACTCCTTTTCTCTATATTTCTCCCTATTCTGAATGAATTTATCGTTGTCTCTTTTCTTATTCTGAAGTTCACTCTCTCTCTCTCTCTCTCTCTCCCTTACATGCTGTGTCTCTCTTCTCCTCTCTACCTACCTCGATTCATCTCCATATTTTTCCTTCTCAATCTTTACCTTTTTAGTCCCTTTCTCTCTCCCGCTCCTACTACTTCATATTCATTTACTATTAACGCTTTAGTTACTCATAACCTCTCTCTGCAATTCTCATATTACAAACTAACCACAAAATGATGCTTTCTTTGTTCTCATTTTATAATTTAGCTCACAATTTCTACCAATTTTCATTTCGAAACAACTGTAAATAATATTGTATTTCACGCTGCAATCAAATATTTTAATAATAAACGCCTGCAATTTGATCAAAATTGATTGCGCACTGATTTTTGCACATTTGAAATAAAATTTTGTTGGCCAAACTTTGTCAAGCGACGCGCAACATTCGTGTGAGCCAAATAAATTTGTTGCACGTGACGCGCCTTAAATGGCCACAGCAATGGATTTTCAAAAAGTGCCAGAGCAAATGCTTTTTGACCTGGTCAAATTGCACAGAATACATATGAGTGTGCCTCTCTGTGTGTGTGTGTGTGTGTTTGTTGATACGCTTGTGGCACAAATTGCGTGCCACAAATGGACGCACATAAATCATGCGTGCAGCAACTTTTTACGCACAATTGGCCAAATTCTAAAGCTGCGCAACCAGCACAACACAGGTAAGCACTCTCGCACAGGTATTGAAACTTCTGCCAAGCGGATTTGGCATGGCCACGGCTGGAAACATTGCAAATGCTTTAAAGGCCAAATACTCAATTGGCCAAAATATATTTTGCTATTTTTATGAGTCAATTAAATAAAATATATATATTTTGTACAGCAAGTCATAAATTTATATAATTAATTGCTGCCACGTGAATCTCTCGCTTTTATTTTCATAAAATTTCTTTTAATTCACAATTTGCTTTAGCAAATCTTCAGCTAAGCGAATATTTTTAATGAATTCGCAAGTTGAAAAGTTCTTTTTAATTTTTAACACCCGCTCAACGTGAAACACGTAAGAACTTTGCAACCGGGCATAACTGACTGCATGATACTTATTCAGTGTGTTCAACTTCAAACATATAAGGCAGGCATAACTGACTGCATGATACTTATTCAGTGTGCTCAACATGAAATACAAGGCAGGCATAGCTGACTGCATGATACCTATTCACTGATAAATATTGGGTTAATGGGGAGAGGCCAAGAGAATGTTGGTAATATTATATCTTAATTTTCTGTTAAATCACTTCCTCTTTCCAATGGGCATATCCATGCACAGAAGAAGAACACTTCACAAAACCAATATGCTCGCCCACACACTAACCGAGCGAGCATCGAAAAGATGCGCATATTTGTTTTAATGTGTGAGATACTTGAAAGTTCATCAAAATGCTGAGTGGTTGCCTGCAGCAGCGGTGGCTGTGACCCGCCCTTTTGGCCCCGTTCGACAGGCAACGGGCGAGGCAGACACTAATTAGTCAAGGATTTTTGTTAGCCTGAAATGCTCAGCCCTCAATAAAAAATGTTGAGCACGTGCCACATGCTATTTAAAATATTCAAAACATCATCTCTTTTTTTTTGTTCACTTTTTTTAGGCATATTTTAATGTTGTTTGAAAAAAAAAGAATGGGAAGAAAACATGTAAAAAGTTCAACAAATTCCTGTTTATTATGTCGAGGTTTTAATGGGCTTGTAAATTTGGGTGGAATATTTTTGGAAAGTATTTGCAAATATTTGGAAAAAAATATGTATATAATTGCTTAAATATATATTATATATCTTGCAGATAGATATTCATTATAATTATGTATCATAATAAAATCGTTAAAAAAATTAAACTCAAAAATTAGATTAAAATATATATACTTTAAAGCGTATATATATCTTTTAATATATATAATTCAATTGATAAATATTTATTCTAATTTTAATAATATAATTAAAATAGATCATTAAATATAATTAAAACAAAATATTTTACATATTTATTTTTACTGATAAATTTATATAATAATATATGTACAATAAACAAATATTTAAAATAATATAAAATTTGACTAATAAATACTAACAATTATACATATAAAATACAAATATATGTAATATTAAACTAAAACAAGTAAGAAAACTCTAGTCGACACCGCTCGACTAGGGTATACCCTGAACCCTGCGACGAACCGCTATTCCGTGTATTCTCCGTTTCTTTTAAATTCAAATGTATATGTATGTTCATTACAAGAAAAACATATACACACACATACACAGGCGCACGCACACACAAGCGCAAGTCGGAGCGTCAGCTGTTCTTTGGCTGCTTTGCATGGCAATGCTATGGGAAATTAAATGTTTAATAACTTTTTTCTAGACGAACGATTTTGATTAAACTTGTTGGGCGTGATCATGTCATCCATATGTATGTATGTGCCAAAGCACAAGTCTCTAGTATTTGAAATATGGGACTTACAAATTTGAGGCGAAGGGGGCGTGGCACCCAAAATTTAACAAAAACCGAAATTGCGTAAGGCTTACATAACACTAAATGCAAAATTTGGAGACTCTAGCTAGAAAGATGAATTAGATAGAATCTTATAGCTGAATTTAGATATTCGTTTTTAATCGATAACAATAAAACGATAACAGTTATCGAATTTTTGAAACAAACTCGATATGCGCGCCCTATACAGGGACCTACGAAAAAAATTTGAAGTGTCTAGCTATTGTAAGTTCTGAGATCGATGCGTTCATACATACGGACAGACGGACAGATGGACAGACAGACAGACAGACGGACAGGGCTAAATCGACTCGGCTTGTCATCCTGATCAAGAATATATATACTTTATGGGGTCTGCCACGCCTCCTTCTGCCTGTTACATACATACGCCTTTCAACAAAAACATTATACCCTGAATTCCCATTTTTAATGGGATCAGGGTATAAAAATGTATAAACATATTTCTTTTTTAAATATTTCTATAAATCTATTTTAGCTTATTGTAAAATATACATATATAATTTTAATATTTATATAAGTTTGCTGATAAGCTTATGTCTATTACATATATAAGTATATATTTATATATACTTATTTATTTACATTTTTTTGTTTTTCTTCTTTTTTAATTATTATCATATATAAATATATATTTGGTTTGACATCTGTATATTTAGAAATATGTATATAGTTATTAGTAAGCTTCAAGCATATTATAAAAGTAGAAAAATATATTCATAAATATTTACTTTTATTTGTTAACATTATTATCATTTATTAATATATATATAATTTAACTAACAAGTTTTAAGCAGATATATATTATACATATATAAATATAAGTATATACATATATATGTATATAAAATAATATATGCACATTGCACATTTGCCATGCGTATATTCATTTGCACATTTAATTACACTTGAGACTTGCACAAAATCAAACCACATTCAAATTGCAATATTCAATCAGCCAGTCAGCCAGGTGGTCCCCAACGAGGCAGAGCCTGCAGAGTTACCTGTGCGTATGTCTCTCTCTTTCTCTCCCTTTCTCTCTGTCTCTCTCTCTCTCTCTCTCTCTCTGTGTTTGGCCAAAAACAGTGCTACAATTGCCAGTGCAATTAGTACAAGGAATTTTGATTAATGAATACTAAAATATGCATGAGTTGTCCGAAAAAGACTTTGCGTACGTACAAAAGCTTACATCGGATTATGGCTCTTTGGATTTACATGCCAACTGTGGTTAAAAATTGTCGTAAATATGCTTAAAACACACATTACCATGATGTTGCTGTTGCACAACAACGACAACAACAACAACAACAACAAAAAATGCACATTCAATTAATTAGCATCTATTCACAGGACACGACACGAGGCAAACGTGCATGACAAACTTCCGCTTTTCGGTTCGGTTAAATGAACGCAGTTGTGTGGCCAATGGGCGTGGCTTAGTCCAGCTTGCTGTTGGGGGCCAGGGATTGGACAGCGTTTGGTTTGCTGCATATTGTGGCCTGTGTGCAGTTTTGTTTTTCGGGCCATTTCACGTTCGCATACACTCCACACACACACACACACACACACACACACATCACACACTCACACATGCAGCGAAGCCGGACAACAGGAGCGGAAAACAAATTTTTGTACGTAACAAAAATACGTGCAAAGTTTACAGAAAACAATTTAGCTGTGGCTGCGCCGCTTCCGTTGCAGCTTCTGCTGAGGTTGTTTAATTATTTGCCATTTTCGGTTGCGAGCAAAAGTTTTTGCTTAGCAAATTTGGCCAGCTAATGCGATTAATTAAATTTTTGGCTGTATAAGCAAGAGTGGTAGAGTTATTTATTTATTTAAAATTAAAACCTGACTAAATGATGTAAGCTGCAGCAGCTTAATATTTGATTTAAATATGTTTGCATTTTATTAGATATTCAAAACTACGCGCGCTGCTTTGAACAGCGTTGCCACCTAGTCGTAAAATGTGAGTTGTATGAGCATAGAGCTGCCAGCTGTTAAGTTGCACATGAAGTTGGCTGCGCTGCGGGAAACAGCTGTAAACAACACACTTCAAGAATTTAAACAAAACGTGTTTACACATGAAATAAACGCAGAGAAATAAATTAAAGAATATGACTGAAATAGAGGGATATAGAGGTAAGTGCTTATTGTATATATGTAAATAAGCATATATATTAATAAATCCCCCTCGCAGTGGTGCCGCTGCGCATGACGCCGGATGCCACCAATTGCCACAGCGTTTACATGCGCGAACATTTCATACGTTTGATGGATCCAAATAAACCCAAAGGCCGCACACTGTTTCTGCTCAATGTGCCGCCCTATGTCACAGAAGCCAGTCTGCAAACATTCTTCAAGAGCCTGGGCGTCGTGGAGAGCGTTCTGTTCGCCGAGAAACCTGGACGCGATGAGACCACCACTTGGTATGAAGGGCTGGACGTGCCCTTCTCGAACGTGCAGCCGCCCTTCAAGTTCAAGGTGGCCTACATTGTCTTCCAGAAGATGAACAGCATTGGCCGAGCCTTGGCTATTGATAGCATCGACCTGTTCAACGGCAGCGGCGAATGCTTGGTCAAAACAGGCATGGAGCTCTGGCACGACGACTACGTGAACAACTATATATTGGATGTGGCCAAGACGCAGGCGAGGATCAATGCCTATATGGCTAGCTATGACAAAAGAGAGCGCGCGGAACTGGCAGCAGCCAAGACCAGCGAAGCCGATCCCGATGGCTGGGTCACAGTGGGCAAGGAGGGCCGCAATGCGGGCTTTGAGCAAAAGGAATCGGTTGTGGGACGCATCGAACGGAAGCTGGAGAAGGATAAGAAAACCAAGGAATTGAAGAACTTTTACACCTTCCAAATACGCGAAAGCAAAATGCAAAATATTGTCGAGCTGCGCAAGAAATACGAAGAGGATAAGCAAAAAATCGAGTTGCTCAAGAAGTCGAGACGGTTTATGCCCTTTTAGTATTTAGTTTTTAGTTAAATAAAATAAAATATTATTAATATTTTTGGTTTTTAAATCAAGGGAAAGATATGTGAGCATAAGATGAACTGTCTTATTCATCAAATAATTGTTGATTATATTAACTGAAATATGTAACTTTATTTGACAAATGTATTCAAATTGCTTCAGCTTAGATCAAGATGAAGAACTAGAGTTAATAGTGATTTACGGCATAAAACTCTTGTTAGTTTCTACATCAAATTTGTATAAAGATTTTATAATTTTGTTATAAGACTTTACAAATGATTTTTGGCATTTATTGGTTATTCGAACGAAATCACATAATTCTGTGCTTAGAGGTTTGACATACCATAGTATTTCCCGCCTTATCTCTTTCAAGAGTAGCTTCAAGAGCGCAGAGTTCGCACAGGCAGACGGAAGCACAGAGAGCAAGACAAACAGTGCACAAAACCAATACACTCTCTTTCTCTTGGAGAGCGAGAATAATGAATTAAAACTCAAAATATATTTAAGAATGTGTCAGTTTTATGAGCCAATTGAGTAAAATCGAAAAATATATAAAACTTAAATCCAAAATGAAATATTGATTGAAACGAAGAAGGAAACTTAATAAATAAGAAAATAATTGCTTATGCTTTATTAATTTCCACTTTTTCAAACAATTTCGTTTGAGCCTTTTCAACGATCGATGTTCAGATTCATAGAACTTATTATAAAAATATAAAAATAAAAAATAACCAAATAAAATGACTTTTGCTTTTACAATAACTAATTTAATAATTTATTTAAAAAAAAACACAAAATCAAAAGTTACTATTCCCAATGGCAATTTACTTGGATAATTTATAGATTTTTCAGTTTATAATTTAATGTCAATTTTATTTTTATACTATTTCACGTAGTGAACTAGTATATTGGTTTTGTGCAATGTCCGTCATGCTGTCCGTCCGTCTGTCCGTATGAACGCAAACCATTTCCACGCTATTGAAGCTAGAGACTTGAAATTTGAAATATATACTCGTGTATACCCTCGTCTGATAAAGTGTCAAGATTTTCCCGATACGCCCACTAGGGGCGTGGCAAATCGGAAAATGCATTTTCCTGTATCTCAGAAACACTACTTCTAGAAGAGCTAGAGAGTTGAGATTTTAACTGAACACTCATGTCGACATCCCAAAATCAAAAAGCTATGGCGGATATATCTACGCCCATTGGGGGCGTGGAAAATCGGGTCAAACTGTATCTTCTACAGTTTTAAAGCTAGAACGCCCAAATTTGGCACGTGGGTTACTGTTACGATTCTATAAGGATCGCCCAAAAAATTTTACGGCCACGCCTACTAGGGGCGTGGCAAATCGGATCTGAAGATATAGTGATTTTACTAGTTTCGTTATATTTTGAGCACTATTGATGCTAGAGACTTGAGACTTGGTATATATACTCGGGTTAACATCCCACAATCGAAAAGCTATGGCGGATATATCTACGCCTTCAGGGGGCGTGGCAACTAATATCAGCTTATATCTCCCACAGTTTTAGTGCTAGAAGCTTCAAAATTGAATGTTAAGTTACTGGGGGCCTCCTCTATCGATGCCCCAAAAATTATTGTTACGCCCCAAAAGGGGCGTGACATACAGAAAATACCCTGTAATTTTCGCATTTTTCGAATGTAAGCATCCAAACTTTACAGTTATATTCCAGAACGCCCACTCTATGCACATGGCAAAAATTATTTGTCTACGGCCACTGGGGGCGTGGCAAATCAAAACTGAATCATCTGCAACTTCTGAGCCAATAACGCGCCAAATAATGACTTTGTGACCTTTGACCTTGTCTTTTGATTTGTTAAATTATATATATATGTTTGAAAAGAATATTTTATTAATACAAAATAACTAAATAAAGAAAATATAACAAATATATCGACATGACCGCACCGGGGTTCGAGCCCACACCTCTACGCTCGCTACTTAAATCACATGTTCAGAGTTGCCACCTTTCTCATTTTGAGAGATGCCATCTCTCTCGATTTAGGTGCGTGTTTTTGCTAAGGTAAGGGTTCGACCCTAATTGAAACTGTCTGGCCACCTCCAATGAAAAGTTTTAGTCTGCAGCTAATTTGAGCGGCGAAAGTGGGGATTTAAGGTTAAATTTTAAAAAATATAATGTGATAGATGCCCCTGTGTGCTGCTGGGTCGTGAAATAGTATTTCGCTGTCGGTTGCGTCCGACAGCAACGTTCTTACTTGTTTTTTATTCAGTTTGCCCAACGATTATTAAAAGGTTTTACCCTGCGTCAAAGTTGGCAAAAAGTTGAAATTTATGATGACTAACAATTGCTTTTTCTCTATTCCAATATTTTTATTTATTTTAATATTTAAATTTTGTACTAATTTTATTTTTTTTAAATTTATTTTTATTGTTATTTATTTACATTATATTTTTATTACTTATTTTTATTGTTATATATATTTTTTTGTATTCTTTTTATATTATTCTTTTATATTTTATTTATTTATCTTTTTTATCACTATAAATTTTTTATTATTTATCTTTGTTTTTTTTTATTTTTGTTATTATCCTTTTTAATATTATTCATTTTCATTATTATTTATTTTTATTATTCTTGGTTTATTATTATTTTAGAACAAGTTTTATTTATTTTATTTATCTCTTATAAATGGCAACGAAAATGCAATTTGTGTAAGGTCAAGAGGTTCTAAACACCATTTGCACCTTTGGCAACACAGAAATCTAACTTTTTCAGAAACTTGCAGCAAGTAATACCTCATAGATTACATATATATGTATATATATTCCTATAGCACGAGCTCGATTTGGCAAGCAAAATGTGAAGAGTTGAAGGCGAATTGCTCAGCGCATGTTCAGCCAGCCGAAGCCGAAGCCAAAGCCAGAGCTGGAGAGTCGGATATGAGTTGCATGACATGAGCGACCGTTGGCCAAAATCCTCATAAATTTATGGCATTGACACTTTGCCGCGACTAAATCCTGGCCCGACCTGCCATAATTTCGCCGCATGGCCATAACTTAGTAAAGCCCGGCCGCCAGCTCGAAACTGGCCATAAAAGCGCATAAAAAGCAAACACAAAAAACTCGAAGAAAGAGGAAGATGAAGCCGGAGCAGCAGCAGCCAGAGCCACAGCGCTTATTGTGTGATAATCGTATATGGTTTATGTTAATTTGAGAAATGATAAAAATATTTCGCTTATCAATTTTAATCATCATAATCGTCGCGTTGGCAGACCAAAAAAAAAAACCAAACAGACAACAGAGCTTGGCTCTGGTCTGACTCTGGCACAGCACGCGATCCGGATTCATTGCAGCGGCTGCGGCTGTGCCCCCAGAGCGCAGTGCATCGCGACTTAATGTGGCGCGCGTAAATTTTGGTATCCAGGCATCTAGCAGAAAGCGGGGAAACCTGAGAGTCTGGCCGAGAAGTGAAATACAAACGAGGTAACGCGGACGGAGCAGTATCCAGGCTCAGTTGTTGCTGTTGCTGTTGTTGCTTGTCATTGGCTGTGGGCCTGGCCTACTGTGGAGCCTAAAGACAGCAACACATTCATAATTTCTTCCGATCTGTATCGTTTTATTTTTACGAAAACATTTTAAATTGATTAAAATGCGATAAATCATAATCCGTCCGGCGTCCGCATCTCGTTGGAGCTCATCGAGTCGAGTCGAGCGTCTGCAGCGGCTGCATCGGGTGATGGAACGATTTATGAGCCTTGAACATAATAAAGTGTTAACGGAACGAGTTATTAAGGTAATCTGAATGCGCATAAGTTAATAAAAGCTCGTTGCACTTTCCAACCCATTTGCATTGGAGCCAGCTCCAGCTCAAGCTCCACATCGAACTCGGCCCGACTTGAGTTGCGTCTAAGGTTGCATAGGTTGGCCCCACACACACACACACACACACACACGTATACACAGAGTCGAGATGTCGAAAAATATAACATAAAACGACCACACGTACGTCTCCCATGCCGCTCAGCAGGACGCCGGACCCGATCAGCTTCAGACAACAACACAAACGCCGTGTCTTGTGAGCAGAACAATCAATAAATTTGAACACGTGAGCGGGACGCGAATGCAGACGGCCACAACAACAACAGCAACAACTCAACACACAAGACAACAACAACATTACGAACAACTTAACAACAACAACGAGTACAACGCGATAAGTGATCGCCGTGTCGACTGATTGCCCACAAGCAACAACAACAACAACAACAACAACAACAACAACAGCAGCAAATGCAACAAAAACTTCACATTTTTTTGCAGAGCAATTGTTGGGGGCGGCGCAGGGAGCAGGAAGTTATTAGTTGCCATGAATAGTTTCGACTCTAATTTGATGGATATTAGGTTGGCTTGAAGAGTAAATGAATTGCTCTCAAATAAAAGGCGTATAATTAATATTATATATATAAGCTTTATGTCTATGCTTATGCCAAATACGTAATACATAAATCTTGAAATAAAAGCGAATTGTAAACAGAATATAAGTATCACACACTTATTTGCTGTATAAAATATTAAATATATACAATATTAAGTATATACAATATTAAAGAATAATTTAGAACGTTTCTTGAATCTATTTTTTATATATTTTTGTTAATTTATTTATTTGCAATCTGTTTTCATAACAATAAGAAAATTGTTCAATCTTGAGGCAGTTGAAATATTTTTTTCCAAAATTTTATAACTTTCACAGCCCAAATAAGCTTGTTCTTTAAATATAATAAATATAATTAAGTATTTAATTTTGATTTTTTAAAAATAGAAATGTTTTTAAAATTAAATAAAATATTAAATAAAAAATATTAGAAATTATCCAAGAAGGAGAGAGCTAAGCTATGCTGTCCATATCGTCAATAATAGTAAAATTTAATGTTGCCCTTGCAGTAAAAGACTAAAGTATTCAATTTTTTATTAAACTATTTACAAGTGCTAATAAAGCAAGTATCATCGGAAAATGGTTTATTGTTTAAAGAAAAATCATAATCAAGTAATAACAAGAAAAACTGGGCATTCAGAATCATTTGTGTCTGTATAATTTAGATTAAAAGCAAATTAAGTCGCGAATAAGACCTCAAAACTTATTTTCGATTAAATTAAAAGTCAATAGACATGTCAAAAGCCATGGTTTCATCATTAAGATCTTACAATACAGCAGACAGAGAAGATAGCAACAAAAGATTTCTATACTTTATTAAGGACGAGAATAATTATGAGCAACATATAACGAAAATCAATTTGAGTTATATAACAATATAATATTTCTAATCAACAAAAAGTCAGATTGAAACAAAAAAATAAAAACGTTTTAGCTCAAGGCTATTTCGATATCTAAGATCTACTGAGCATAAATCATCTTAAAACAATTCATTTAAAATGGTTTCAACATTTATGAGAAGTATATTAAATATTTTAAAATATAAAATATATATTATAGTAAATCAAATTAAATTGTAGTAAAGGATACAGCCATATTTCAGGTCTCATATCCTTATGCTGCACCAGAAAGTAGGCTACGAATTACAATCGAAGCCATAAGCCAATAGTTGACATAGTTTTATATATCCTAGGTGGGCTTTGGTTCCGCCACTTGGCAACTCTCAATAGCAATCGCCAAAATTATACCAATTTGTCGTCTCGCCATCGTCCATTGTTATGGGGGATCTGCGTGCCGTTGAAGGACCGTAAAGATTGTAGCGCCTCGAGCCGGCGATTACCTCGCGATAGCGACGCACCGGAGTGCGAGCCATGTGCAGCTCCATTAGCTCCCATTCGTTGATGTCCTGAAAGACCGATCGAATCATGTGCATGCGACCCAAGAGCTCCGTCTCACGCAATCCTTCGTATTTGCGGCCAGTGCGTGATCGAAATGCCTTGTAGACTTCGCTCTGCCTCTTCGTCTCCGTCGCCGTCTGCAGCTCCTTGCGGTATAGAGCGCGTATGCCGCGTCCTATGTGCCGTATGTGCTCAAAGTCACGGATGTTGAGGGCCACCAAGGCAATGGCATCCAGATTGAGCAATTTGTGCCCGTCGATATAGTTCTCCCGGAAGGTTTCCTATTGAATGAGGATTATCAGATTGTTCGATCTCTTTGCCCACCCACCTCGTATTCCGGATAGCCAAAATCGCGCAGCCACTGGGCAACATCATTGATGCTCCACTTGAACACCTCCGTGCGCGCCTGGGCATCCACGACAGCGGCACACAGGCTGAACAGCGAATCGGGCGTTGCTCGAAAGGAGCGCGGCACGTCGTGCCTGTCGTACTCCACATCGGGATACATATAGTCGGGATAACGAAAGCTAAAATCCTGCTCATCCTCGCCAGCGGGCAGCTCGCTGATGCTGAGACTTTCTATGTCCAAATTGCGTCGCATTTGCGGCGTTGATATTGCCGACGCGCATGTGGAGGACGACGATGACGACGAGAACGACTCCATTCGAGCGGATGACACGTACTGTGTCCTAGCTAACCCAAATTTAGTTGCCCCAAGTCAATTTGATTGCGGTTTTCCATACCTACCCACAGCGTATCCTGTTCGTGTTTGTTTACATTGCTTGGTTGCGTTTTTCTATACTCTAGGATGGAGGGCATGGCTACTGTGTGAGGCAATAGAGGGCTTCATATAATGTATATAAATATACATATAACATTTATAGTGGTATATAAGGGCTTAAAATAGTTTATATAAATATATATATTTATAACAATATTTTATGATATATATAGGAAAATATAAAACACATTTATAATATGCATATAATGTATACCAGATTTGTCTTCATTTATCTTCTCTATAAAAAGAAAACTATTATAATGTAACAGAAAATGTTTTAAAAATTTAAAATGTTTTTATTTATACATTTTTAATAGTAACACATCAAAAAATTAAAAGTTAATTAATTATTTTCACTGAAAATTTTTTTTTTTGCAAATAAGATATTAATTATCAAAAAACCTTCATGTTTATATTCAAATTTGTAAATAGTTATTAATATTCAATAATTATTTGTTAATCCAATAATTCTTTACCAATTTATTTTAAAATTTTTGTATACTGTACAATTTTTTTTTAATTTTAAAATTAAAATAACATTTGTAGTATAATATATATAAAAATATATTGATATCGTTAGACAGTTAATTGTATTTGTTATTAGTAAAATATAAAATAAAATAAATTTTAAAAAATTTCAAAATTGAATTTGTTTTCTTTAAAAAATATTATAAGATTATTAATTAGAATTTTACTAAAAAAAAAAAAAAAAAAAAAAAAATATGCTTTAAAAATTTTGTTTAATAATTTTTTTTTAAAGAATATAGAATTTTACTTTAAATATTGATATTTCATACAGTTTGGACATACATACATATACATATGTATATATTATACATATGTATATATTAAATTAATTTAAATTATATTATGTAATAAACGTAATATATTAAATTGCCTGCACTATTATTATTTATAATAATAAAATTTTTAAATTAATATCAATTTTATTATATATATTAAACGTATACATTAAATTGTCTATACTATTATTATTTATAATTTAAATTTGTAAATATTTTTAGTTAAAAATTAAATTAAGCATATATATATTAAATATATATAAATTAAATAATTAAATTAAAATCTCATCAACCAAATTAATTATAAATATTTCATATTTTTCAGCTATTCTTAAATAAATATTTATAAACTCTAAATAAAAGCAATAAACATTTGAACAAATTTGCAAACCAAATTTGTTTCTATTCCTATAAATTAAATATTTTCCCCAAATAATTTCAGAGTATTTAACAATTTGCCTCCTCGGTTAACGTGTCCTTACTTCGTTTTCGTTTCCCGTGATTGCATTTGCATATCCGTTGTTTTCTTCTTCGGGGTCAATTGGGCGCGATAGGGTCGCCATGGGGGCGGTACCGACACGCCAGAGATTCTGATTCCGATTCTGATTCTGATTAACAAAACAAATTTCGGCTCACAAAAAAAAAGCATAGACTATTCACATCATATTCTCAACCAATTTTAGGCGAAATATTCGGGCAGGTCACAAAAAGTTTACTCCGCCAATCTTTAATGGGTCACAAACATTTGTTGTTGTTGCTGTTGCTGTTGGCTTTCAGCGAACATGCAATGCATTTCAATAATATTGCTATTGTCTGGGTCTATGTGGACGATTTATGAGGGTCTATGGAATACAGTGCGATTTATGACTCGACAAGGCGCTCGGCACCATTACCCACTTTATTAACAGGCATTTGCGCAAAGATCACTCAATTCCAGACAACTTGCACACACACACACACACACAGATATACGTGCGCCCATAGGTCCGAAAGAGATAAAGCATTTGCCGGCGATAGCGTCTGAGGCTCCGCCCACTGGAATGGATCGTTCGCATTGGCCAACAGCTGCCATACTGTCGCTCCATAAGTTGTAGGCGCTAGGGAACTAAGTGAGTGTGTGAGTGTGTGTGTGAGTCTTTTCCATGTGTGCGTATTGAGCACGGCAACAACATATGGAGAAATCGGTAAACAAATCTCAATAGCGATCAACGAACGATCTCTGGCTGAGCTAATGACACAGCGTTCTGTTTGTATGTAAACAAACCAAGCGTGTAGAGCAAGTTTCCCACATGAACAACAGTGGGCCAAAGGCGAGAAGAACCAAATATATGTAGTTTATATAGAAATAATATATAAATATATGTAAGATATGTATAATTATATGTAATAAATATAAGAAATATATAAATATATAGAACTATTTGTAGAAAATTTATAAAATAATTATAAATTTGCATAAATTATGAAACTAAGCTAAGTTTTTCAAATTTATCATGTATTTTTTACAATTTTGCCATAACGAAGTTAATTTATCTTAGTTTTTACTAATTATATACAAATTCTTATATATTGTCTTTTATCTCATCTCATCCTATTGTCAGGATCACAAGATGGCCCTATAATGTATAATTTAGATTTTTAAATCAGTTAAAATATGTATTGATATTTCACCTACATGCATATTCCTATGGCTTCCATCATACTTTTATTAATTTCATGTATTTCTTTGTATATTATCACCATTTTAAATATCAACAGATAGATCATTTTTAACATGCCGACAAATGAAAGGCACTAAAAGCAATCGCATTTTATGTGGTAAAATTCGGAAACTTTTTAATAGTTAAATATTTTTTATATTATTATCTAATAAATATAAAGTTATATTTGCCAGATTTATATACTTTTGTTAAATAAATGGTTGGCATTTAAAACTCGTAAAAATTAATATATATTATATTATCAATGCGCTTATTCACGAATTGAATTATAAATACGTTGAAATAGATTTCTAGCTCTAACAAGAGCATTGAAAAATGTAAAGAAGTTCTCATTAATTATTTATTATTTTTCAACTTCGTGTTAAATGCATACAGTAAAATAAATTTAGATTACGCTATTCAATAATTTAGATAAAAGTCTATAAAAAATGTTTAGTACACCAGTTAGGCTCAAGCTTAATGTGTTTCTATTGATTATTATACTTTGAAGGCGATCTGTGTCTGTGATCAACAGACGCCTTAACAGACTAGATTTAAAAAATCATAAAATAGATTTTTAAATTACTGAAATTACAATAAATAATAATAACAATAATTAAAACCAACTTATGCTTATTAAAAGATATGCTATACCTATATACACATTTCTAAACAATATTCTTGCCCAGACTTCCTTCACTTTTCCTCACATTCTAATTTCCCTCTCTAATTTCATTCCCTGTTTATCACATTGCAACCCACTGTATCGATCATCGAGATTTACACTTTAACACAATACTTATTCGTATGGGCCCAGCGGCAATCGATGATCGCTGCTTGGATTTGCTCCCGGCCCGGTCGCATTCAGTTCCGTGTGGGTTGTCTTAGCAAACGGTTGGAATCGCCAGCGAATCCCCCGCCCAGCATAAACATAAAAAAAAACACCCGTGTCTTTTAAGCGACGGCGTTTCCTTACCCTTTGTGACATGATCGTATAACTATAGCTTATAGCAGCAGTGTGACAATGTTACTACACGAAAGTGCCAACATGGAACAAAGTGTGCCCGAGAATCTCAGCACTCATGTGTTTAACGACTGTGAGTTAAAGTTGCAAACGCCTTGTCACGATCCCATGGATAGTGAGAATGGTTCCAACTCAAACAGTGATTTGCCCACCAAAGATTCAGTGTCGAGTCCCAGTTTGGCGACAAGTGCCACAGCCTCCAATACATCCCTCACCAGCAGCAACGGCAGCACCACCAACAGCTCCAGCAACACAACCAAAGTGAAACTTAGTTTCAGTGTCGATCGTCTGTTAAGCGCCGAGCGCATCGATCCCCTGCCCATGCCAAACCCAACGTCCTCGCGCCAGTGCTGTGATGGCAGCGTCTACGCCTGCTGCACGTTTCCCAGCTGCTTTGGACAGCAGACAGCTGAAGCTGCTAAGCACGCGCCAATGTCTGCGCCACAAGGACTAACAAATCCGCATAACTATAGCTATGCGGGATTGGATAAGTTCTATTCGGGCATTTATATGGATTACAAGTCTGTGCTGAGACCGACGCCCATTCGAGCAGCTGAGCATGGTAAGAGCTATATGATTATTACTATCTAGATGTGAGTCCATAAAGCCAATGATCTTTAAGTGTAGAAGATATGGCTTTTGCCAAGTTGCCAGGATCACTATATTAAATATAGTCTTTGGACAGCGTTTACATGTATTCCTAATTCTATCTAAGCATCTACTAGCATCTATGGCTCTCAAAATATTGTGAAATCTGTACAACACTATATCGATATGCCCAATTGTCATGCTCTTAGTGAGGGTGGACTTATACCTACTATATAAAATTACTATAAAAAAATTAAGAAGATATAGCCATTTCCCGTTTGTCACGCCTTCTATGGGGATAGATAGATTTAGTATATATGCTTATATTAGATTTAGTATATATATTTATATTAGATTTGGTATTTTATTAGATTTAAATCAGATTTAGTATATATGTATATTTGTTTGGGTTTTTCAACTGAAGTATATATTCGAAATTGCCAAAGTGCCCCGGTTCAATAGAGCTATAAAAATGAGCACTAATATTTTTAAATGTCTTTATATATAGTACTTTCCGATTTGACACACGCTTAGTGGAGGTATCCAACAAAAATCTCGACATTTCATGTGCTGAATAATCTAAGAAATATATGTTACAAATTTCAAGTTCTAGCTTCAATAGCCGTGAATTTTTTCCTTTTATTAGCACAGACGAACGAATAGACAGGCAAACATATTATAAAACCAATATGCCCATTTCACTTATTAAATGTGCATACAATATTGAAATGTAAAAAAATAGCAAGATATTTAGACTTGTATAACCAACAAATTTATTATAATAGTAGATATATAGATATATATAACATAGATTTTAAAATCTTAAAAGATCTGAGATATTTAGAACAACAAAACTACAATATGTTGTTGCTCGACTATCTATTATAATACAAATATATAAAAGAGATAGAAACTTTCAAGAAGAAATATAGAGGCATTTAAATGTAGATTAAGAATCAACAAGATTTCTATATTTTACTATACTATATGGAATATAACCAATTAGATCTAAAAAAAAAATCTCCCTGATCTACATTTATGTTAATAATCTTCTAGACAATCTGAAATTAAATACTTATATAGAATTAATTTCATGATGTGCTAACTATTCAGATATTCAAATTTATATCATCAAAAGTATTTATAAAGTTAACAAAATATTAAGAAAACAAATCTAAAATTCTCCCATTATATTTATTAGACAAAAACGCCCCATATTTATCCAACTGCCATAAAGATCTATATTTTAAAGTTCAACATCCTCTCATTTGGCTTTGGCAACGAAATTCCCAGTCAACGATCAAAAGAGGAACCGTTTAAGAACTTTTCCCATTTGCCAATCAAAGTCAGACAGATTCTTCGGCTATTCAAAACTATTATAAACTGCAAATGCAAACGCATTTGTAAAAATTTACATTTCGTGGAAGAGGAGAAGACTTGAAACACATTTAGTTGGCCAGCCAAATGGTCGGGTCATAAATCGTGCATTTTTATTGGAATTATTAGTTGATCTGCGGCCATATTGTGCAATATTATTGTTGCCAACTGTTTGTGGCTGGTTCTTGACGAAAACAATTCGTTTGTTGAAATCGACAAATAGATATCGCGGCTCGTCGAATCGTATTTACGTTACTTCCTGCTGCTTTTGTATATCTGGGGACCATTCATGGACTGTCTGCCAGGCAGCCCAGCAAGCAGCCTGTGCACTTTGATCTTGTTTATGTGAAAAATAGTGAGAAATATATTTTGTATATTGTGTATTGAATTGTTTAGCTGGTGCCCTTTTTGTTTCTTATGGCCCCCCAATTTAGGGCTAACTATCTTTTGTTTTATATACAATTCTCGTCAAGAGGGTGTTAAATAGGCTGAGTGTCTCAATTGATTCGTGCGTTGAAGGCTCCGCCCGGAAGTGTGTCTTACACAATGTCATACAAACGAATATTGCCAAAGATTGTGAAGAAAAGTAGATGCCAAAAGGGCAAAAGAAAATCAATTAAACGCTTACTAAATCATTCTATAAACACAATCAATGATTATTAGTTATACTATTAGTTATACTATTATTAGTTATACTATTGATATAATTTTTAAAATATTTTAATATAGTATGCAATTTTAAACACTAATAAAATAAAATATCCCTAACAATGCCAATTATCACAGCTGATACTTATTGGATATAAAATAGATAAATATTGCAAATCGATTTATCAAAAACGATATCAGAGTCTACTATATTTTTATGTCGATCACTGATCATTTGCATAATAATTTGTCATAATTTCTAAAGAAACAAATAAAACAAAGCTAGTTGGAAATTAGAAGATAACTAATAAGCATATAGTCAAAGCCTATTAATGAGTAGCTCATTTTGGGAATCAAATGGAGTAAGGTATTCGGAATATACAAATTAAGGTCACGCTAGTTCTTAAGTGTAAGTGTACGAGACATTCTCAAGTGACTACAACTCGACATCGAAGTAAATCTTCGAAATTAATCATTTGAAAACATAAGCTAGAAGGGTTTCAAATTGTATGCTAATCTTAGTCCTGTCAACGCGTTTATGACAGATCTAACATCAGCATAAGATTTCGACCCCTTCATAACTTAGCATACTCTATACTTATTGAAAATTTGATTGGATTTCTGAAACGATATGTATATAACAGGCTCCATAAAATATTTATGTATATCCTTGAAATTGGTCTGCCTATAAACATCGTCATGTTTTGTAGGTCCCACAATGAATACACAGAATTGGCATTCTTAGGGTTTTGGCTAGCTTCCCCATATTTGAAATACTAGAGACGTTACAGACCATTTAGATGACAAAGTATGTATGTGCTGTAAGCTACCTCAAACAAATGCAGATGGATTTTAATATTAACCCTTCGCAGTGTTAATCATATATATAAAGTCGGGCAGTGCCGACTAGAGCAGTTCTACTAGAAGTAGTGCCAATTAGAACTAATTAAATTAGACGTAACTCTGATTAGAACGAAGTTAGTCGGAAATATAAAGCAAGATAATATAAAATTTAAAAACTTTTTTTGGTATTTAACTGAAGAGTATCCTAATTGCTTGGAATAAATATACTCAAATATTATAATCATAATGTAAAGCACATCATTTGCTTTTACAATTAAAAGTTAACTTACATTATTGCTAACGACTTGAAAAACCTGATCACAATTATTTATAATTATTCAGTATATAAATTAAAAGGATAATATCAACATTAAGCAGAACTTCCTTGTCAATTTCATTTCAAAACTTCCTCAAAAGCTTCCCTTAGCTCAATTTATGCCTGGCCAAAAGTCCGAAATGATATCATGCAACAAGATTTTCGCCTTAATTTCGTTTGAACGAGGCAAACAAATTAGCGGCAAATTAATTTGAATTTGCCAGGCCATCAATTAAATGTGAACATTTATGGAAATTATTATCAATATTAAATGATTCCCAAACACATTAAACTCACGCAGTTCGCAAATGAAATGCCAATTAGCACGTGGCATTAAATTCGACATTTCCTCAATCGACAACGAACAGAGGCAAAGCGAAAGAACAGATCAGAAGGCAGCTAGACGAGAGGAGAGTTTGAAGTGTTTCATCAATCCTGGGCAACATTAAATAAATTAAATTCAAAAGAACAAAAACCAAATTAACAACAATTTATGAACAAATTAAGAAGCGGCCTTTGAAAATAAACTGCCTGCCTGCCGGCCCGCTTGGCAGCAAACAAATGAAACGATTTTCTTTTTCTTTTTTTTTTTTTTTTGGGAAAACCGATTGAAGCAAATTTGTTTATTTGCTTGAGCAATTGGCCCCCGTCATTCAGGAATAGCCAATCCATCCCAGCTATAATGAATTGTTCCGTTCGACCAGAGAGTGCTTAGCCCCTGCGGAATCTTTCTATCTTCTGATAGATTGAAGCGCCGCGGAGCCAACTACTGAGGCAGCCGTTTAAGTTAATGACATGCACCAATCTGACTAACTGAGGAACTGGCCAACTGACTGACTGACTGACTGAAGCTATGTGGTATTTTTAGAGGCCAGCCGAGGCCAACTATTTACACAGCCACCCACTGTGGTGGCCAGCTAAGCTACCTGTGGTGTCAGGTCCAGGAAGAATCACTGAACAAGAGAGCGAGAGAGAGCTTTTCGGTATCGGATCGTTGCATTCATTTGTGATGGATTGATCGCATCGCATCGCACATCATAAAAAACCATTGGGCCCAGCCAGCCAGCCAGCCAGTCACAGTTTCCAGCCCTAACATTCTCTCCCCCCCTCTCTCTCTCTCTCTCTCTCTCTCTCTCTCTCTCATCTTCAACTATATTTGTTGCTGTTGTTGCATGGGTGTTGAGTAGTTTGTTTGATTGTTTTTCCTTTCAGGCTGGCGATCGATCGATCGCTCGATCGATGGATCGCTCAAGATCTCTTCGCTTCACGTATGTTTTTGTTCCTCGTGTTGTTTTACTTCTTCGCGCTGTGCTTATTTATGAATCGTTTGGTTTATGCTGCGGGTCGGAGCCAATAATTTGGCGCCGCTTGCCTAATTAATTTACAATTTATATGTTAATCCAATTGCTTGTGTCGTCTCTCAGATCGTTGTGATCAATGATCCACACAATGCCTGCCTGTTGCCCTCTATTCCACATGCTGTTTGTGTTTGAGCCAACTTTGTCATATTAGCCAGCGTTCCCAGCAGCAGGAGCGCTTTCACTTAACATTCATCTGCAGCAGATCAACGGCTGATCGCTCGCCAATGATCATTGTAGTTTATGATGATACGCCTTTCATATGTCGCTTTCGTGTTTCATGGGATTTCAACACATCATTTTGATCAGTTATCAATTTGAGTTGTTTTTGTTGTTGTTAGTTTCCAATGCGAATTACCTCTAATTTTGATCATTACAATCGATTGCGATTAGGGAACTTTATGTTGTGTCGATTGAAATCAAATATTTTTCTCTTTTTAACTCAAGCAGCATACTGACTTTGCTATGCAGCATTTAGTGGAATATAATACTGATCTTGATAACAAACTATTTCAATTTTATGATTATTATCAACCAATTTGTTAAATTTGCATAATCGAATGGAAGAAGTTGGGTCAGTTAAGCATTAAATATTTTATGTATGTAAGAAATTTACTTTTGTTTTAGATTTAATTTTATTAAAATAAGAAAAGTTCTCATATTTAAAGGGATTTGCATATTTCATTAAGTTTGCCAACTTTGTGGTAGATATATAATACATTAAATTCAAGTTTGTAGAGAGCTGTTTCTCTCTCACTCCCACTCTAATTCTCCTTGCCTTTCTCTATGGCTTCCTCATTCTATATTTTTCGCTTGTTTCATCTTTTTCTTTCTTTAGCTTTGTATATATCTTTCTCTTTTCCGCTTTCATTTCTCTTCCATAGTTCTCTGTTTGTTACTAACCCTTTTCCATTATCTTTCTGTCTCTTTCTGTCTCTTACGTCTTTGCCTCTCCATATACATATTCTCCTACAGCTCTTTTTTCTGTCTCTCTTTGACTCTATATTCTATATCCTATATCTTTATTTTTCTTTTCATTATTTCCTGCTCTCTCTCTCTCTCTCTCTCTCACACACTAACTGTCTCTCTATCACTCTCTCTCTCTCTCTTTCTCTCTCTATCCTTCTCTCTATTTTTCTTTTGCTTTTTTTCTCCCTCTCTCTCATGATTATATATTATACTACATCAAGTTTATTTTATATTTCAAATTTAAAATATGACATCAATATACATTCGTAAGAATTTTAGAAATATATCAAATATTAGATGCATATGTTACACAACATTTTCAAATATGTAAATAAATATGTATATTGTAAACAAAGAAAGGCCCATATACTTATTTTTTCAAGATACAAATCTCGAAACATAAATAGTCTTCCAAGAAGACATGAATTAATTTGAATTGATTATTCTAGAGTGCGGGTTAGCCATAAGAAACCTAATAGAAATACTTCAAATTAAGAAAAACATGTATTATTTATGTACGCAAATTAAAAAAAAATATGTATAAAAATATATTTTAGGACTTCAAAATTATATTGTATATCCGTTTTCAATCTTCAGTATGATTTCCAGACTTCTTAAGGTATTTACAACTCAGTCCAAGTCTAGCCACAAAGTAATTCCTTGAACTCAACTGACTTTTCTTAATACCCACGAAAGACTTGTTTATTATTCAACATTATAAATTAAGAAAATTACTTTATCTTGAATTTATTTACAAGTGAAAATGCCGAAAACAACGTTTATATGTCGTATGGAAGCATTAAGCCCATTTCCATGCTCAACCGATCAGGGTCAAGGATCTCTTTAGGTCTTGCACCTGCTGCACCCATAACTCTCTCGATACGCTTATGGAGGAATACATTGTGGCAATTATTCGCGTTGCATTCGAAAATGCATACGAATGTTTATACGACTACGCCAAGTATTCACAAGCCCATAAATATGATTGCGCATTCGCAAATAAATCGTTGCAATTTAAAGCAGGCCATAAATTTATGGAAGATAGCTACAAATATTCAGGATGCGGGATGCTGCTGGCCATGCCCAAATGATCATTTAACTCATTAAGATATTTACAGCATTATTTACGAAAAGGTATTGACGTGAGTGTGCGTGTGTGTGTGTGTGTGTGTGGCAATTAAGGTGTTGAAAATCAATGGAAACTCATTATAGGAAACCGTTGACGGTTGACATAAGCCAAATGCCGGCCAATTAAGATGAAGGCGTGCGCGTTATTGCAGTTGCTGATGCTGATGCCGATGCAGCTGCATTTCCGTTGCAATGTAAATACACAGCGAGCAGATCGCTTGAGTTTTGAGTAAATAAAATGCGCCATGAAAATTACAAAAAAAAAAAGAAGAAAAATAACAATTAGACGCATGCCGCGCGCACAAACAAATTCGAAATATAAAATCCTAAAAAAAAACCCAATAAAAATGCATAAACTAGTTTTCAAAAAGAGAAGAAGAAGCAACGAAGTATTTAAAAAACATTTAGCTGCAAGCCACACACTTGGCCCAGCTTCGTGCCCCATGTCGTGCTCGATTACCCCAAATAATTTTAGTTGTTTTTTTTTCTGGTCCACTCAGAGGTATTTTTGCTTCTGTTTGTTGCCGTTGTTGTTGTTGTTGTTGTTGGCTCTGTGTTGTAAACAATTTGTTTACCCACAGCAACGTTGATTATTTCCAATTAAGTGAAAATTTTATTATAAACAAACTCATTTAAATATTTTCAACGTGCGTTTTCATTGAAAATAATTTACTCAAATTCATTTATTTTTGGCCAAATTGTATTTTAATATTTGCTCACGTCGAATATTATTGAGTTTTAGAGACTGCGCTTAAGGAAATGCGTAAATTGTCTTGCAAAATATTTATATTTATATACATTTTTATGCATATCTACATATATATTTTTTGGGCCCCGGCGGATATCGGCTTATAGAGGATGTTCAGTGCGCCTCGGTGTTCAAATAAATAAAGTAGTGTGATATGAAACTTTAAAAGGTAAAAGTGTTTCACTTAGTAAAATAAATATACTAAGTGAGCAAGGCGAATAAAATAAAAATTATTCTACAAGTGATAAAGAAGAAAATCTATTTGGATATACAAACTAACAGTAAATATAGCTAGGAATTTAGGGAAGAATAATAAATAAATAAAAAAATATATAGAATGAGTAGAATTAGCTAGTAACATTAAAATATACCAGTGATTGAATTAGCTAGTGACTTTATGAGGAATTTTGATAATTGTTTTGCTAAAAGTTTAGCTAGTTTATGGTCTGATATTAAAATAGATGGAATGAATGTTTATAAGCTAAAATATTTATTAATTTAATTAAATTTATACGAGAAAATTTAACTAGTTTTAAGGTCATCTCTCGCAACCAATTGATAGAATAAAGTTTATCAAAAATTATTTAAAAAGTGAAACACTTCAAGAATGAACTTGGAAATAATAATAATGCTCGATTAAGAGATACAAAAATAAATTAAAAGAAAATATATATTACTGCTATTACTCAAGGTCAAGGACGTGCATTCTTAACATTAAAGCAATTTAGTATTTATATTATTATTATATTTATAAGAAGAATATTACGTATGCTCTCTACTTCGCTGTGAAAAGTCTTGGCAGTTTTCAAATGTTATTATATCAGAATTTTAAGTACAAGGATTCGCTATTCGGAGCAACGCTCAGCTCAGCAGAGATTGCTGTTTGAAGAACGTCTTCTTTTACTTAAAACTCCTATTTAATAACATATTGAGCAACGCTCAGCTCTGCAGAGATCGCTGTAGCTCACTCAACAAAGTTCAGCGAAGATTGCTGTAGCTCATTTAGAATAGATATACATAGACATATATATATATATAAAGAAGTGCAACATAACGTTTAGTTTCTCAAGCAAAAAGTCTATCAAAACTATTTTTATATTTTAAAAAATGTGGACTGCAACTAGATGACCTGATTAACAGGTTATCTATAAATTTTAATAAAGCCCCGATTTATCTACATATATTTCTTTTATAACACAATTCCTGTACTAAACACCAATTTCCTCTATCCCATCTACAGCAACAACATTTCCAACGCTGGCAACCAACGCACTGATGCGCTTCCATCAACAGCAGCAGCAACAACATCATCAGCAACAGCACCAGCAGCAACATATGCACCCACAACAGCAGCAACAACAACAACACAAGGCAGCAACAATGTTGCACAGCTCAACATCGTCATCGTCGGCGGCTGCTGCGCTGCTGGCGCCACTGAATAGCCTCAAGACATTGCAGTTGACGCAGCAGCAACGATTCATGGCCAAAACGGCGCATCAGCAGTTGCTGGACATTCCGACGGCGGCAACAGGTGCCGCAAATACAATACAAAATGGCGGGCACAGCAATAACAACAGCAGCAACAACAACAACAGCATGAGCAACAACCACAACAGCAACAACAACAATAGCAATGGCAAAAGGAAGCGCTCCTGGTCGCGAGCCGTGTTCACCAATCTGCAGCGCAAAGGACTCGAAATACAATTCCAGCAACAGAAATACATAACCAAGCCGGATAGACGCAAATTGGCAGCACGACTGAATCTGACAGATGCGCAGGTAACTCACCTGACAGGAAGTAAAAAAAATTCAAGCTAAAGCTTTACCCATTTCCAGGTAAAAGTCTGGTTCCAGAATCGACGAATGAAATGGCGCCACACGCGCGAAAATCTGAAGAGCGGCCACGAGAAGCAGCCACAGCCACCGTCCCTGGGCGCCGGCAACAGCGCGGCGAAGCCTTTGCTGCTGGCAGCTGCAGTTGGCGCCGGAGCAAGGCCACACGAGCTGCTCGACTACAGCTCCGACAGCTGCTCCAGCGTGGAGCTGAGCGAACGAGCCGACGACGATGATAATATTGAAATTGATGTGGTTGAATAGGCGCAAGTCAATATAAATATATAGTATATAAATATATATAATATATGAATATATATAATATATAAATATATATAATATATAAATATATATAATATATAAATATATATAATATATTATATTAATTATTACTTAATTAATAGAGATTGTTATTGTCGACAATCAAGTTCAGTTGTAGCCTAAGTTTGTTTGTTTGATAGACTAAATTATTTATATATAAAACACGAATTTAAATTATTGCAAATCTTAGCTTAAGCATTTAAAACTTAAATTTAATAAATAATAAATGTTATATGTACAAAATGAATATTTAAATATATTTTATATTATTGAAGATGATGCGCAGAATAATCAAACAAGCGTAAGTAAGCGTGAATGGAGAATATAATTTTCTGAATGATTTTGATACCACAGTGTCTCAGATATAAAGGTTTTTTATATATTATAATATTTAGTTTTAAATAAAAATATATTATATTATATAATATATTATATTTTGGTTTCAGCTTGAAAATGCTTTAGATTAACCTGATTTTAGATTAGCAAATTAGATCACGCTGCTAAATAATAAAGAGTAATAAAATTCTAAATAAATTACAAATTGTTATATAATTTATTTGTAATTTGAAATTAATTACAAATTACCATTACAAATTAATTTATATTTTTTAATTTATTTAAAGTTTTTATATAATTAATTTATAATTATAAATTAATAACAGATTTTTTTATAATTAATTTCTAATTTTATTAACATTCTTTCGAAGCTGAGCTGACTGCAACGCCCACAATATTATCAACTGAATCGACCTGCGTCTTATATACATTTCTCTTGCTGCCTGTGCCTTTAAAATGCCCTCTTAAAACACTTCAAACTCAGCACTCATTTTATTTTTCTTATACGAGCGCAAAAATGAACTCAGAAAACTCTCATGCTCACGCTCCCTTCGAGTGTAATGAACGAGCATCTGTCGAGGGAGCATGGGCTATAAAAAGGCGATGCTGCTGCAGAGCTCGATCAGTTGAATTCCCCAAGTGCTGCAGGTTTTTTAATTTTTTTAGTCGCAGTTTTCCTTTTTGGTTTAAATTACGCTTGTTAAACTAGTTAAATTGATCGATTTTGGTTGATAAGGAAATGGAATAATTATTACATGAGACTTATATTTAAAATTTTGCTTTTATTTTTGCTGGATTTAGCTTGAACAGCTGATCAAGCATATATGTATATATAAATACATTATGGGGTCTCTTACAACAAAATTGTAATCATATAATTATATATGATTATATTTTATATTTAATATAAAAATATTATAATTAATATAAATATTAATAAATACGTTAATTATAACTTTTGTATATTATAATTATATTAATATCTATATCAATTTTTATAAATTTATATTAATTATATTTTATATTATTTCTAATAATGAAGCTAAAACTAAATTTCTTTTGCACCTAGCTTAAGCCGAAAATTTAGGTTACGAAACATGAGAAATATGAAGAAAAGCCAAGAGCTACGCATACAAAATAGTAATTATTTTGCAGCCAACAACCCAGTCAACATAAAAGAAAACCTAAATAACCCAAAATACCATTATAGGTATAAAACTTGACTGCTTTAATTTATTGTTTTATGAAATACATCAGATAATTATCATTTTCGTTCAAACAAACAAACAAATAAGCGAAGCTAGCTGAGCATTCGACGCAATAGAAGCTATCGAGGCACTGCTCTACATATAATAACTTAGACTAATGACCAGCAATATTCCATAATTAGAATGATCTGGCCAAGCATCACACAGAGTTATGAAAACAAACAATTAGGGATTAGCCGAGCAATTCATAATTGATAAAGCAACATATTAATACCTCATATATCATTAAAGGCAATTCGCTCTTAATGCTCTCTTTGCGCGCACTCTTAGAGCGCCGCGCACACAGTAAACAATAAAAGAACACGCAATGCCATTTTCTTATAATAAACAACCGAAAATTTAATTAAAGATATACCGCTGCGATCAGCAGAACTCGAAACTGCGACGAGGAGACCTTCTAATCTAGACAATGATAAAACCCGATACGCGATACCCGGGCGACGACAGCAGTTGGTCAAGCGCGGGGGCATCAGCTGTAGCGGATCAGAGAGACAATTAGGCAAACACTGAGCGCAAATTATTGACGCACGACATTGAAAATTTACTTCAATTCGTAATAATATTATTGTTATACACTTAAAAGGAGTATTCAGAATTTGTAAATGGGTTTGTAACATGACAAGGCATAAAGGAAAATACCTCTAGAGAAATAAAAGAAATAAACACAAAAATTTGTATTAAATATAAGATTGAATATCATTAAATAGGTGTGTATTTAAAAAAAAAAAAAAAAGAAATTTATTAAATGCATTTTTTTTTAGAAAAAAATTTTTAGTTGAAATATAAACTACTTTAAAAGAAATATAATAACATAATTAAAAATTCAATATAAATCAAAATAAAAAACATAAAAATTGTAAGAAATTCTAAAAAATATATTAACCAAGAACATTTGTTTAAATAAAGAAGTTTAGGGTAAAAATTTAATGTCAAATGAATAATGTTTCATTCATTTCATAATGTTTGAATCTTTCAACATTCCTTAGATTAAAAATTATTAAATTACAAATACTTAATTATAAATATATACAAAAAATAACAATAATAATAGTTCAACATTAATATTTAACAACAGAAATTCGATTATAAATGTAAAAGAAAGTAGAAGAAATAAAGTTTCAACATATATAATTTTTTTTTTAATTTGAACAAAAATTCAGAAAGAAAAAAAAGTTTTTATAAATATTTTTATAAAAAATAATAAATTTATCAACTTGATATATATAAATATTTTTATACAAAATATAATAATACAGTACGCTCATTATATAATAAATTAGTCAACTTGACATATAAATATTTTTATACAAATTTAAAAATAATATACTAAAAAAAGCTAATAAAAAAACTTAAATAAATAATAATAAAACAATTATACACATTATAAATTAAAAGCATTAAAGTCTAAAATTACATACAATATAAATTTATATTATTAAAATTATATTATTCAAAATATATATTTTTAAATTTATATTATATGTTGATTATGACTTTATAGAAAAATAATTCACTTTATTTTGTTAGAGTATTCAGTTAGCGACTTGCCCTGCCTTGGATTTGATCAATAATGTTTTGCCAGAGCTTCGTTTGTTCAGTTTGTTGAGGCTAAGCGCTGAGAACGGTTGAAATTTCAGTTAACGAACGCGCGGCAATGTGACGGCTTAATTATATAGCTAATATAGTTATAGACGAACGCTGAGAACTAAGTAGAAATTGTTGAGACAATGGGAAATGTGCAAACGCGTCAGCTTGACTCGCGGAATGCGACGAATAGACGCAGCAGTGAGTGATATAACAATTTGTAAAAAAGTATCTTATAGATACAATATCAGTCTGAGTCTCTTTAAATATCTTTCTGTGGCATTTAGGCATCCTTTGGAACTTTCGTTATCCCAATGCCGGCAGACGACGCGACGATGTTGCCATGATCATACACAATTCCAGGTTGAGCATTAGCGAATGGCTCAACCTGCTCGAACTGCAGCAATATGAAGGTCAGTTTAGTCAGCACTTTATTTTGTTCTTGCATTAACTCACGTGTCACATCCGCTCATACAGAAAACCTGAAAATGTATGCAACTGTAAACGATGTTGGCGATATCACCGATAGAGATCTGAAGCGTTTGGGCGTACGCAGCATTACCCATCGCCAGAAAATGCTCAACAGTTTGTTGGGCGTGCGGGCCAAGCGCAGACAGTCCATGAATTTGGAAGGTAAGTAGCGAGAAGTATTTGATAGAGCCAATCTATAGCTGGTTTATCTGCATATAGCTATGAGAAGTGCGCCGTGTGCGGTGCCGCGCCGCAAGAGCTCCTGTCCCATGGTTTATCTAGATGCCGATAATGTGGCTGACAGCAACGATAGCGGCGGAGCAGCTGTGATTACCACCAAAAGTGGCAAGGTCCTGAAGCAATTGACTTTCGATGAGACCACAACAATGTGAGTATGTAATGACTAGATAGTAGAAAACTTATGGAAAAGTTAGCTTCAGGCATATTTAAATATGGAAATTGATGGGAAATTAATTTTTAAATTTAGCTCAGAAATATCTTAACTCGAATACTTTTCTTTCTAAGTCAGAGAAAATTCATTAACTAAAAAGATATTCTTTTAAGTAGCCAAAATTAGTAAAGGCTTTACATATTTATTATTTTGGCCTATCATCACTTTTTGAATGTTAGCATTAACAGTTAGTATTAAAAGCTGTTAACCTTTTACGTAGGCTTCTCAATCCGCAGTCTATATTTGCATTGATTGATTAAGTTTCTTAATATTAATTATCGTTGCTTAGAAATGGGTAGTACAGATAAATGCTATATAATTTATATAAAATATAAGTGCATTATTTAATATTATAAATTAATATTATGCATTATTTGACTACTCTTAATTTAAGATAAAATATTTGGCTATTTAAAAAATTTACGGAACTGATAATTTTTTCTAATATTAACCTGATAACAGATGATGTACTGATAGAAATATATAGCTGAATACAATTAAAATTAAAATTAAATTGAATATATTTTGTTTTATAAATTTTTAAATATTGAATATTTAATATTTTTAAAGTATTTAATTTTTTTTTATATTGAATATTTAATATTTAATTTAAAATTTATTTAATATTTATTTCTTTTTTATTTAAAGTTTAATATTAAATAAATTTTAAATTATATAAATATTAAATATGTTTATATAAATTATATATTATATAAATTAAATATATTTTTTTAAATGTTTAAAATTTAATATTTAATAAATTCATTTTAATTTAAATTTTATTTTTATAAATATTAAATATTCAATTTAAAAATCTATATATAAATTAAAAACTTTTTTTTTTCCATATAAATTGTCCACACTCATAAGAAATTCAATTCAAATATAACGATTCCCTTCACAATTTCTACAATTCGATAATATCCACATGCAACTGCTGACACTCGAAATTTCCTCTCTGCCTGCCTGTCTGCCCGCATATTGCCGCTCCCAAATTAATAGCAACCACCAGCCTCCAGCTACGCTTACACATATAAACATATTTCAATAACAAAAACTCTGCGCATGCCCCAAAGAATTTCCCGTAAAAAAAAGAAGCGCAATAAACCTTATGCCGTTAGGCAGGCGGCATAAAAATCTTAAAACAAAACACAAACAAGTCCGGGCCAAGCGAACAACCCTCACAAGGACATTCGACTTGTGCCAGGGTGGGCCAAAAACGCAGAGCGAATTTAGATGGCAAAGAGTGCAGACGAGGCCAAAGCGATAAGAAAAGCCAAAGATAAGAATAAACTAAAAGTTGGACAAATTCAGTAAACATAAAATAAAATATTAAATAAAGTTGCAAATAAAATAATATATATGATTTATATATAGAATATTGTTTCTATAAAAAATCTGATAGTATTAAACAAAAAAGAAAATTATTTAAGGCGTGTCCTGCGTGTATATTCCGTAACGAAAAGCTAGCAAAATGAGCGTAGCAGGTGAGTGATAACAACTTCTAAATGAAAAGGACTTAAAAATACTTTAAATTATTTACAAAAGTTCATTTAAATATCTCAAGCGGCTGCTTGGCTAAAGCGTAAATAATTTTTACAACTTTTACTATAATTACATTAGCGTAATTTTTTTTTTTTTTTTTTTTTGCACTTGAACTTCAGACAAAAGTTCGCATATACCAAGAAACAAGCCTGTGTGAGAGAATTTCCCTTTTTCAACAATAGTCCCGGCTGTGTGTGGGAGCAATGTACACATAGCATATCCATAAATTACCCATAATAAGGGAAATTTTGCTAGTGCAGTAATTTACTCACACTCTCTCTCTCTCTCTCTCTTATTCTCTCTTTGCAGCTATGAGGAATTGAAGCCGCGCTCGAAGTGCAACAGTCCGCATTGGGGCCACAACGCCGACGACATGGAAAGCGGCAATAACAGTAACGTGTCCACGCCCCTTGCTGCCTCGCCGAATCCCAATGAGCAACAGGAGGCCATTGCGCTCAAAAAGGCACTCGAATGGGAGCTGAGCCTGGATGCCAGAGAGCTCCGTTCGCATGCCTGGTACCACGGTGCCCTGCCCCGACAGCGCGCCGAGGAGATTGTTCAGCGAGAGGGAGACTTTCTGGTGCGGGATTGTGCCTCCCAGCCGGACAACTATGTGCTCACCTGCCGCAGCAAAGCAGCTGTCTTGCACTTTGTGCTCAACAAGGTGAGTTTGGGGGGCACATTTGATGGGATAAGCAGTATTGGGTAGTTGTCTAATGAATTGCAGAAGTGGGCGAACTAGAGTATTTGATCAACATTTCAATTCATTTGTAACTTCTATGCTTAGCTAAGATTTCGATTTGATCAGGCAAATATATAGCTTCGATTACATAGATAAAAATGTTATGCAAAACAGTCTGTTAACTTGAGAGTGATGTCCAGTGTTGCAAATTTGGCTATTTTTCCCTCAGGAGGTTATGGCGGAAATTACAGTAAAAAATAGACTACAATAGTGCGGACTTTTCAAAATATATAATTAATTATAAATAAAAAATAAATAAACAAAAAAAATATAATATTAATAATAATAATAATAATAATAATAATAATAATAATAATAATAATAATAATAATAATAATAATAATAATGCGGATATATAAAATCAAATCAATTCGAAAAAGTCTAACATAAAATGGCCATAAAATTGTAAAAGATTTGTTTCTATTCTCTTAAATATTAATTTAGCTTTTTCTGGCTATTTTTGAGTAGTTGACCTGACTTGTCAAAGAGTTGCCAACACTGTTGATCTTTGTTTGAATATGAAATCTTAACAGAACTGTTAGTTAACATTAGCAGTAACGTAAGAGCTGCTCTTGACGTAACCTGCTGAGTACTTTAACAGTGCAGAAGAAATAGAATATAAATGTAAGGAATTTATCTATGCATTAATTAAATGCCACTAACCTTCACTTCCTTCACCTATTTCCCAGCTGGTACTGCAGCCGGAGACGGTTTACGAGCGCGTGCAGTATCAATTTGAGGAGGATGCCTTCGATACGGTGCCGGATTTGATCACCTTCTACGTGGGCTCGGGCAAGCCAATATCGGCCGCCTCGGGCGCCCTGATACAATATCCTTGCAATCGCACATATCCACTCTCCTTTTATGGCCACAAGATCGTGGGCAACCAGTTGCACACGCAAATGCTGGCGGGGTTACGTGGCCTGAGTCCATTGAACTCGCCCATGGGCAACAGCTCGAGTGGCTCCGCAATCTTTCGCTTTGGCCAACTAACGGGCGATGCAGCAGCCACACAGCAGCAGCAGCAACAGGCTGTGACGCCCGCCAGTCCGCACTGTTCGCCACCGCGAGTGCGCCGCGATGTGCCGCCGCCCAGGCTGCCCTGCAAGAAGCAGCAACGCTCACAGAGCTTGACTCCCGCCCAGGCGATGGTTGTGTGCAACATCAACAAACAGCAGGAGCAGCAGCAACAGCAGCAGCATCAGCTCGGCGCAGCTGACGCCATCAATGGCCATGGCCTGGCACGTTTCCAGACCATTGCGCGCTGTAATCCCACCAGCGATGTGCAGCTGCAGGCGCAGCACTTGGAGCACAAGTTCAGCACGCAATCTCTGCCGCGACCGAGCACTTCGGCAGCGCAGGCGCTGCGACAACAGGCGGCGGCAAGGATTTGCAGTTTGGCGCGCAACTGCAGTCTCGATACGCCCGATCAGCCGCCAAGTCCCCCGCCCAAGCCCCGCAAGGAGCCCATGGCCGCGATGCTGGCGTATCAGGCCAGCGGCTCCGATTCGGGCAACGGGTCTGGGGACTCGGCACCGGGCGATATTAGCGAATTGAGCATACAACGCGGCGGCGTAATTATCAAAAATCCGCGTTTTATGAGCAGCTCTGTTTCCAACGGTACTTTGAAGAGTTTCACGGAATTCGACGCGTTGGCAGCTGAGGAGCAACTTTTCACGCTGCCCATTGAGGAATTTAAGCTGGTAAGAACACAAATTATATATTTCCACTGGCTTTGCACTGTTATATTTATTAAAAACATAAAAAAAAGGGAACACCTGCACAAATTATTAATATTTTAGAGCGCTCACTTTTCACTCGCGCCATTTTTAAAGTTACAATAGAATTGCCATTGGCAAATCGGCGCGCTCTATTGTGAATTAAGATATTGCCACCTTGCGCGTTTTTAATTGGTAGCGCAATATAAATCGCATAGCAAGTGACACTGTTAAAAGACAACATAACAGCTTCTTAACAGCTCAGTAGCAGCAAAGAGCTGTGTAGCTGTTGTCACATATGTATATATTTAAATTAAATTACAATAAGATTGCCAATAGAGTTAAGGTCTTTTTGTTTACATTATGAACAGTGTAGACACACAATTGAATGTCTTTTAACAGTGATTTATGCATTTATTCTAATTGAGCAGATTTTTAACAGCACTAATGTTAGCTGAATTTGGTTTATTTTAATATACTTATATACATATATTCAAATTAGTTTTTTTTATATATTATATTAAACCGTTTAATGGACATTTGCAAGCCACTTTAAATTAAAGCAAAATGTGATCAAATTTTCTTTAACAGTCAGATCGGTTTGTAATTTTTGCAACTAGGTGGCAAGGCAAGCAAAACTATTTAAATCTTATTGGCAACGCAATTGATACGCTGAAGCTTGAATTTTATTACGTTTTAAGCTGGCGAGTTAAACAATTGGAATAACTAGAAAATATTACATTTGTATTAATTATATACATTAATAATTATATACATTTAAAGTATTATTAATAACTTTTCCTCGCTTTACAGTGCAGCAAGTTTGACTTTGAGAATTTTGTCACTTTGCTCTTGCCTTCGGTGGAGAACAAGCCGCTGGATGGCGATGCCTTGAACACATTCAAGATGATGCTGCTGGAAACGGGTCCCAAGCTACTAGCCGAGCACATTACGCGCATCGATGTGGGCCTGTTTCTGGATGAGCCTGCAAATGAATCCGATTGTTATTTAAGCTGCTCCGGCCTGGAGCTGCTGACTCTGCCGCATGGCAAAATCTTTCGCGAAGACATCATTGAGCGAACGCAGTGCATCAAGCTGATGGTGGCCGTGACCATACTCACCTGTCAGACGGATCTGGATCGCGCCGAGCTGCTCAGCAAGTGGATACAAATTGCGGTGGAGACCAAAACGGCGCTGGGCAATCTGTTTGGCTTCTGTGCCATCATGTTGGGTCTGTGCATGCAGCAGGTGAGTGGGTTGGAGCTAGGAAAGGCTTGTGGAACTCTAAGGTAATCTTTAAAATTCCTTTTTAGATACAAAAACTGGACCAGGCCTGGCACATACTGCGCCAAAAGTATACGGACAGCGCGTTTACATTCGAGGCCAAGCTGCGACCCACTTTGAGCAGCATGAACGAAGCCTCCAATCCGCAAGCGCCTAACACAACTGTGCCCCATGTGCTGCTCTACGCGCTGCTCATCGACAGGCCCGTGCTTGACATTATCGATCATAGCAATGTAGATGAGCGTCCTGCACTCTATAACACCTGCATTGCGCCCTGGGAATCGAAGGCGGATGACTTTGGCATGACCATCAATTTTCAGCACTTGGATGCATCACGTGGCTTTCTGAAGAATCTAGATTTGTATCGTAAGAATGCTAAGATTATAATGGAAGAGGCAAGCACAAGACTAGATGAACTGCTGGCGGATGCCTTTCGGTAGGTGTATACTACCCTGGACTTTAATCTCTTTGACTAATATTATATGCATTCTCTATATTCAGCACTGAGTTCCACGTCAAGTTCCTGTGGGGCAGTTCAGGCGCCACCGCCAAGCCGGAGGATCGGCATGGCAAGCTGGAGAAGGTGCTCACGCTCATGGCTGATAAATTTTGCAGCGTCAGCGCTTGAGCAAAGACACTGAAACAACGATATTATATGGACTCTAGTTGCTAAACTTAAATATAACTTCACACAATCAAAAAAGAAATACTTATACAAGTCTTATACTAGTCCCTTAGTCCTTCTACTTATCAGCTAATCCACAAATTTATCCAATTCTCTGTAATTTTGTGCTGTTTCTACCTCAGCCTAAGTGTGTATAATTTTATATACAAACAAACAAAAATAGAAGCGCTTTTGTTACAGTTCAAATAATTTATAAAAAACCCAAAAAAAAATATTTAAAATTTAGTTAAGCCAAGAAAACTATTTAGTATTGTTAAAACACATCTTTAAAAAAAAATTCAAGCTGGAATTAATCAAAATGTATTTACGTCTAAGATAGTCATGCTGATTCTCTAAGAGAGTTGGCGTTAACCAAAAATATTGAAGCACACTACCAAAGGCATTTATAGTCTAGTACTTAAAAGACACGTACATATATAATCCAAGAAACTATATATATAAAGTATTATATACACACGCATACTATAGATCCGACAATATACAGTTAATCAAATGCATACACAAACCGTATACTAATTATAATTATAATATAATTTTTTGCAATTTTATAAGTGATAGTGCGATAAACTATAATAAAGAAAATAAAGGAAAATCAAAGAGCGATAAGTGTTTTTATACGAAAAGAAGGGAAAGGGAAACATGCCTTTATCTTTTATTGATTTAATGCACTTAATAATAGCAAATCGTAAAGAAAGTTAAGTAGTATATATTTTAAGCAAGTTAAGATTGGTTTGTAATGAGGCGAAATTTAAAGTCGAATATTCAATTAGTTGAAAAGTTTTATAATAAGAAGTTTCTCTAATCGTATATTGACCCACCAAACATATAACATGTGTTATTATAGAATGCTTAAATATGAATATATAAAATATATATACAAAATATATAAGATATATATTGAGTTATCAGAGCTAAAAATAAAATCATAATGGAAGTCCAAGTAGATTATAGACTAGATTATAGACTACTTGACTTCCATTATGATTTTCATTTACGATATATGAAGTCAAGATTGGTCTGATATGAGATAAAACTTTAAATAGAATTTTAAATTAGGAACAAAAATTCAAAAAATATTTTATATATTTTTTTTAAGCTTTCCTTTCTTATAACTGAAGTCAAAAGTTTTAAAAAAATTATATAAAATATACAAAAGATTCAGTAAATAGTATAGTATACAATATAGCAGATATAGATGATATGTTCTTAAAAAAAAAAGTAAGTAATTTAGAAAAGATAGAAAGCTCTAAAATATATTCATAAAATATATCTTAAGCATATATAAAATATATATAAGATATATATTCATTCAGTATATAGTATAGTATAGCAGATAAGACATAAGATGTTTAAAAATAATTAGTAAAAGTGAAAAGTTCATTCAGAAGCACTTCAGCTGCCCTAATTAGTTCAATAGTAAACAAAAATTGATATATTACCTAAGATGCAATCTAAGCAGATTTGCTAGATAGGGATTATCGTTTCGATGCCATTAAAACGCTCCAGATATGCTTATTTATAACTACTCGAACTAATGCCCGACTAACGATAGTAGAAGCGGCGCACACTCGTCTTGCGAAATGGCAAACAAATTGTGCATTCCACTTGAGTCCAGCACTGGGGCTTTATCAGCCACTCTCGAGCCGAGCCGACTTATCAGACTTGTATATGGGAATAATAATATACTTGTTTATGTATCATGGAGTGAGCGATTAAAGTGCCAGAGAACCCATTGACATTGCCGAGCGACTAGCCTAGCTAAACGGTTGTCATTTTAAATTAGCTCCAAGAAGCGCAACTTTAGAAATCATCTGAAAGCTTGAGGTGCTGAAAGCTCAACGAAAGCTCACGCAAACACCTTTAAGACGAGTATGAGCGGCGGCAGTGGCAGTTGTCGCTGCAATCGCAAGCTATCGTTGGCCATGGGCGGCGGCTTTATAATTTTGGTGATCGGGCTGACTGTCGGCCTCTGTGTGGGCCTCAGCGGCAGCGATGACGTCACAGAGGTGAGCTGAAAAACTTTGGTGGGTCAACTTAGCTAACATTGCGCTTCCAGAAACCGGAGATACCCGCCTTCAGCATTGACAACACGGCAAATACTTTCCTCTTGAACGGAGAGCCATTTCGTTATGTCGCCGGCTCGTTTCACTATTTCCGGGCTCTGCCCGAAGCTTGGCACAGTCGTCTGCGCACCATGCGTGCAGCTGGTCTCAATGCTTTGGATACGTGAGTAGTGGGTGGAGATAGGATGGTTGTGTAAGCCGTAGGACGTGACTTTGGGTTGATTAAATCCAATTAAAATTAAATTTATGAATCAACCCAGTGAATGGGTCTTGCAGCTCTTACAAGCACTGAAAAGTAACTCTGTGCCACATTCATAAATTCAAGCAATTGCTTCAAAACATTCTCAAGGCTGAACTTTAAAAGGGAAACTCAAATTAAGCAAGCCTAAAGATATGGAACTCTGATTTTATGCTAATCATTTTAGTTGCTGATTAAATTTTACATGAATTCAAATACTTCGAGCTTGCATAGCATTATAGTGAAAACCGATTACAGGTCTATAGTGAACTAGTTTCAGATATCTAGAAAAGCATTTGATGTTTATATATATGTATGTATGTATATATATGTGAACTGAAAGGCGAACCTTAGCTAAATTACTTGAGAGAGTTACAGAAAGAGTTAAATGGGCATCAAAATTCAATATGGATGTTTATAATATACCGCAAGGAATTCTTAACACTATATACTTAAACAAACAAAAATTAAGAGCTAAATCTATAGAGTGATGTAATATAATGGTAGTATGGCAAATATAGCAGTCGTATCACTAAAATATAGAATTATAGTATAAGTTTTGTTATCTCTAGTCTTACAGAGATAATAATATTAAAAATATAGCAGTCGTATAACAGCATTTCCTAAGTAGTTGTAGTATAACAATCTTTAAAATATAAGATAAGTATATATAGTATATTACATAATATAATAGTAGTATAACAGTATAACAATTATAGTATTATTTTAGCAGTAATGCAAATACAGTAGTCGCTTAACATTATTATAAATATATCACCAGAATAACAATATATCAAATATAGTAGTAGTATAAACGTATTACAAGTATAGCAATAGTATAACAATAAAAGTAGTGGTATAGCAGTATTAGATATATAACAGTATAACCAATACAGAAATACTATAACAGTATAATAAATACAGAAGTAGTATAACATTATTACGAATATAGCAGTATGACAAGTATCTTGTAACACTAGTATAACAATATCATAACAAATACTGAAAATGTATAACACATATAGAAGTAGTATAACATTATTAATATATAAGTAATAAATCAGTATCACAAGTAATGTATAATACTAGTATAATATTTCAAATCTTGCAGTATTATAAAAACAACAGTAGTATAACAGTATCATAAACATATCACTAGTTTGACAATATTAGAAATGTTATACAGTAATACAAACATAGCAGTAGTATAACAGTACTATAGAATAAATCTACCAAATACATTAATAGAGTATCTATAGTTTACATATAAAGGTAGTTTAACAGTATTATTAGTATAACAGTATTACAAATATAGTATGACAGTATTTCTAACTATCTATTTCTCTTCCTATCTAGCTCAAACAAATATATTTGTGAGCAAACTGTTATACGCACAACATCTTTAAAGTTAATCAATTATTTTAAATATCTCAAAAGATTCAATTATGCAAATATTTAACATAATAGAGCTAGGCTAATATCTCTTTATAATTTATACAAAACAAACAAAACAAAAATTAAGCTAAATTAAAATTTAACTCCCATTTCCAATCTCTAATCTCTCCAGTTACGTTGAGTGGTCGCTGCATAATCCACACGATGGCGAATACTTGTGGGACGGCATAGCCGATTTGGTTAAATTTCTGGAAATAGCTCAGGAGGAGGACTTCTATATAGTGCTACGTCCCGGTCCATACATCTGTGCTGAGCGCGATAACGTAAGTTAGATTCCAAATTTAATTTACTAATTTTAATCTTTGGCCAAACCACAGGGCGGACTACCCCATTGGCTGTTCACCAAATATCCGGACATCAAAGTGCGCACAAATGACCCGAGATATATAGCCGAGGTCAGCAAATGGTATGCGGAGCTAATGCCACGCCTCAAGCACTTGCTCATTGGCAACGGTGGCAAGATCATAATGGTGCAGGTCGAGAATGAGTATGCGGCGTATTATGCCTGCGATCATGACTATCTGAATTGGCTGCGCGACGAGACCGACAAGTACGTGGGGAATAAGGCGCTGCTGTTCACTGTGGACATACCCAATGAGCGGATGCACTGCGGCAAGATTGAGAATGTGTTTGCGACCACGGACTTTGGCATCGATCGCAGTGAGTAGAAGAAAGTGTTTGAGATATGTGAATCTATGTACGATAGTCTACACTCTATACTCTATTCTCTACTTTTCACTCACTACACTCTCCACTCTTCACTCTACACTCTTTACTCTCCCCTCTATACTCTCCTCTCTACTTTCCACTCACTACACTATCCACTCTACACTCTCCATTCTACACTCTCCACTCAAAACTCTACAATCTACCTTCTACACTCCACACTCTCCACACTCCACTCTCTTCTGCAGTTCATGAGATTGACCAAATCTGGAAATATTTACGCGCCGTACAGTCCACAGGACCTTTAGTCAATTCGGAGTTCTATCCCGGCTGGCTGACCCATTGGCAGGAGATGAACCAGCGACGCGATCCGCAGGAGGTGGCCAGCGCTTTAAAGTACCTTAAATAAAAGCATATTATAATTTATATAAGATTAATAATAATATTTTACTTATCGCTTTCAGGACCATACTCAGCTACAATGCCAGCGTTAATCTCTACATGTTCTTTGGCGGCACAAATTTTGGTTTTACGGCGGGCGCCAATTACGATCTGGATGGCGGCATTGGCTATGCGGCGGACATAACCAGCTATGACTACGATGCCGTTATGGACGAGGCGGGCGGAATCACCAAGAAATATGAGCTAATCAAGCAGGTGATAGGCGAGGTACTCGATGTGCCCAATCTTGTACTGAATCCCGCCAAGCGTGTAGCATATGGCAAGGTGGAGCTGACGCCTACATTGGAGCTGCTGTCGTCGGAGGGACGTGCTGCGCTGGCCAAGGGCACGCCCGTCAAGTCCGACAAGCCCAAATCCTTCGAGGAAATGGATCAGTATTCCGGACTGCTGCTGTATGAGACACCGCTGCCCAGCTTGGATCTGGATCCGACGCTGCTGCAGGTGGAGGAGTTGCGTGATCGCGCCCACGTTTTTGTGGACAAACAGCTGGTGGGCACATTGTCGCGGGAGGCGCGCATCTATGCGCTGCCACTGAGCAAGGGCTGGGGCAACACGCTGCAGCTGCTCGTGGAGAATCAGGGACGCATTAACTACGATCGCGCCAACGATACCAAGGGCATCTTCGGCAAGGTGACGCTGCAACTGCACAACGGCGGCGCCCTACCCCTAGACAACTGGACAACCACGGGCTTTCCACTGGAGACGATGGCCTATGCGAACTCGGGCAATGCAGCTCTCGAGCCGTCGATAGCCAGGCAGCGACTGCTGCGCTCCGGACCGATACTCTATACGGCCAGCTTTCACGTCACTGAAGTGGGCGACACCTATCTGAACATGGCTGGCTGGGGCAAAGGCGTGGCCTACTTGAATGGCTTCAACTTGGGTCGCTACTGGCCGCTGGCTGGACCCCAGATAACGCTCTACGTGCCCAACGAGCTGATCAAAGTCGGAGCCAACACGCTGGAGCTGCTCGAGTATCAGCGCTGCAACAAGACCTCAACAGGCGCACAGCTGCCGGCGGTGCAATTCGATGCGGTTGCTCAGCTGGATGGAGAGTCCAGCGAGGCGCAAAAGTAGACGCCAAACAGACTTCTTTTTTAATTTTGTTAATTTTTTTTATTATTATAGTTTACAAGCGTTTTGTTTTGTTTTTTATAAGCAGTTATTGATTTTGCTGTCGCAACAACAACAACCTTGACAAGCGTTTGTTTATATAATATTTGCTAATCTTAGCTGTTACTCCTTTTCTTATACAATAAACATAACTTAATTCATTCAAAATTGTGTTTGCGTTTTACTGACTGATTATTTGATTTATTATAATTTTAGCTCGTTTTCAATTGACTCTTTTATGATGCAGGAATTTCTTTTTACTTTTCCCGATTTGCTCAGTTTCATTTAAGGAATTTCTTTTGCTTTTCCTAAATTTCATATATAAATTTGTTTAAATTATTACTTAAAATTAATTCTTCTTTATAATTTGTTCATTGGCAAATGGAGATTTCTAATTTAATTATTTAATTTTTATTTCTTTTTAAAAATATTTTATTTTGTGCGTCGAGACAGTATTTTCTGTTTGTTTGTCTTTTTTTTTTAGCATTTTAAATAAATTTGTAGAGTATTAAGTACATAGTTTTCGAGATTCTCAAAAATATATTTCAAAAATTTAAAAAACAACTCAATGTAAATTCTTCGAAATATAATAAGACGTCTTCTCACTTCTAATATCAAAAAATATGATATTAAAATTGTGCTTTGTTGTGTTGCTTATTGTTTCTTTAGGGCAGTATTGTTGCATGTAGTATACGAGGAAGTACAAGAGGTATGTTAACAGATTCGAAGTAGATTAAAACATAATAATGGAACAGAGTTACTTTTCTTAGCTATAGTTAAGTGATGTCATACAACCCATAGTTGAACAAATATATATCTCATACACATTGTTAACAAAATTAGTTCATTGTGCAGAAGTTGTTTCGACTAATTCGACAGCAGTCTTATTTAAAAACAACAAAATTAAAACTTAAAACGAACACAAGACAGGTTTATCTTAAAAGTTAGTTGCAAATTAGGAAAAACTGTTTGATTTATGTAAAAACATACATATATCATTATTATACATAAATCGGCATGCGGCGCGCGCGTACAATACAAGCTCGTCCAAAATCTAATCAGCAAACTACATTTAAATTTATTTTTATTTTTAATTTTTCTTGTTTTGTTTTGTTTTTTTTCTTCTATTTTTTTAAGTGCCCCCACATAAAAGTTTCTTTCATTTTAGTGTTATAAAAAATACTGCAATATATATATATATATAAATATTTGTGTTGGTTTTGTAGTGATAGATTTTTGCTGTTTACATTTGAAATGAAATTTCGTGTTGTTGAAAGAGTTCTGATTGGGAATGTAGATACCCTCTATATATGCTATGTAAAGCATATTAGCTTCGGTTCGCCGAAGTTTGACCTTCTGGAAAATTGTTTTGCATTTGAAATATATTTGCATAATTTGTTCATCTCATTTCTATACATTTACTAAAAATATATCACAGCTGCATTTCGAGTTAATTTACTTTTTTCTTCTTCTACTTCTCTTTAATATATTTATATTCAAATATATAATATATATTCCCGTTATTTTATGTAAAAATGTATAGAAAATTGTTGTTCGCGCTTTATAGTTTGTTTGTTTAGGGTAAAAAAGAAGCCTACGTAAAACAGCAAAAAATTTGGCAACCTAGTTAATATTTAGTCAATGTCCATGAAGACGGAATGCGTTTGCGTTTAGTAGACACTCATATATATATAGACATATATATATGTATAGTTAGGTATTTATAGTATAGGTAACTAACCGAAGCGTTGATTTAGATGATGCATAGTTGTAGTTGAAGCTGCTGTAGTTGAAGTTCAATTGCGGCTAATTGCTGTTGCTGTCTGCTGTCTGTTGTCGTGTGTGATCGTCGCTTACCTGTCTAAACTGCTGTGGGGGCAGCGTGCGCCATTTGTCAGTGCCATTTCGATTTTTGTGCATAGATATCAGCGCGCAAGTTTTGCGCAAAACAAATGCCCAGAATCTGCAAGGCATAGAATCCATTATAAGTAAATGTGTTTAGTTTGAATATTATTAAATAAAAAAATTTATAAAATATAAATAAACAAACTAAACACCTGAAAGAACATAACACCAATAGCAACCGTCGAAATAATAATTAAATTATGCTCAATCCATTCTTCGCCAGCCTGAACGCAGCCCTTTTCATAAATGATCTTAGAGAGCTCCATGCCCTGAGGCGTAAACTGCAAATAATTAAATGAAGAGAAACCAAATAAATTTAAATATAATAATAAAAAATGTATTTAAAATAAATTTAAATAAAATAATTATAAAAATATATATAAATATATTTAAAAAATATTTTTACAATATATAAATACTAATTAAAATCTAAAATATATTTGATTTTAAAATAATATAAATGAAAAAATACTAAAAATATATTTAAAATATATGAAAATAAAAAAATATTTTTAAAATAAATATTAATCAAAATAAAATATATTATAAATAAATACAAATTAAATATTAATAAAAATATATTAAAATAATATAATAAACAAAACAAAAATTAAATTCTAAAAATAATTAAATTTAATAATAAAATATATTTAAAATAATTATGAATTAAGTAAAATTATAATAAAAAATTATAAATAAAGTAATAATAAAATATATTTAAATAAACAAAATATATATATATTATAAAAATGAATATAAATAAATATATTGTAGATAGCAATAAAATATTTTGTAAGTATACGTAAATTAAAAAATGAAATATATTTAATATATTCATATATAAACTAATTAACATTAAAATATACTTCAAATAAATATATTCTGGTGGCTGATGGCAGATGACTATTTCAATAAGCTGGACAGTTCATACTATAGACAGTATAGACATTGCTCTGTGACCGCCCTATAATACTTTACTAACAAAAGTTCTTTGTATTCGTTTTTCATCGATTTAGAGAGCTAGAGCTAGAGACACGACTAGATATGGACATCTACAAATATTGCCATATATATAGACATTTTAAAAGACATATTGACATATATGTATGTAGACTATAAAGCTGCACACGCCCCTCTCTGTCAATCACACAATTTCAAACAGAAAGCATCAACTTTAAGCTATAAAACTTCAAATATAAACATGTAAATAAATATATATCTAAGTATATATGCAGATTCACATTAAATCATAACAAATATATAGGAATATGGTCAAAGTCTTAAACACCACCTGCATGATGAGCAGGCCAACAACCGTGGCAGCCACACCAATTAAATGCGCTTCCAGCCAATCCTCGCCAGCGCGCAAACAGCCGCGCTCATGTATATTTCTATCCACTGGCTGCATGCGTGCATATAAAATTTGTTATTATATATATTATATATTAAGCCTTATTTTATAGCTAATCTATATATATTCATTTGGCTTGACTTACGTAGCCCTCCTTGCGCACATCATAGCCGCACTGTTTGTTCTTAATCACCTCCTGCGGTCGCCGGCGACAGCAGGAGAAGGGCACGCCACAAGCCTCGCGGCTGCCAATCGCAATGGAGGAGCAATTGAAGTAGTTATTGCTATCCCAGTCCTTGGGCCCGTCGATGCCGCAACACTGCAGCCAATCCTCCTGTATCCAATCAATCAGATTCTGTTGATCCGGATCCTCGCGATAGTGCTTGATGAAAGCGCGCAGGCCCTCGGTCGCTTGATCTTTGATCTGCAAATGTAAAATTTATTTATTATATATTTAATAAAAAAAAAAAAATTAATTGCTATTTTTTTTTAAATTCATTTTTAATTTAAAAAAATATATATTACAATTTATATTTCTTGATTTTACTAAATGAATGAATATGAATATATGATAAAAAAATTTCTAAAAATATATCTATATGATATATAAAAATATATAAAATTCTAGAAAATTTAGCTGATAAAAAATAAATAAAAGCAATGTTAAATAATAAAATCTGTGGGCTTAAATAAAAGTAATAAATAACAATTAAAAAAAAAAAAAATAATAAAATAAAAAAAATAAAAATAAATAAATAGTTATCAGAAAACTAAGCTTTAGCTTAAACATATTATTATTAATTTTTAAACAATAAATACAAAATACACTTTAAGTCAGATCTACAAAAAATCGTCTTAGCAACATATTCAAAATTGTATTGAAAATTTAAAAATAAATATTAAATTCTAGAAGAGCATTTCGCTGATCTAAATATTTATAAAACTGTTTTTAAATATAAATTTAATATTTAAAAATTTAAATCAATATATTAGAATAATTTTTAAATGAATATTAAATTCTAAAACAACATTCAGCTGCTTAAAAAAGTCACTTTTTAAAAATAGATATAGTAAAAACTCACTTTACCTTACCACTAAAATTTCTCAAATATTTCAAAAATTTTAAAAAATAATATCAGCTTAACATCAATTCAAGTTAAAAGTCCGCATAAATTCAGCTTAGCAACGCATTAGGCAGCTTTGTTTACATTTACGTTACATTGGAGTAGCTTTGGCTCAGCTCAGCACTGCCCACTAATTAGTATGCAGCATACCACGCGCAAATGTTAACAACTTACCCAGCCTTTGTCCTTGAGCACGAACGCCAGGCCGCAAAAGCCAATTTCACTTAGCAGTAGAACGCTCAGAAATATGGCGTACTGCAAATAAATAAATAAATAATGTATGAGGCGGCTTCAATATTACTGCGACAGTATTTTGTATGGCTTACGGCGCTCAGCAGGCAGGTATTTTCGCGCAGGGCGCCCACGCTGCCCATCAGGCCCAGCATAAAGGTGATGGTGCCCAGTATGATGAGAACAAAGGCGGGATCTAAGGCAATGAATGTTAGCTTGCTAATGTTGCGAAACATATCCTTTTCGGTCCAGGCCCAAATGCCCACGGAGAGCACCACCAGTGCGGTCAGCCAGATGATTACATTGCTCGTGAAGAGTAAATATTTGAGGCAGCAACTGATTTCACTTGTTTCGCGACGATATTTGCGCACTGCGGGCATTTTTTCCGAGAGTCGATGGCGGCGGCAACAACAACAGCTCGTCTGATGATGGTTTCTAATTGGCTACGGAATGATTATGCTTCTATTATACACTATTACTAATGACTGGGTATTTTTGCTATTTTTTTTTTTTTTTATTATTTTATTTTACTAGAACGAAAAGCTGTGTGTTTACCAGCCACAGATTTTCGACTTAGCAATTGTGCGACACGAACAGCAAATAAGAAAACCTGTAGGCTAGTGAGAGAAGCACGATAGTTGTTAGCCTTTTCGAGTGTCTGTTATTAACATCGCAAGCTCTAAAGCTGCCACTCTCTGGCAGTTGGCGTTGCCAGACTGCTAATTTCAAGTGTGCACATTCATATGGATTGACTTGATTTTACAATATTGACTACTCTACACAACAGCTTGCTCCACAAGTTAACAGCGCCGCTCCTCACTTAACAGAGTCAGTTCATGCAAAGAATGAAATCGTCTGAGTTGGTCGCCCAGTTAACAGAAGAGACTCCCCCATTTAACTTACTCTTTACATTACCTTTGGTATTTTCTGTATGTGCTGTTGAGGCACTATGGTATTTAATTGAGTACAGGAGTTAGCCACACTGATTTTCATCGTCGTGTGCAGTTGAAAAGGCAGTAGAAAAGATCAGTACGAAGGAAAATAAATATAACAATTAAATCCAAATAGAATTGATTAAGTGCTGTGTGCGTGGATCTATGAGATATTTTGGGCAAGTGCACGCATACAAACAGCGTGCTCGGCCCCATTACCTATGACGACAGTGAGTTTAGTTTAGTTTTTCTTCTACACTTCTTCTACCCTCTGTGTATGCGTGCGTGTGTGAGTTTTGCTGATGGCTGAAACAGAAAATGTTTAATTAGCAGACAAAATATGGACAAAACACACATATATATAATACGCCATGCCCAAAACGTTGCAACAAATCAAGCGAAACTTCATTTTCAACTATAGTGCGCTCTGAAAAAGACAGTTGGAATCAACCCCCCGCGTTTTAATCAAAGAAGAAAAAACTTGTATGTGTGCGGTTGCTGCTGCTAGCAGCGCAGTCTAAAAGAAAAAAAATTTATAATAAAAAGTGAAAATGTTGTAGTTGTGCGAGGCAAACCTTTGCCACACCAAAGTTGATACAATGTTTTTCGTGATTTTTGTCTCTGAATTTTTAATAAGCAGATAGGCAATAGGCAGCAACGGCAGTAGTAGCAGCAGCAGCAGCGATGTAAAGTGCGTTCTCAGGTCGCCTTTGGTCGCCATCATAGCAGAGACGTTACCGTCAACGTCGCTGCCTACCTCCTGTGCGTATATGTGTGTGTGTGTCTAGCGCAGTTAATCCCTACAAATATTGTGATCCCACGCTTGTATATCAGTTAACTAATTATGCAAAGTGTAAAATTTTATTTTAAAAAAAAATAAATAAAAAAGTACAGTGTTGCATTTATACACATATATACACACGTTGATGTATGCTCAAACTTACATACATACATTATACAGACAAACATAAAACATTTCAATGTGCAATATGGTGGACAGTGCGTAAAAGTCACAACGTCAACGTCAAAGTTTGTTAACTGTAGTAGTTGCTGTTGTTGTTGTTGCTGCTGCTGCTGTTGTTACTTGGGGCTTGGTTGGCAACGGAAAACTATTTTGTGAGCAGTGCTTTTCAGATGCAGCTAACCAAAGTACATGAAATCAATTGCATTTGACAAACTAAAACGACTTTCAGTGCTAATTTCGCTAAGCGTACAAATATACACCAAAACGTACATTACATACACATTTATGTATGTATAGAGAAATGCTGCTGTGTGTGTGTGTGTGTTGCTTGCTATACGTATATATGTATATATACCTGTGCGCGCTTGTGTGTGTGTGTGTGTGTTTGTGCTCGACTGAAAATGGAAATTATATAAAACCCCTTTTTATGTGCGTGAGGCGCTTTAGATTAAAACAGCATGCGGCTCTTAGGCTTTAATTATATACATACACACACATACGCACACTCACACACACACACACACACACACATGCATACACCAATCTAACGATCAATATGGCAACATAGGTTGACGAAAAACGTTGCCAACTTTGTCAAGACTATGTGAAATTCTCTTGGTTGGCAGCGTTCACATTTTAACCAATCAATAATTTTGCTAAAAACTGTGTGGCTAACGAAAGTAAGAAATATTAAAGAAAATTATTTAAAAACAAATGCTCAAAGCATACGCACTCCGCCGCTGCCTGTGTCATCTCTCATACTTATGTATGTACACACAGAAAAACGGTACTCATTGCTCTCACACGAAGAGATAGGGGGAAAGAGAGAGAGAGAGAGCGAGAGTCTGGCTGCCTGTCTGTCTGTCCGTTATGATCAAGGAAATGACAGAACTACACACACACACACTCTCATACTCAACAAAATTGCTTGTTTTACTCCCTGATGTTGTTGTTGTTCTTGCTTATTTGGGGTGGCGGCGTCGCCCCACTTTTATATGCGAACCTTCTGTTATAAGTGTGTGTGTGTGTGTGTGTGTAAATTGTAACAACAACCACCAAAGGCAAAGCTTTCTGCTCAGCGGCGGCTTCCTTTTGTCTATTTGGACGCTGCGAAAAAAAAAAAACAAAAACAAAAAAGCCTTAACCGGAACTTGAACATCGCTGCCGGCGTCGACGTTTTTCAATATGGCTTCTTTTGCCAATTCAATTTCAATTTCATCACACACAATAAATATAAACATTTTGCACGTATGTTTTGCCTGGAAATACGCAATTAATGTTGGAAAGCCAAAGCTTTTCCAGCTGCAGTAACAGCTAAACTAACGGTTTATGTGCGTGTGCGTTCGCAGAACAAATGGTTTTTGAATATTACATACAAACATAAATGCATGTACATATGTATGTATGTATGTATTTAGAAATGCATACATACATACGTATTGTTGCTATTGGTCGTTATGTTATACATACACGCCAAGTAATAATGCGTGTATGTGTGCACATACGTACACACATATGCATAAATAATATAGATGTATAGATTTGTACGTATGTATTCATATTTTATGTGCTCCATTTTGCTATGCAACAAATTCATTTTTTCCTGTTGCACGCCACACACAAACAAAAGAAAAAAAACTCCTGTTGGCTTTGCTGCATTTGTATTGGTGAGCAAAACAGAATTGCAAAATAAAAACATAACACAGCAAATGTTATTTGTGCGTTACCAACACTGCTGCAACACAGTGCGCTGCATCCGTGTTAACTCCCACTCCCATTCGCTCGCTGCTCGCTCGCTCTCTGTCTCTCTCATAACAGACCGTCGCAAGCTCAAAACCACCCTCACCCCTTGGGTCCCTAGTTGCCGATAGGCGTTCTTTGATCACGTAGACGACTTTGTTTGTCATTTATGCATGGCTGTGTGTGCCATTTATTTGCGCTGTGCTTGCCGCCCGGTCAAACAGTCGGCAACGCCGCACAGGTGCTAAGATTTTTCATGCCATCATTAAATTATCGAGCGTGTATGTATATATAAATTAAAAGAAAGTCTCCTATCATATATAAAATATACATAAAATTTAAATGTGATTCATTTATCGATTTATGTTTGGAAACTTTGGGCTACAAATTTGTTGCTACGTTTATCGATATTTATACTCATTGATGAAAGTGAAATGGGTATATTAGTTTTGTTTTTAAATCTGTTTTATTCAAATTAAAATACTTTTTTGATTTTATCAGCTTTAAAAAACTAAAAAAAAAAAAATCGATATTTTTATATATCAAATATCTCTTTCGATGTTTTTATATATAAAAAAATGTGTAAATTAAAATCAAAAAAATAAATAAAAATTATAAAAAATATATATCAGATAAATATGTATATCAAAGAAATAATCTATAATAAATATATTATTTTTTTATTGAAAAAAATCAAATAAAAACTTAAAAGCTAAAAAATAGAAAATGTAGAAATAATTAAAATTGATATTAATATATATGAGATGAATATATATAAACAAAATAATGTTATTAATACAAATTATTAAAAATAATTTTTAATATATTTTTTAAAAAAAAAAAAAAAAAAAAAATATATATCAGATGAATATAAAAAATGTGCATAATAAAAATTAATAATCAAAGAAATAATTTTAAATGAATATATTATTATTATTTTAAAAAAAAAAAAACATAGAATAAACAAATAAAAAATTAAAAAATAATTAGAAATTTAGATTACCTAAGAGAAACATTACAAAATTATTATAAAATCCTAGATTCACTATTTAGCATTTATAACCTAATATTTTTTACCTGTAATTCTTCCATTTTAATCTTTTGTTTATGACCAGTAAGGCACTTGAGGTGTAAACCTTAGACATACAAACATTTTAAGTTATTGCAATTTTAATTTTCATCATTCTTTTTTATCAATATCAAAGGCTGATAATGCATCAGAACGAAGTGAGACAGTGCAATATATATGTATATATACATGTATATGCATGTATGTGTGAGTGTGTATGTACGTACGTACGTTTGAAGAATAGTCTCCGATTTTAATGCCACACACAACCCCCACATTTAAACGGCGAGAGGCGCTCTCACGTACACTAATTCTATAAATGCCGTTTACTGTTTTTGTTTACCTGCCAGCTAGTCCGAGAGGGGTTGTGCGTGATTCGGTGCATTCATGTATGTGTGTGTGTGTGTGTGTATAAATTTCTCGCTCTCTCTCTCTCTCTCTCTCTCTCTCTTTCACTCTCTCATACACACATACACTATTCCAATTACAACTTTTCACTTGCGTTCGTTCATGCGTTTAAAACATATGAAAAAGGTTGGCTGGCTGGCTGGTTGTTCTGAGCGCAGTGTTGAACAGTGTTGCACAAACAAACACACACACATACATACATACATATGTACACACTTGTAACTGTAAACTGTGCTCGTCTGCTGGTCACACTTGACACTGGCAGGCCGAAAACTAGAAAATGGCCATGTTTATTGAGATTGTGAATTTTTCAACCCCAAACATACAAAATAAAAATAAAAGTAAAAAAAAAGAAAACAAAAACTAGAAATGAAGCGGAAGTCAATGAAGTACGTTAACTAATAACTGTGACTTTGGGCAAGCATAGAACTAATAGAGGCGTTTAGTGAAAAATAAATCTGTATATCCAAATATATAGACAGACAAAAATTTCCTTTATAATTTTAATTGTGCACTAAACGGTTTTTTGTGTTTTCTTCATACCCATCCATTTGCAGAGCTGAACAAGGTCAGCAGCCGTTGCAGCAGTTCATTTTGAAACCTAGAAAGCCCCACATGTCGGCCAAAGCCGAGGCGGACAATCTAGCCGCCAGCGGTGGCGGCGGAGGCACTGGCGGCGCCAATAGCAACTCCAATGGCACCGTGACACCAGCGCGACGCCTGCGCACCCGCAACTCAACCGGAAGTGGCAGCGAGTCGGCCAAAAAGAATACAAACAACAGCAGCCACAATAATAATAATAATATTAATAACAACAACAACAATAACGAGTCAACTGCAACGGGAAACGATGGGTCATCAGCGTCGGGAGGACTAGCGATGCCCACATCAGCCGGAGGCGGTGGTGCAGGCTCTGGGACACCAATATCAGCGCCAGCCAGCGTGGAACGACCCATGCCCAGCGTGCCGATGAATCATGCCAGCAGCAGCGTTTCGGCCAGCAAGAAATACCATAATAGCTGTCCGCATCCGACGCCCACGGTGCACAAGAAATCGTTGCACACGAAGCCGCACAGCAGCAATAAGTTCGATCAGGGCAAGAACGAGGAATTTAATTTTGATACACCGCCCGAGTGTCCAGTATTTCGGCCGACAGCGGAGGAGTTTAAGAATCCATTGGCATACATTAGCAAGATTCGATCAATAGCGGAGAAATGTGGCATTGCCAAGATCCTGCCGCCGGACAAGTGGTCGCCGCCATTTGCCGTCGATGTGGACAAGTTGCGCTTTGTACCGCGCGTCCAGCGTCTTAACGAGCTGGAGGCGAAGACGCGAGTCAAATTGAATTTCTTGGATCACATTGCCAAGTTCTGGGAGCTGCAGGGCTCCTCTCTGAAAATCCCTATGGTTGAGCGTAAAGCTCTCGATCTATATACGTTACATCGCATCGTACAGGAGGAGGGTGGCATGGAGCAGACCACCAAGGAGCGCAAATGGGCCAAGGTGGCCAATCGCATGCAGTATCCATCCAGCAAGAGTGTGGGCGCCACACTTAAGGCCCACTACGAACGTATTCTGCATCCCTTTGAGGTCTACACATCGGGCAAAGTATTGGGCTCCACTCCGGCAGCAGCGTCGACAGTTAACGCCACGCCCGTCAAGCTCGAGGATGCTGGCACCGACTACAAGGTCCACGAGATACCCACACGCCAGCAAATCGCGCCGCCCAACGAGAACAACACGCGTCGCTCCAAGCGCTTCGGCAACTCGACTGCCAGCTGCGGTCTGAACACTAAGCCAGGCGCCGCTGCCATTAGCATTAAAACGGAAACCAAGGAGGATTTCAAACGCGATCTATTGAGCAGCTTTAATGCTGTCAATGCGAATGCCGCTGCCGGCGCTGGTCAATCAACCAACTGTGGAGCAACACCGAATACACGCGCCACACAGAAGAAAGCCACCACGGAGATGCAGCAGCCGCTTATAGATCCGCTGATGAAGTACATCTGTCATATCTGTAATCGTGGCGATGTCGAGGAGTCAATGCTTCTGTGCGACGGTTGCGATGATAGCTATCATACCTTCTGCCTGCTACCCCCATTGAGCAGCATACCAAAAGGTAGGTGCCAGCTCCACTTTTTATTTACAATATAGAAATCTAAGTTTAATCTAGAATCTTGTATTAAATGAATCATCTTTATTCCTTGCCTACCAGGTGAATGGCTTTGCCCGCGTTGCGTTGTCGAGGAGGTGAGCAAGCCGCAGGAAGCTTTTGGTTTCGAGCAGGCCGAGCGAGAGTATACCTTGCAGCAATTTGGCCAGATGGCGGATCAATTCAAGCAAGAATACTTTCGTAAGCCCGTGCACTTGGTGCCCACGGAGATGGTGGAGCGCGAATTTTGGCGCATTGTTTCGTCAATTGATGAGGATGTGACTGTGGAATACGGCGCAGATCTTCATACCATGGATCACGGCTCTGGTTTTCCCACAAAGAGCTCGCATTATTTGCTGCCCGGCGATCAGGAGTATGCCGAGTCTAGCTGGAATTTGAATAATCTGCCGCTGCTAGAGGATTCGATATTGGGGCACATTAATGCCGATATTAGCGGCATGAATGCGCCGTGGATGTATGTGGGCATGTGCTTTGCTGCCTTCTGCTGGCACAACGAGGATCACTGGAGCTATTCGATTAACTATTTGCATTGGGGCGAGCCAAAGACCTGGTACGGTGTGCCCGGCTCCTGTGCCGAGCAGTTCGAGGAGACAATGAAGCGTGCCGCTCCCGAGCTATTCTCCTCACAGCCCGATCTACTGCATCAGCTGGTAACCATCATGAATCCGAACATATTAATGAATAATGGTGTGCCCGTCTTTCGCACCGATCAGCATGCCGGCGAATTTGTAATCACCTTTCCGCGCGCCTATCATGCCGGCTTCAATCAGGGCTATAATTTCGCCGAGGCAGTCAATTTTGCGCCCGCGGATTGGCTGAAGATGGGACGCGAGTGCGTCAATCATTATTCGATGTTGCGTCGTTTCTGTGTCTTCTCGCACGACGAGCTCGTCTGCAAGATGGCCCTGGAGCCGGCCAAACTGACATTTGGCATCGCCACCGCCTGCTACATTGACATGGCCGAAATGGTGGACACCGAGAAGAAACTGCGCAAATCTCTGCTCGAATGGGGTGTCACCCGGGCCGAGCGTCGCGCCTTCGAGCTGGTAAACGACGACGAGCGCCATTGCCAGGAGTGCAATACGACCTGCTTCCTATCGGCCGTTGCCTGCGAGTGCAACGACAAGCTGATTGTCTGCCTGCGCCACTACACCGTGCTCTGTGGCTGTGCACCCGAGAAGCATACGCTCATCTATCGCTACACTCTGGACGAGATGCCGCTGATGCTGCAAAAGCTAAAGGTCAAGGCGCACAGCTTCGAGCGTTGGCTGTCGCGTTGCCGCGACATTGTCGATGCGCATACTCCAACCTCGGTGACACTGTCCGAGCTGCAGGAGCTCTGCAAGGAGGCGGAGACCAAGAAGTTTCCTTCATCTCTGCTCATTGATCGACTCAATGCAGCGGCCATTGAGGCAGAGAAGTGCGTCACAGTCATTCAACAGCTGGGCATTAATAAGGTGAGTGATTGAATGACTAAATAAAATATTTAAATATATTTATAAATATGAAATAATGTAGGTTTTTTTAGTTAGTTATAAGATTTTAAAATATTTATTAACAAATTTTTAAAATTTATATTTAATTAAATATACATTTTTGTATATTATGAGATTTGTACGATTTGAATTCCGACTTTTTATATAAGTTTAAATTTTTTATATACTGCAGTTCCAAAGATGCATAAAATAGCGATAAAAATTGTTAAGCAAACATTTTTTTTTTTAAACGCCCCTAAAAAGATTTTACTATAATATACTTCATTCCAGATATTACACATCTGCTTCTAAAACTGTTTTTTATCGAACTAGTCTGTCGACAACTAGTTCAATATTTTTTTTTTATGTAGATCTTTTTTGGAACTGCACCTGAAATGATTGTATATTAACTTTAATATATGTTTTTTATAAAGATAAATTGTGGAATGGGCAGATTGTAATTTTATTATTATTTGTTTTTTTTTTTGCCATAATTGTAATTGGTTTAAATGAAATTACTTTATATTTGTTAATTTACAATTTTATTCTGATTGAAATTGAATAAGATGGACAAGTTTTGGAAAAAAATATTTTATAATATATAAATATTTTTATATATTTTAGAATATGTAAATATATTTAGGTATAATATGAAATATATAAATGTATATATATATTTACAGTCGGCTCTTGTTCTTTCAAACCTGCAATATTTCGAACCTTTGATTAATTTAAAGTTATCACGAGTTCCCTACAAAATCAAAACTTATATATTTCAAACATTCGATAGTTCATAATTCGAATTTCAAAATGTCGACAGTCGACTGTAAATATATTAATATATAAATATTAAATATTATATAAAATGTTTAATATTAAATATATTAATATATAATATTAAATATATTTATATATAATATATATTTATACATAATATAATTATTATTCAGTAAAGCCTGCTTTATTTGGACACACACAGTATCGCTATCTCTTCGTATTAACAAATTTGTCGGACTATAGAAAGTACATATATATTACCCAGTCTGATCTTGACTTTAATAAATTTCCAAATTTTTTTGCTGTCCAACATAGAGTTAGGCCATACTACAGTATATAATATAAAATATATCACATAAGTTCTAGTTGAATATACAAAAAAACATATTCTTAAACAATTTATATTGAAGGTGCGCACCCGTTCCGATCACAATCAGGAGGCAGCCCAATACAAGCTGACCATGGAGGAGCTGGAGCTGTTTGTGCAGGAGATCGACAATCTGTGCTGCATTATCGACGAGGGCGCCTCGGTGCGTGAGCTTTTAGTGCTCGGTCGGCAGTTTGTGGAGCGCGCGGATACCCAGTTGCAGCAGTCACTGGAGGCCCTGGAGGAGAATGAGCTGGAGACGCTCATCAACGAGGGCAGCTCGTTGCGCATTGAACTGCAGCAATTGGATCATCTGCAGAAGCGCCTGAAGCAGTGCAAGTGGTACAAACGCTCGCAAGGATTGCGTGAGACCAGCTCGAAGCTGACCTACAATGATGTGAAGACTCTGCTGCATACGGCAGCCGCTGATCTGGATCCAACGGATCCCTATGTGGATCGTGAGATGCGCAAGTTGCAGCAAATTGGCGCTGCGATCGAGGCATGGGAGTCGCAGGCAGCTAAATATTTCCGACGACTCAATCAGCAGCATGAGCTGGCCGAGATCGAGCAGTTTCTGAAGTCCGCCACGGACATCAATGGGCAGGTGCCATCGCATGGCATACTGAAGGATGCGTTGCGCAAGGCACGCGAATGGCTGCGCTCCGTGGAGCAGCTGCAGCAGAACAATCACGTCACCTACTGTCACACACTGGAGGCGATGATAGACCGGGGACTCAGCATACCCATTCAGCTGGAGGAGCTCGGACGCATGCAGGGACATCTGACCAGTGCGCATCAGTGGAAGGACAACACGGCACGCGCGTTCCTGAAGAAGGGCACATTCTATACGCTGCTGGAGGTGCTGATGCCGCGATCAGATCCCGTTAATATCGACTCAGATCTGAAGCCGCGTTTCCAAGACGATTTCCTCAAGGACAAGAACCCCGCCGAAATTGTGGCCAGCTTCAAGCACGCCGAGGAGCAAGAGTTGCGCGACATGCGCGACTTGAGGCGCCAGAATATGTCGAAGAACCCGATACGCGACGACTTCTGTCTGTGCAAGTCCGAGTTCCGGGGCCTGATGCACAATTGTCAGCTGTGCCGGGATTGGTTTCATGAGGACTGCGTGCCCCCGCCGCCCCACTCGCTGATGGTGCAGCACAATGGCAACGGTGGTGCTTTGAATGGCGGTGGATCAGCCACAATGGCAGCGCAACCCAAGTGGCTATGTCCGAGCTGTGTGCGCTCCAAGCGTCCGCGCTTGGAGACTATTTTGCCGCTGCTCGTGCAGCTGCAGCAGCTGCCCATTCGCTTGCCTGAGGACGAGGCGCTGCGTTGCCTGGCGGAGCGTGCAATGAACTGGCAGGATCGGGCCCGCAAGGCGCTCAGCAGTCCGGATGTGAGCGCCGCTCTCGACGCCATCTTGGCCCAGCAGCAGCAGAAGCGCCGCTCCGAGAGCAGCAATTGCGCCGCCGTCCTGGGCAACATAAACAGTCCACGGAAGCCCAGGCGTTCGCACAAGCAGGAGAGCAATAACCTAGGCCGCTCCGAGTCAGATATTGAGGATGGCGACGATGTGGACGATGACGACGATGATGAGTGCCGACTGCGCATTGTGGAGGACGGCTATAGCAATGACGAGGACGAGCAGCTGACGCGATTGGCTCAGGGCAATGCGCAAACGAACACCAGCAGCGGCGGCGGCGGCAGCAGCAGCACTGATCTCTTGAAGCTGCTCTCCGACAGCGAAATTGAGAATCTACTCGAGCTTATGATGGAGGGCGATCTGCTGGAGGTGTCGCTGGATGAGACGCAAGAGCTCTGGCGCATACTGGAGACAATACCGCCCACGGCGCTCCAGGCGGAGGCCAAGGCGCGCGTGGCTCAGCACATGCAGCAGCAGCCGAGTCTGGCGGCAGCGACGGCCCTGACCACCTCGTCCAGCATACACAGCGGCGCTGAGGATTCCAATGATAGCCTGCTCGTCCAGAATAGTCCGAGTCCCAACGCCGGCAGCGGCGCCCAGACGGTGCGCAATAAGAAGCGTCGCTCGAACGATGCGAGCAGCGCGAACGTTGCGGTGCCGCGCAAGAAACAGAATACGCCCAAGCAGACGCCGGGCAAGAAGACGCCGGCGTCGGTGCGCAAGAGCGACAGCAAGGCAAGCAGCTCGCCCGGCGTGGATGCCGACGCGGAGAACAAGCAGGCGAATGGTGGCAATACGACGGCGACGACGACGCCCACGACTCCGGGTGCAGTAACGGCGGGGTCTGCGACGACTACGCCGATACCAGCGGCTGGGCACAAGAAACGTAAACGCACCACGACAACCACGAACAACAACAACAGCAACAATAACAACAACAGCAGCAGCAACAATAGCAACAATGCAGGCGGTGGAGGAGGCGGAGGCGGCACACCCACAGGTGGCAGCAACAACAGCAATCCGGCGGCAACAGGTGGCGGACAGAAGAAGCATGCGCAGCGCACACAGCAAACGGCACAGGAGGACGACGAGGAGGAGTGCCGCGCCGAGAATTGCCATAAGCCGACGGGGCGCGAGGTGGACTGGGTGCAGTGCGACGGCGGCTGCAACGAGTGGTTTCACATGTACTGTGTGGGCCTGAATCGCAGCCAGATCAAGGCCGACGACGACTACATATGCATACGCTGCTCGAAGACGGTCAGCGTGGGCGTGGCCGGTGGCAGCAGCAGTCTAACGGTGACCACAACGACGACCAGCAGCCTGACGCTGAGCACAGGGACGCCGGGCAAGCAGCGAGCAGCGCAGTCGGCGCGATAGACAAAGAGAGAGGGAGAAGCAGTGAGAGAGAGAGAGAGAGTGCAAAAGGAGGAGCATGAAAACATGGAACGACGTAGATCGCAAGCAAAGAAAAAGAGAAGAAAAAATTTTGACAAGGGTTGGCAGCACCTTCGATTAAAAAGCTTGTGATTAATCGATAAACTGCTATCGCATTGTTTAAACACATGCACACACATACACATAGACAGAACGTACACACTGACACAGAGACACACACATACACACACACGCACGCACGCACGCAACGTTATGCGTTCAACGGTATTTACTAAGTTTTAGTAAAAAAAAAGTCACTTAAACGTTTTTTGTAGTACATATTTACTAATTATTGCTATTGAAGAAGAGAATCAGCCGACAGACACACAGATACACACACACACACACAGAGAGAGACAGCAGCAAACATTTAAGTGAATAATTTCGATTCAACTGTAAAATGCAGAATATAAACAAATTTTGTATGTGTAGTAGTTGCGGTACACATTTTTTACGTTCGTTTAACGTTCTCTTATATATTTACTAAATGTAAATTTATATAACTATATATATATATATATATATATATATATATATATATATATATATATATATATATATATATATATATATATATATATATATATATATATATATATATATATATATATATATATATATAATTTACCATTACCTGCTACTATTAGTTTTTGTTAATTTAATTTACAGTTTGTGTTCGCTTTAAGTTTTGTGCGACGCGCGCGCGTTTTTTACGTTATTTTTTATTTTATTTAAATTTTAATTTTTTTGCATTCAAAGAACAATTTAAAGAAAACTAAAACAAAAATATCAATATTTTACTTCTGTACAGTTTTTCTGTTTACTTAAAGTGAAAAGCCAAGTAAAATTTAATTGTTATTTCATAAATATATATGCATATATTTATATATATCTTCCATTAACTTGATATGCGATAATTTTTGGACGCGTGGCGCGCTGTAATCAATTTTTTCACTTGTATGTTTTATTTGTTTTCTTCCTACTACAAAACGGTTTAATTAAAAATAAACAATTATAAGAACAATTATACTAAAATTAATGTAGCATAAATAATGCACAGATCTAAATCTAAATCTAAAGAAAAACAACAAACAAATTTGTTGACGAAAAAATCATTAAAACAAAACAAAAACATATTCTATAAATAAATTTCAGCCCTAATGCTAAGTTTACATTTAAACACAAATGGAAATATATAAAAACAAAATATATACAAATAAAAAGTAAATTGTATAATTTTTAATTTAAATTTAGTAATCTGATTAGAGAACAAGCCACTTTGAAAAAAAACACATATAAATAAAAAATCTACAAAAAAATTGCAAAAACAAAAAAAAAATAACTTCTCAACGTACAACAAAAAGCTTAGAACTAAAAAAAAACACTTTGTAAAATCATTTTTTAAGCGTGTAAAAATATTTAATCAGGCGAATGACAGCAAAGCCCATAAAGAAAATAGAACGAGAGCGGAAGGAATCGAGAAGAAAGAAGATGATGCAAAATACCGTAAAATATTAAGGCGCATAAATATTTTATTTAATTAAGCTAAACACTAAACGATTTCTTTCAACGAACCTAAACCACAAACAACAACAAATCAAACCTTAGAGCCCCCGCCCGCCCCATTTCCACAAGAACCCACAATATGTAATTCTATTATACATATAAATAAATTATATATAAATAGTATTTAAAACAAAGATCCGACTTTGTGTTTTAATCATATTTTCAAATATATTTTTTGATTAATTAACTTTCTCCAGTTAGCTGGACTCAGCTTGATTGACTTGTTGAATGACCTACGCTGCGCTCAGCACGTGCACCATGTCAGTGACAAATAACGGGTATTAGTCATCGTTTACCATTGTCTGGTGTGTGGGTCCTCTTAGGGCTAGACTAATGGGAAGCACCTGGGCGCGTTGATAACGCCAATTTTTATCGCCGCTCGTTGTTTGTAAACACTCCAAAAATATTTGCTGAAAATGCACGCATTTTTTTCGCTGCTACATGACAAATTCTTCGATAGTGTGCAAAAAGTGTTTTGGTTTAAATTAAAAGTTAACACCTGTGTTCGTTCGGTTCAGGGTCATGAGCAGGTGTTGTTCGCTCGTTTCCATGGCGACTACCTTGCCCTAACTTCAGCTAGCTTTAGTTAAATGTTCAAAGTTACCAAGTAAGGAACTAAGTCCTATTGTAAGCAGGAGCTTATCCTTGCAGTGTTGTCCAACTACAAAATACTGGGAATTTGTTGAGGGCGTTTCTCAATGGGGAAACTCAATATTCGATTTAGTTTTGTAATAGTTTTTGTATACACAATAAATCATCGAAGTTTTCCTGACTCATGGGCTCAGTTTAGTTGATTTGAATCATTTTGTTTACTAACTATTTGACTCATTAAATATTTGTTGACCATATGGGTCCTGTATGGACTCATTATATCATGGCAATAATTAAATTTATATTATTTTATTATTTAATAATTTAATATATTAAATTTGTTTTAATAACTCAGTAAGTCTCAATAAGATCAAGCCGGAAAATTCATACTAAAACCAAAACTACTATTTACAATTTCCCAATAAATACCACATCCCCTCCTTCTAATTGGCAGCTATTGTATCACTTTTATTGGGTATTTATATATATTTTTAGAAGATAAGTTAATTATTTGGCTATGATAAGTTATGGGTGTGATCTATTTCCATTGAAATCTATAATTTATATCTTTATAGAATATTAAATTAATTTGGTCATATATATACATATATATATATATATATATATATATATATATATATATATATATATATATATATATATATATATATATATTATCTATATATATATATATATATATATTGAGCTATCCCATTGCCGCTGCTTTATCTTAATTGTCTTCTGTAAGATTAAAATATTTAAAATACTTTCCAAAATCTTACAGAGCCCAATCTTATTTTATTTTAAGAAGCGTAAAACAGAGTTGAATAGAAAGCATGACTATAGCTATAATGATAGAAAATATTCAAAATCTAAGGAGAATGTGAAGCGTGCGCTATCCTGATGACGCGCAGTGTATGTGATCAACTTAATTAATATAAAATTCCGTGAAGATAGAATATATATGTATATACACACATGTATATAATCTTATAGTCATTGTGCATTCTTTGATAATAAATATAGAGTTGGCTATAGCAGCTATATGGTATATGTGTATATATTATATAGATTAGGAACGAAGGCACTTTAAGCAATATTCTTATTTATGTGGATGACTCAAAACATATTACGAATTTCCATTTTGAAGCGGAAAAGTAATCAAACCTATTTATGATACGAAGATTTATATAGAAGTGCATTAGTAAATACTATTCTGAGTACTCATGGGATTAAAAACAGAGAACTTATTTTCTTCATTAAAAGAAAAGTATAATAAATAAAAGATAAATAAATGAAATACCTAAGCAAAAAGATATACATTAACTTATTTAATTATTTAAATTAAAATTATGAAAAAGTAAAAAGTAACTAAAATAAAATTAAAATTAAATATATTATTCTAAAAGGAGAAAATATAAAAAATAAAAATAAACTAAAATAATAAATATATAATAAAAAAATATCAAATCTATATTTATATATAAATCTTGAATACTAATGGAACTATGAGCAGATAACTTAATTTCTACATTAGAAGAGAAATATAACAATAAAAAAAAAAAAACAAATAAATAAAATGCCTAAACAGAACAATTTTTATATCTTATATCATAATTTAAAAAAAAATAAATAAATAAAAAAATACCTTTACGTATTTTATTTCTATATAAATCCTGAATACTAAACAAACTTTAAACAAAAGAAGTTCTAAATAAAATACTTTTTTTTAATTAAAAAATAACAAAAATCAAATATCTATGTTCCATATACCACAATTTAAAGAAACAATTCTTTTTTACAGGGTATCTGCTAGTGAGGAGCTCATATATTTAAGCCCTAATTGAACCATCAATTTGTTTTCCCCATAAATTGTTTCTAGATCCATATACAAATGACATTTTGGTAAGTTTCGTTTATGGATTTTCCCTTTTATCATTTCCCATTAAGTTTAAAAATCGATTACGAATTGGCAAACCAAACCGATTTGTGGCCATTATATAAGCCAAGGTCGCCGCGGCTGGGCCCTTATCATTGTTTGTCGCTGACGATTATCAGTTCTCCAATTGGAAGTCAATCAGGAAATGGCCAAGCGAGTTGCATGTTTCACATGACACGAATATATAATCAGATATCTGATATATGCGCGTGTGTGTATATATAAAGTTTTGAAAATATCAAAGCTATACAGCAGAGCGTGGCTATATGTAATGGGTCTATATAATTGCCAGTGGAAAATTGAGTTTTACATTTTTTTTTACTTTTTCTCTCTTGCTTTATTAGACATACGAGTATAGTACACAATCGTTATTATATATAGGTATATATAGGTATATATATATGTACATATATACACATATGTATATATCTTGACTAATGCCGCATGCAGTTGAGTTTACATTTGTTACATTTGCTTTTTGGTTTTAGTTTTAGTTTTAGTTTTTTGGATATCAGTTACAAGAGGCTATCAAAAATAGTTGCAGCATGCATTAGGCATTAGTTTATAAATATATGTACATATTTAGAAAATACTAAAGCACTTTAATTAAACTATAACTTCGTGTTCTGTAGGACAAGATTTACAGTAATTTGAATCATTGAACATGCCTTGTGCTGAGGTAACAATAATAGTTTTTAATAATAGCGCTTAACAATGCAACAAGAAGCTTCACTTGGTTTTAGTCGCAGTTGACAAAAGGTCAAGGAGAAGAAATCAAATCAATTTAAATATCTACTTAAGTTCTAAAGCTAAACACTGAGATTACATAATGCCAGGAAACCGCTAGTAAAATCATTGCAACATTCGCACACGAATTGGTTTTGGGGCCTCTTCTTAGGATGCGAGGCCGCGCTGTCGCCGCTTGACGCGCGCATAGGGACCCACGGCGGGATCCATCACGAAATCGTAGAGCACACGCGTCCAGCTGGTGTGCTGCGGCATCGTCTCGTAGAACTCCTTGGCGATGCGCTTCACCTCCGGCAGCCTTGACCCAGGCACCGACGGAAAATCATGATGCTCGTTGTGATAGCCCACGTTGAAGGTTATCCAGTTGAGCGGGCCGTAATAGGAGTACGTCTCGAAGCCCTTGGCGAACATGTAGTGCTCCGAGATGAAGTGCCCGGCCACCGGATGCAGGCCCATGGCCAACACGGAGCCCAGCACCAGATATGCCATCGCCTTCCAGCCGATGAAGTAAACCACAGCCGTATTGAATGTCAGCTGGATGATCGTGTTGATCACCTCCAGACGTGTCGGTGGCTTCGGGTTAACCACCAGCGGACGGAATATGTAGAAGAACGGCTGCAGGCACACCCACACGAATTTACCAAATGTCGTATTGAATAGCCGCGCCTCCAGCAGCGTGGGTATATCCGTATCGATTACTTCATCGCCCTGATAGCTGCAAATGGAAGAGAGAGTTGCGATTGGAAATTAGTTAAATGTTGGGAATTGCCAATGAAAACTTAAATATAAAAGAGTTGAGCTTGAAGTTGATTAGTTAAATATAGGACTTACATATCGAGAATTACTTAAGCTATATGTTTTGGATGGAGATCAATTACACCCTAGAAGATCATTCGATTCCACTCAATACATCTAGCTGAGAAAAGATGCTTAGATATAGATTTCTATATGGATATATAGATCTATATATGGGATTTCCTTTTTAGCTTAGGGTAGAGGAATACACATTTTCAATATTATTTAAATTTTCTTCTGTAATCTTTCTGAATAGTTCTATATTATATAAAAAAATATGTAATAAATTTAATATTATCTAATATATTTTATATTATATAGAATATATATTTTTTTATATATTTTTAGAGAGATTACAGAGCGTATAATATTAAATATTATATATTATATAAACGAACTTTTGCCATAAACCCTTCCCCTTATCTCAAGAAGTAATTGAGTCTTTAATCTCAAGAACTCATTGAGGCTTTAAGCATGAACTTTCCTTAGTGTAAAGGCACACACTTTCTTTGCAATCTCAGTGAAGAGTTCCATTAATAATAGAACACTTCAATTTATAGTTGAATTTAACTCAAGAAGTATGCTAGTTGAGTGGATGTTGCCTTATTTACATGGATCTTTCCTTATTAATTCAATTTTGGACTGAAGAAATTCTTAGTATGGCCGATTTGATCTTTAGAGCATAACTTTCTTAAAAGTTATTAAAGTAGCTTAGTTGATTGGATATTTCTTCATAAATAGTATATACATATATATAGTAGTATAGTTTTGACTTTTTGCTCTCTGAATATTGCTATAGATGCTAGAATAGTTTTGAATCAAGGAATTCCTAGTTTAATCGATTTCAGCTTTAGAGTATAACCCATAAAATAGTTGTATGGATCCTTTCTTATAGATTATCGAAGAATAATGATTCTTTATTTCTTATGTAATCTCTCTGAAAAGCTAATTTAAATATATAATTCTTTGTATTAAAGAAATTCTTAATTGAACCGACTTTGGATATATAATAATTTAATTTGATAAATCCTTTTGATATCCCATATGCGCCTTTCTCTTAGCCTCTTGACAGCTCTCAAGCTTCATCTATAATCTCTTCGAATAGTTATCAAAGAAAAATTTAAGAAGCATATAAATATTGCTTTTTTTAATATAAAAAATATAACAATTTTAAAATTAAAAAAAATGTATTTATACATTTAAAAAAAAATGTTATATTATAAAAAATATAAAAACAAAACTTTTTAAAATATATAACATTTATTTATTATTATTAAATCTTTATTTTGTATTTAAAAAAAAAAATTTGTTTAATCAAAAAAATTTATTTATAAATTTAAAAAAAGTTTATTTTTTAAATTTATTTATATATTTAAAAGAAGTTTTCTTTTATATTATAAAAGATATATGAGCATAACTTTTTTTAAATATATAAATAATGTATAATTTTTTTTGTATTATTTATTAATTACTTTTTTTTTAATATAAATCTTTTTTTTAATATATAAAATTAACTTTTTTTAATCTTTCTTTGACAATTTCTTAGAAGCAAGTTATCTGAGCGATAAACTATCAAGACTTTATCCAAGAGTTTCTAATATGAATCAGATAGTTGTTGTCTCTTCATTTTTACGTAAAACAACTGAAAATTGACGTATTAATTATGATTGATGTGGGGAAACTACAACCGCCTGGCAACACCTGCATATACATTTGTACATATAGCAATCGTTATCTTTTTACTATGTTTGCTATTCATTTTATCAATTAAAACATAAAAAATTCCTTGAAATTCCGAGAGTTTACGTTTTTAAGTCGATAACAACGATTGTTTATAGCAACAAACAATATTTAGAAATCGATATTATATTACTCTTTACAAGAATCATATATAGATTGAATTCCTAGGAAAATCATTGTAAGAGTTTCAAGTCGAAAAGTGTTTCGCTTTAAAACTAGATTTCTATTTAAAGTTCTCGTTTTGGCCTTATCTGTCGGATGTAGGGCCCATAAACAAGGCATTCGTGGTAACTAACAGATTAGATAAACGGAACGCACTAGTTATTAACACCTGGCTGCCAGACATATGTGAGCCGAATGAGCTATCCGGCATGACTCGCCATGTGACTCAATTGTGGGTTATCAAACAAATAAAAATAAAAACAAAAATGCGACCAATGTGAATTATGAGCCCGACAATGCAATGGTCAAAACCAGATTAGCGCGGGTAATAAAAATCAAATATTATAAAAAAAACGTTGAATCATTTAAAATACCAAACACATTTAACTTGCCTTTAAACTAATTGCAAGTAAAATTCCAATTCAAATATACGTTACTTACATAAATATGTTAATAACAGAGAAATGGCAAAGTTAACATAGCAAATATTTCACGTTGCTTATGTTGTTACATAAAAATGTTATTGACAGTGCAATGGCAAAGGCAGAAGAGGGGTTAACATAGCCATATAAGACTGTTAACTTAACAGCCCGCTGTTATTGACGCACTTAAGGTTTTAGTTGATTAGTTTATTTGCACACTTTGTTTATGCTCTAAGCAGATAAGGTGACCTCGGCGTGTATTGGATAATACAATCAAAGTGTGGTTTGATTATATAAAACAAAACAACAACAACAATATTAAAGAAATTTGATATTTTTCAAGTGCATGGCAAATAAATCAATTATTGGCATTCGGGCGGCCCGCCAAAGTGCCGGTATTAAATGCACAAAAAACTATAAAACGCAATGAGTCAGATAGGGGTTCGTTGCGAACGAACAAGCAAACACATATATGTATAAATAATCAAATAAATAAATAAATAATAAATTGCGACCGGCTACGTGACCAATTGAAAACAGTTATTCAATTACGTAGTTCTGTGATATGCATAAAACTGTTTAAACCCCATAAACTTTGAAATCTTATCGCAATTATTAACGTGCATATCGGCATATACGCCAAATCCTCTTCAATTAGATATTATTTACTGTTGACTCACAAATGCCAGCGTTTAAGAGCGAAATTTAATTTGCATAAATACATTATTACAGCTTTTGGCTTGACACCTCTCGCGAGATGACTTGAAGAGTGAGAGAAAGAAAGAGCGCGCGAAAGGGCAGAGAGGGAAATTTAATTTAAATATTCTTTGAATAGGCTCATTACTGTTGATTACAGTTGATTAGCAATTGAGCAAGAGCGAAAGAGAGCGCAAAGGGCATAAAGGGAAATTTTCGCTGAGCGCTGTGTTCTCAGTGTTGCAAAACGCGCCTTCCGGTCTTCTGTGTGTGTGTGTGTGTGTGTGTGAAAAGGGGGGTAGAATCTGCCTAATGGCTACGCCCCGAAAACAAATACATATAAACGCAAATTTAAATTGCCTATATATATGTATACATATAGTATACCGGCACATAGCGCATGTGTGTGTATGCACACACATATCTACAAATAACGTCATCAAATCAACAGTCGTTGCTCGTTCCGCTTACCGATGATGCTCCAAGTGATATTTTTTAAACGATATGCTCATGGGCAGTCCAATGGGCAAATTGCAAACGAAGCCCAGAATGCGATTGTGCATGGGACGGCTGTGGCCAAATGCCAAGTTGTGGGATATTTCGTGGACGGCCAACATAAGCGAGTGATTGAGAATGCCGCCAAAGCAGTAGGCGGCCAGCACCAGCCACGGCCAGGACAGGTCCTTGACAATGAACAGCGCCAGAATTTGGGTCAACACCATGGCGCCGGCTATCCACTTGAAGTTGGGATCATGGCCGAACAGTTTCTTGATTTGCGGATATTTCTGGAGTATGATTGTGCGACGCGAGGCATGCGGCTCTTCCGTGTAAACCCATTCGAAGTCGTCGCGCGACACTTTTTGGCCCATTTTTGATGATTTTGGTTTTCGATTTTGATTTGGATTCTGGTAGTGTCTATTGTCAGCTTATGCCCAGCTGTTTGTCATTATCGACCGATATATAATACTTTTTCCCGAACAACAGCAGCAGCGACGGCGGCGGCGGCGGCAACACGACGTTGGCAAAGCGAGAACTGTAAATGAAGCCGCACTAGCAACAATGCCCGAGCAGGCCAACCGCAAACAAATTAGTGTTGCTAAACGAGACAGACTGCAGGAGTGATTATCGAAAAGTATCGATTGCTGTTGCATGTGTTTGCCGACAGCGCTGCCAACCTGTGCCAATTCGCCAATTTAAGCTTCGTTGCCTTTGAAATCGCAGGTGTTACAGGAATTACAGCTGTCGCTGCTCCTTTGTTCACCTGCTGGGAAAATGAATACACAGCAGCTGCTTTCCGTTAGCCAGTTTATACAATAATTTATAATTGTGTTCTGTAGTAGTACATTATGTAAATTTCGTATTTCAAATAATTGCTTTAAAATTATGCTCAATAAACGTTGTGGTGCTGTTTGAGGCATCAAGCTAATGCTAATGTGCTGTCCATGTGCGGCTGCTGCACTCACTTTCTCTTGCAACTGTCGCATGTTTGTGTTTGTGTGTAGGTGGATGACTGTGATGTCACTTGGCTGATTGATCAGCTGCTGTTGATATTTTTAGCCTGTATATATATAGGTGTATGTCTGCTGTATGTGTGTGTTCTATTTAAACATAAAATTGTGTACATATATTTTTTGTATTGTTTTTTTAATATATTTTTATCAATAGTTCTAGAAAAGGCTAAAACAATGTTGTGGATGTTGTTGTTGATGCTCCTGCTGCTGTTGTTCTCGCTGCACACACAATTAATCGAAAGATGTTGTCCTCGTGTTGCTGTTGTTCTTGTGGTTGTTTTATATCCCAGTTTTAGCGTTTATATAGTTTAGACTTGTTGCTGTTATTGTTTGTTGCTTGTTGACGACGCAGTGTTGTTCTACTTCTGTTGCTTGTTGGTTTGGTTAGGAATTGATGGAGGATTCGAGCAAAGCGCCAGCCCAGCGAATGTTGTTCTTCTTGTTGCTGATATTTAGAGATTGTTGGATGTTGTTGTTTCTTATGTTCTTGTCGCCTTGCCGTTGCAGCTGTTGTTGTTGTTGCTCCTGCTGTATTGTATTGGTTGTTTAAATAAATATTTAATTTTTAGTTCAAGTTATTTTTTTAAATCTTTTTTTTTTAATATATTTTGCGCACTTTTCTCGCAACTCCTTGCTGTAGAAGAGCTCACTCACTTTTTCTTGTTTATTTTGTATTAATTTTTTGTATTTTTTTCTTGCTCAACAAAATATTTAAATCAAATCGGCAATATTAGCAGGCATTTCCTCAATAGTAGTGTGATAGAATTGTTCAATATCCTTCAGGATTCGTCGATCATCATCAGTTATGAAGTTGATCGCAACACCTTTACGACCGAAACGACCACCGCGACCGATTCTAGAATGGAATAAGAAATATTAGCCGCCAATCTATCAGTTACTTTAGATAATCTGTGTGATTTACCTATGAATATAGTTCTCGCGATTCGAGGGCAGATCGTAGTTGATGACCAACGAGACCTGCTGCACATCAATACCACGCGCCAATAAATCAGTGGTAATCAGAACACGGGAAGAGCCCGAACGGAATTGTTTCATGATAACCTCACGATCGCGTTGCTCCATGTCACCATGCATGGCCGACACGGTAAAGTTGTGGCTAGACATCTCCTGGGTGAGCTGATCGACCTGTTTAGAATCACATAATGAATGGATCATCATCATTATTATTATGATTAGGGCATCATTCACTTACCTTGCGACGGGTATTACAGAAGATAACCGATTGGGTAATGGACAGCGTATCGTAGAGATCGCACAATGTGCCCAACTTCCAGTTCTCCTGCTTAACGTTCACGTAGAACTGCTTGATACCTTCTAGGGTCAGCTCCTCCTTCTTGACGAGAATGCTAACTGGCTCACGCATAAAGCAACGGCTCACTTCGAGTACATCGTGTGGCATGGTGGCTGACAGCAAGATCACTTGGACATCTGGTGGCAGCATCTTGAACACATCCTGGATCTGATCTTTGAAGCCACGCGACAACATCTCGTCGGCTTCATCCAGCACGAACAACTTAATGAACTGCGTGCGTAGCACCTTGCGATTGATCATGTCGTAGACACGACCGGGTGTGCCAACCACCACATGGCAACCAGATTCCAAAATGCGAGCATCTTCGCGCACATTGGTGCCGCCAATGCAGGCATGCGAATGCACCTTCATGTACTCGCCAAGTGCCATAACCACACGCTGAATTTGGGTGGCCAACTCGCGAGTGGGTGCCAAAATCAAGGCCTGACATTCGCGAATGGACGTGTCGATTTGCTGAAGAATGGCAATCGAGAACGTGGCAGTCTTGCCAGTACCTACGGATAATAGCCAACAAAAAAGGGTTTAAGCACATATCGAAATGGAAGTTAATAGGAACTAAGCTGATAAATGATAGGAATTCATCATCGTTATATAATCTTTAGCATTTCAAGATCTTCCATAATCAGTTATATAATTTAGTGAATCTATTGATTATTGACTTTAACTGCCAAAAAGATAATCAATATAAGCAAGAGATATACAACACTACATAAATCTAACATGAAATTATTTATTTTTTTTTTAAATATAAATTTCTTGGTTTTTGTTATATATGTATATATTTTTATTTTTATATTATTTTTTTTATATTATTTTTTTTTTTGTATTATTTTTTTATATTATTATTTTTTATATATATATATATTTTTTTTATTTATTTTATATTATTTTTTTATAATTTCATTTATTTTATATATATTTTTATAATTTTTTACTTTTTTGTTTTGATTTAATTTATTTTTATATATTTTCTCCATCTCAATAATAAAGCTGCATTAAATACAATAATCAGAACTACCTAAATATGCTAAGCTGCTTAAACCGTTAAAAAAAAAGCTTTCACTGCAAAAACTTCAGCTTGATCTATGTAGAAGATACTCGAAAATAATTGCGTTTTTGGCTAACATACGCTAGCTTACATATACATATGCATATGCACACAAATACACACACACATATGCATATTTTGTGCTGAGTATGAGCAACGCCGTTCTAGTTACGCGCTTGGAAAGAGCACATAAAAACGCGGCAAAGACGATCACAAAAGTGGCGCGCAAGCGCTCAGCAAGAGCGAAAGAGAGTAGAAAACTGCATATGTGTGTGTTTCAATGAAGGAGAATTGAGAGAGGAGCACAAGCTGCAATAGACAGCTGAGTCACCGTTATCGTCATCGTCGCTGTTAATGCGCTCTCATAACAAAAAAAAAAACTGATTTCTACACTTTCACGCTGTAGCAAAATTTGTTTTTTTGTATTGTTTGTTTGCTTTTGTATATTTAAATTACTCACCGGACTGGGCCTGGGCAATGACATCGCGACCCTTGACGCAAGGAATGATAGCGCGCTGTTGAATGGCCGATGGCTTCTCGAAACCATAACCATAGATGCCGCGCAGCAGCTCCTCGCGCAAGTTCATGTCATCGAAATTGTCGTAGACTTCATGCCAGGTCGACTCGATGACGCCCTCAGGGTCCATGCCAGCGGGACCATCTTGAGCTATTTCACTTCGATCATCCCTGCGAAAAAGAAAAGAACGGGCAAAAAACACACAAAACGATGTTAGTAATGCAGTAAATTAAAAATTTTCTTTGCTACGCTTTTTTTTTTTTTTTTGGTTATGGCGAATCTGCGCTTGGCAACCAAGAGGCAGCAAAAGCGACGACAAAGACGGGTCGGCGCGGCGGTGACAGCGGCGTTCACCAGCAGGCAGTGAAACAGGCGAGCCAGGCCCAGCGGCAACGGCGGCACAAGCAGCACTTACATTATCAACAATAAAAAATTGACTAGTTAAATTTGTATACTGAATTTCGACGGCTTGAGCACCGTTCAGTTAAACAATTTCTGTATTAGGTTGTGTGTCAAAAAAAATTTGTAAAACGAAAATTTTTTCTTTTCTTGCTTTTCTACAGAGTGCACACAAACGTGTTTTGTTGTGCGTGCTGCTCTGCGGTATTTTCACGATTGCGAGCGAATGCCAGTGTGAGTTTTAACGACCGCTAGGCGGCCTTTTGAGCAGCGTCTGGTCGTCACTGTCGCGTCAGACTAGTCTGTGTGTGTGCGAAAGAGTACACTAGATGTGTCAATGTCAGTGGTTGCTTCTGTTCGTGTGTGTGTGTGTGCATGTGTGTGTCAGAGCAGTAGAGGAAGCTATCAACTCTTAACTGCAGTGTTGCATGTGCGTAGTACTTGGAAAATAGTAGTATAAAGTAGGCAAAAAAAAAGGTACTAAACATCGAAGCAGGCAAGAAAATAGTGAGCCAACAGGCAAATTTAAGGCGTGCGTTTCAACCACTTGCAAGAGCGAATGAAAGCGAGGAGAGGGTGACAAGAGCAGCGAGGGAAGCGGCTCAACCACCCAGATTCTGCGAATTCCCCGTATTCAGAAAATATATATTTCACAAATATATGTTTGAATATGTATTTAGCGACAGCGCAACGTTGGCATTGAATTGCTATAGGTAGTCATTGTCCATTTTAATGTCCAGTCAGTCACTATGAGTCAATATATTTGTCAGAGTGTGTGTGTGAGAGAGAGAGAGTGAGAACGAGAGAAATGTATTTTATTGCAATGATTTCATTGTTGCTGCGATCCAGACGAACTTTTTTTTTGCAAAGCAATAAACTCATTTAACCTCGCATGGAATTCAGCGGGTGGCGTATTTTCTTTGTTATTTATTAAGCCTGTGTCATTTCAAAAGAAAAAAAATATATAAGTATATATATTTGACCCAACATCACACACGCACGCACACCATCAACAACCACTGAATTCTCTCTTGTTCGATTCTCTCTCCCTCTCTCTCTTCGTCAGTGCCAGTCGCTCGTGCCGCAACGTCCGCCGTCGTCGTCGTGTAAAAATTCTTTTCGATTTATGTTTCACATTTTGGGTTAAATTTTCGAATGCAAATTTTAGTACTTTTGCTCACTTAAACTGACTTAATTTTGTCATCAAATTTTTGCAAACTGCCTTGTTAAATTGTATTTCACTTATTATGAATTAAATCGTTGAGTAATACTAACATTTTCTGATTATTTTTTGGCACTTTTTATACACGTGCTGCTGATTGTTAAAACCAAGCAAAAGAGGCTCCATCTTGCAAAACTTTTAGTGATGTAAGGAAAACATCCCAGTTATCGATATATTAAACTTCAACTATCGAATTATTCCATATAATTTTTCAAATAATATGAATTTCATTGCATCTTAGGTTTATTTTAATTAATAATCATTAGATATTTTATGATACATTTCAAATTATTAAAAGTATAAAAATGTTGAAAGTAGCAATCGATATACAAATATCATGGCATTGGTGCTGCCACTTCATGCAAGGCAATTTATATTTAATTAATACAAAAATTAATTTCTCCTAACTCTCTGATCAAAAAAATAATTTGTATCCGTGTGTTAACATTAAGACTTAATTACTTGGGAATAGATTTTCACTAATCTATCGATCCTACTCTGTTATCGAACTGCAGTATTTTTAAGTTTATATATTTGGTGTTTATAAATATATATCCAACAGCTTTTAAATTGTAGTAAATATAATATGGAAATTTGATCCTTAATAGCTTTTAGCAGTAATGATAAATAATATACCAATTTTTCAAAATGATATTAATTCGCTTATTATAATTCAAATCCTCTATTTATCGAATATATATATACATCGCAATACCATTCGAATTTTGAAAATATCGATTTAATAATGCTATCGATGTTTCTGGTTAACTACAGTCAGTATAATTTCATCGCCGCATCGCACAGCGTGTGAAAAGTGTGAGTTAGCTTTGAATTTTAACAAATTAGGCGTATTAATTGCATATTGCTCAATGTGTGCAAATTTTAATATATGTTTGTGTGTCCAGCAGTCGTAGTAACAACAACAATGTAAGCAGCAATGCGTAGTTTCAATAAAATGTCAAGTTACAAATGGAAAGGCCGACTCACTGACACGCATACACTCACACATATGCCTATATTCGCCGACGGCGTTGGCTGTGCGCATATGTATATACACACATATATTGGCATATGTATATATAAGTGTGCAAAAAAGAAGTGAAAAAGTTAAGCAGCCGGTCGGTGTCTTGCTGCCATTGCAAGTAAAGTCTTGTCAAAAATTGGTGCTTGGCCTTCCGAACTTGTTTTTTTCGGCTTGCTTGAATTTACAGCAGATATAGATAAATATAAAAATTTTTCGTACATATATACAGAAAAATGTACACTTTAAAATTTTAAAAATCTATTTTTAATTTATGATTGACCATCGTCGTCGACCGGCCAGAAAAACGCTCAAGCTGCGCCAGAAAAGGCCGATTCATAACACACACACATATGCATGTATATACAAATATACTCTCTTAGAAACAGGCAAGGAGACTTGAGACTGTTGAGTCATCGCCTGCTCTCACTCACTCATTTGCATTGCGCGACCGGCGATTTATAACGGCCATATATGCCATTTCACTCGCACACAAACTCCAGCGCACAGTTTTTGGCATTGCACTCGGTGAGTGAGTGAATCGGTGGGTGAGTGCCTAGCGTCGGCGGCAGCTGTGACTCACGCGCGCTCTGAGTGCTTTTTGTTTTTTTCTTCTCAATTTTCCATGCTTGGAGCCACTAAACAACATTTTGCATTCAATCGTTTTTGTCACTCTGTGCAAGTCGGACGTGTTGGGGCTGCTGCTGCTGCTTATGTACGTTTTACCCTCTGTTCACAGTGTGTGTGTGTGTATGTGAGTGAGTGAGTGAGGGAGCGTGTGCTATCTCTCGCTGGCTGTATTAGTGTGAAGAAACAGCAAATTAAAAAAAAAAAGAATTAAAAATAAAGAAAGAAAAGAAGTATGCACTGCTTTTCGAGTCTCGACTGATGCGACGCACAAACTAATAAAAAAAAAGCGAAAAATTTCACATTTTTTATAAAAAGGAGTAAAGTTTCAAATCGCCAAATTATCGTTAATTTCACCTTATATATCTCTCTTTCTCTCTATTTTCTCACCCTCTCTCATTGCAGTTTAAATAAGTTTCCTTAAATTACGTAGAAAATCGACGATTTTCTTACTCTCGCTCAGCTAAATTTCTTAGTGGCGTGAAAAGTGTCTAACAACAACACGAAATAGAAACGAGCAACGCGTGTGTGTAAAATTGCAACAACAACATCAACAACAAATATACCCCCTATTTAATAGTTTTTAACCACCACACAACAAATACAACAACAAACTACAATCATGAGCTGGCAAGATTATGTCGATAACCAACTTTTGGCCTCGCAGTGCGTTAACAAGGCGTGCATTGCCGGACACGATGGCAACATTTGGGCGCAGTCAAATGGCTTTGAGGTGAGTACCGTTAATCCACAAGAAAAATCTTGGCCACACATTTCTGTCGTCGGCGTTTTGACGCTTTTTTCTTTCCTTACCAAGTTCAAGGGTGTGACCAACAACAGTGTATCCTCACACACACATATATACACGCACAGCAGCAGCAGCACCCACTCACACACATGCACACAAAGAGAGCGCAGCAATAGTGTTAGGCAAAATATATATCCCAGTAGAACTTTGTGTGCTCCAGAAGTAATGAATTTCAGCAGTGAACAAAAATTAAATTTGAAATATTATTGAGATTAACACAAATCAACAAAACAGCAAACTTTTCAAAAATCAAAATTTCAACAGCTTTAACAGTTAAAGTGTGACAGACATTGTATACATATAAAATATCAATTTCAGCCTGGGGTTTGAATGATTTTTTACTCATTTCATCCGCCATTTGTACTTTTATTTCGTTTGATAAAGCAACTCCCACCCTGTATGGGTGTGCAGCCCCTGCGAGCGTTTGCTCTCTCTCTCTTTCTTTCTCTCTCTCTGCCGCTCTCTTCAGCTGTCAGCCGTTTGCGCAGCTCTGCAGTGCTCAGCCTCTCAAACGCCTGTCGCAGTCACCCACATATACAATACAAACTGAAAAGAAAAAACCCAAGTGACTTTAAAACTGTTGTGCTGTAGCTGTCAAACTAGCTGATAAGCAACTAACAGCGAGATGCTGTTAATTATTTATAGCGCAATTAGGTGCAGCTGGACAGATTGGCTTGCTATCAAAAGCGAACAAAAACCTTCGATTAGCTTTTGTGAGTCATCTGAATATATAAATATATGCTCAGGTGGATTAGTCACTCGAAAGATGATTCGTCATTTGGAGTGCATTTGATGAAAGGTGTTTGCGCTTGCACTAAACTCTGAGCGCTGCCTTTGTCTCTGTATAGGGATGTGCATGAGTGTGTGTGTGTGTGTGTGTGTGAGTTTTTCAAAGCACCCAGCCTGAGTATTTATGCACTTTACAACACTAATGTGATAGCGCTGCGCTGCTTATGCCCTGCGCGCACTCTTAACGGCAGATGAAGTATAAATAGAGAGAGCAGTGAGAGAGGGAGTGTAAGAGAGAGTGAGAGAGGCATTGCCCTTTTAGGCGGCTCAGCGCTTGTCTCATATCATAAAAAAAAAAAAACTAACCGGCCTTATTTGCTCTTATCAACACACACACATACACGCACATGGCACTTCACTCAGTAGATTGATGTGTGCGTCGTTTATTATCTTTGTTTCCTCTGCTGGCAAAAAAATACAATTTTTATCACTAAAAATAATGAAAAAGAAACTAAAACGCGCAAGTTTCGAGTTGATTGGAAGTGAAACGAAAGAAGAAATGTATCTCGCAGCGACCGCAGCAGTGCCGCGTCATCAGCGTCTACAGAGTTTTTTTTTATATATGCGAGCCACGTTTTCGCATTTACTTTGTGTGCGTGTGTGTGTGTCTGTGTGAGTGAGTGAGTTTGTGCAACTTCCTGCTGACTCTTCATACTTTATCCTTTGTTTGTGCGTCTGTTGCGCGCCCCATTCATGCTTGTTTTTTTTCTTTTCCTTTTCTGCTTCATTCTTCTCTTTCTTTGCCAGGGGTGGGGCCCTGGGACACTCCCCTATGCTTTGTTTGCAGTAAAAAATTTACTTTTTTTCGCGAATATCGATGATTCTTGCATTGATTTAAATAATTTTAAAGAGATTTAGTTGAAGTGGAACTAGTTCCGAGTTGGTCGAACTTGAATTAGTTCCACGAAAAGATTTACATATATCAAAAAGATTTAGTTAAATTTAATCTAGTTTTGAGAATTTGAATTAGTTCTATGCCACTCACAAATTCACATATATCAAACACATTTAATTAAATTTGATTTAGTTGCAAGAGATTTAGTTAAATTTTAACTAGTTCCGAGAGCTTCTAGTTCCAGCGAAAATTGATATGCCCAAAAATATTTTGTTAAATTTCAATTAGTTTCACGACATGCAAGCATTTGTAAATTGAAAAGAGATAGTCAATTTCGAACCAGTTCCGAAAGATTTAGTTAAATGAACTAGTTGCATGCCACCCAAAAGTTATACATATACAAATTTTATATAATTACTTTAGATTTAGTAGAACTTTAACGAGTTCCGAGAAATTTAGTTGAATTTGAACTAGTTCCATGAACTGCTTAAATTTGTTTTTCTGTCTACAATTTCTTAAGCCTTGACATGGGTAAAAGTGATACTTTTTTCGTCTAAACATCTTAGTTGCCAACATCATCACCATTATCATCTTGCTCATGATCATCATCAGTAACAACCTTCGTTTTTTTTTTTGGCCATTTGTGTTGTGTTTGCAATTCTCCACACGACGGTCTCGCGTACATCCACGAATCTCACTTTCATTTTGCGGTTTTGGCCTCCGTTCAATGTTATGTATTTTGACTTTTTTATTGTTGTTGCTTTGTTTATTATTTATTTTTATTTAATTTGTGGCTTATTGCTTTCGCAGTTACTTACTATGTTCGTCTGGCTGGCTGGCTGGCTGAGTTACCTATATTTTGTTTGAATCGTGATTCATCGTTAAATTTGTAGTTTCGTTAAATTTTTTGAGTACTTTATTTGAATTAGTATCAGCTGCTGTTTGGCATTGCCAGAATGTTTAAGTATGTGTGTGTTTGTTTGGCCGTATATATGTGTGCATGTGTGAGTGAGCTAAAAGTTCTTGACTCGTTATCAATAACGTCTTTTTACGTATTATACTTTGCTTTTTAAATTCGTTTGATACATATTTACAAAAATGGACTGTGCCCATAAAAACCGACTGCTTTATAAGTACAGAAATATGTATGAATATATATATATTTTTTTTTTCATTGCACTTTATTTTATTTTAAAATTATTTTATATATCACCAAAAATAATTTAGTTTTGTGCTCATTGGCTTTTTCTATTATTTGTGTGCATTTCACAAATTAATTGAGTGATTTTGATTAATTTATTGAACATTTTTGGCATACCTACAGCTTTGTTTGCAAAACCGGCTTTGTGAATACAGCTCTCTCCCTCTCTCTCTCTCTTTCTCTCTAACTCACTCAAACACACACACACACGCGCACACATATACACTCATGCTTTTACGCTCACATTGGAAACTTCTGGAAAGTTTTTTTTTTCGACAATATGTGCTCTCTTCGGCCTCTCATTCTCCTCTGCCCGCGAGTGTCATTAACATATTTGCCGCATGTGCCGCAACAGCTTAACAAATGACTAATTATTAATCATAACCGTATCTATTGAATTTTATTAATATCTTCGCGAACTTTCCTGCTGGCAACACACAAAAAGATTAACAGTGTTAGAGTGAGAGGGAGAGCGCGAGACTATTGTCCTGCTGAAAATGTTAATTTTGCGTGGGGCAGAATGGCAACTCTGCCCCTGTGGCTGAGTGTTGGCAAACTAGTTTTTGCTTATTACAAAAACAAAATCAAGGCAAATGGTCAGCCGTTCCCCATTGTTGTTGCTGCTGCAGCGGCAGCGGCCGCAGCGTGTCTCGCATTTTGTTAATGAGCTGGTAGACATCGGTCGTCGTCGTCGTCATCATCTTCATTTCATGGGTGGTGAATGTAGGCTGAAGAGTGGTGGGTTTTTGTCCCTCTCTCTCCCTTTCTCTCCCTCTCTCTCTCTCGCTCCCTTTTAGTGTGCTTCAGCCTGTTCGAGTGGGCTGTTGCTGATTACAAAATGAATGTGTTTTAAGCTGGCACACGACTCCACTCTCCGTCAGATACTGCGTTTCTGTGTAAGGATACATATTAAGCTGGTGTATGCACGCACGGCGACGACGCAGGATGCATAAATTTCACAAAATTTATGGCACGTGTGCGTGCCGCATGCCTCTTGCAGCGTATTGAAATGTTATTGCTTACATAATTAAGTACATATTCATAACATTTTTTGCTCATGCTAAAAATTTCCCATTTTTATTTCATTGCAGGTCACAAAGGAGGAGCTGGCCAAATTGATAAGCGGCTTTGATCAACAAGACCTGCTTACCAGCAACGGTGTGACATTAGCCGGCCAACGGTACATTTACCTCTCAGGCACAGATCGCGTGGTGCGCGCAAAACTGGGCAGAAGCGGTGTGCACTGCATGAAGACGACACAAGGTGAGCGAAAAATGAACGAAAATAAAATCAGAGTTGCCAGACATTAACAATATGCTGTAGAGTATGTGTGGTACTTTTTTGGGAAATATATTAGCAATGATAACATAAACAGGGTAAATGATCCCTAGTGAGTGCAGTTGAGTACTTTTTTAGGGAATATATTGGCAAAGATAACATGAAGAGTAAAATGTCCCTAATCGCTGTATATCTGAGGGAATTTTTGTAGGACTTTTGGTGAATATATCAGAAGCGAATGCGCCACTGTTATCAGCAGTTTTATTTTTTCCAATAGTTTTTTTGTTGTTAGGTGCAAAGCATATAATCTCAAGATAAGTATTTCTACTTTGCCAAAGTAGCCCAGAGCTAGAAGAATGTTGATAAGCATTTAACATTTACGCTGTTGGCTATGAATGAAAGATGAACGAAGTGCAAGTGCAAGTGCAAGTGAAATGCAAATACAACACAGAGCAGAGCAGAGCAGAGCAGAGAGACAACGATATTTGCATGTGTTGAAAATGTGCAGTTAATGTGCTTCCTACAGTGATCTACGTAACAACAACAATGAACGTAACGAGCTGTAAATTATAGGCAATCATTACGTGCCGCTGCTGCAGTTTGTTGCTCCATTTTTCCGGTCAACTGGTGGCACCTCCTGTTATATACACACACACAGGCACACAGACATGCATACTCACAAATGCTCTCTCCGAGTAGCTGTTAAATCAAATGCGGCAACGTTTCGTTATACGCTCATATTTTTTTTGCCTTCTGCTTTACACCTTGTGCCTAAAATGTTTTTGTGAAAACTCTAGAAAGCAGCTGTCTAATGTGTGTGTGTGTGTGTGTGTTTGAGTGCCATGAAACTAAATTTGTTTTTGCAGCTTGTTTGCCGACGTCGCGACGTCTTCCATATTTGTCTAGTTTGATATATGTATGCATGTGTGTGTGTGTGTGTGTGTGTGTGTGTGTGTGTGTGTGTGTGCGCTCACATCTACATTTACGTCGCCATCTATAATTTTTTTGCGGCAACTGTTGCGTCGCTGCCCGCTGCAGCAGCCCGGCCGCAAAGCTCAAGGTTATTGCCATAATCCATTTCAAGTGCAAATGTTGCACAGAATAAGCCGCAAAAGCAGCAGCAAAAGCACCAAAGCAAGCGAGTAGCATATAAATGGAAATAGGCAAAAAAAAAAATAGGCATAAAATGGCAAACAGGTCGCCCGTCGCTGCGCTCTCTCGCGCTCTCTTGCTGTCTCGCTTGCGTTGACCTAGCGGTCTGTTTGCTATGTGTCTGTGTGTGTGTGTGTTTGTGTGCGTGCATGTTCATGTTGGCGCCTGGATTAGTCTCTTTGGCCACTTGCTTTGTCTTTATTTGGCATTAAATTTGAGCTCTTCGAGGCTGGCACTTGAACAGCTGATCGCACACACACAGCTTAATATCGATTAAATTACCTAGCAATGCATTTACCGCAAATTACACGCTCTGCTCAAATGGCCAGCGCATTAACAGTGTCCATGTGTGTGTCTGTGTGTGTGCGTAGCAATTAAATTGCGCTTATAACTGCATTTAAACTGTAATACAAGTTGATATGCTTGTTTAATATATAGCAAGTTGTGTAGTACGCTTGAAATGTTTCAAGGCATGCGGCGCAAAATTTGTGTAATTAAATATGAAATGAAATGTAATATTAGCATTCGCACTTGCTATCAGACAAACAGGGCACATTAACAGCTTTTTTATCGCATCATTTATCGATTGCCATTATTGTTGTTCTCGCTCTGGCGTGTGAGTGTTGGCAGTGCAGTGGAGTTAGCTATTGTATCGCGAACTTTATGGCTACTAATATTAATGGGCGGGAGTTGTAGCTATAAGCATTGGCTTTTTCTGGCTACTTTAGCTTTAGCTTGTCAAAGCTGGCAACACTGGCTGGCCTACAGCCTGTTATGCAGGAGGGCATGTGTGTGTGTGTGTGTGAGTGAGAGAGTCGGTTTGCCTTTGCTTGTATATGTTTATCTTCATCTCGCTCGCTCTCGCGCGCTTCTTGCTCTCTGGCTGTATGACACTTAACTTTTGGTTTATTGACCCCAGTTGGAAATTTGGTTGGCTTTGATTTGATTTGCTTTGCTTGGAGCGTCAATCAATTGGGTTAACAACAATTTGCTGCACAATTGATTAATGTAGTAAGCCGGGGCCCGACAGCCAGGCAGCCCGACAGCCACAAGCATCCACTTGACTTCGATTTGAGGCGCGATTCGTTTACATTTCATCAGTATTTCAATGTTTGTTGCCGACTGTTTGGCAGCTGGCTAGAATTGTCATTCAATATTGTGGCTGTGGCCGGTCTGTCCGGTTTTCACCTGGCCTACAGTCTTTCTCTCTCCTTCTCCCTCTCTCTCTGTCTGTTTTATTGAGCGTTTTATTCATAATTTTCTAGCTGATGATGTTGTGTTAAATACAGTTAGTTCTTGTTTCTTCGATGTCGTTTGCTTTCTCCATTCCATTCGTTTCTGTATTGTCAACCGGATAAGCGGCGGCCGAAGATGTATGTGTGTGTATGTGTCTGTGTATGTGTGTGTGTGTAATTATGTAGCCAGGCTGAAAATAGCTAAAGAGATTTCTACTAATGATTAGATTGAATGAATGTTGAGCATAGAATGTTGCCAGTGTTGCCATATCTTTGACTAATTTTATAATCTCTCTCTCTCTCTCTCTCTCTGTCTGTCTTGCAGCCGTCATTGTTTCCATCTACGAGGATCCTGTGCAGCCCCAGCAGGCCGCTTCTGTGGTGGAGAAACTTGGAGATTATCTGATTACTTGCGGGTACTAGAAAATAAATGAAAAACAAACAACAACAAAACATATATAAAAGCAACAAGAATTCAACACCATCAACACACACCAACAACAGCAACAACAACAACAACAACAACAACCGTAAAATGAACTAAATAACTAAAAAAGAGGAAAAAAGTAATTATTAATATTTAAATTTATGAGAAATGCCAAGAGAAAACTATATATTTTTTGAGGTAATTGTGGTCAAACAGATTTGAAACTTGAGCAAAAAAACAAAAAAACAAAAACAAAAAAACGAAAATAAAAAGAAAAGAAAATGTCAAAAAATGTTTATAAACCATCCACAGCATCAACATCTTAATTGCCCAAGAAAACATCTACAACAAAATTATAAATTTCTGCATTATTATATTTAAACATTTTTTGGTTCATACGATAAAAATAATAATAAAAAAAGATACAAAAAACAAAAACAAACAAAATCTTAAACTCAACATAAGCTAAAAGAGAGAAAAACGTATTGGAAAGCATTTTGTAAGCAGAACAAGAAGGAGGAGGAGAAACAGAAGAAGAAGAAGAAGAAGAAGAAGGAGAAGCAGAAGGAGAAGCAAAACGCAAAGCAACGCAGGCAAATTTTTGAAAACTTTTTTTGTACAGCAGTTTAGTACGCAAATATATATATACACCGATCTAAAGAAAACATACACAGAGACTAATTGAGAGTGAGTGAGAAAGAGATAGCCGAGGGAGAGAGAGAGAGAGAGAGAGAGAGAGAGAGAGGAGGCGGAGAGGGTATTGAGAAACAAGTCAAGTCAGCGAGAACACACACACATACACACAAGCAGCCAATATAAATGAAATATAAGTATATATATATATATTTATATATGTAAACTATTTGGAGAACCATGAAAGCTCTATTTTTATGTGGCAGGGAAGATACATACACAGCAAAAGAAGAAACAGCCGCAGCGCAGTGGGTTAGGCAATTTTTTATACCAGAGAACTTTCAGAATATTTGTGTAATATTAAAGAAAAACAAAAAAACAACAACAACAAGAGAAGAATATAAACATTCTTTTAGCCATATTCGAAATCTATGCTCATCATTGGGGAGGTTTTAGTGGAAGGAAGTGAGGAAGAAGCAGAGATTCCTAACAACACACCAACAACACGCACACATTACTCCGTTTTCCAAACCGTCTCATCTAGCCATACATATATAGATACATACATACATGCATTATAAACGTACATACATACAAATATATATATATTTGGACTTTGCTCTCTCTTTGTATGCGCTTTTCATGTTTGTAATTTTGCAATATTCATTAAAAACACAAAAAAAAACAAAATGAGACGTTAAGACGTACGATACACACTTATCGATAAACGATAAATGGCAATTGACGCGCTGTGCAACACTGAACAACGCCTGCTGATCTTTTGAGTGCGCGCGCTTTACAGGATCTTTTGCTGAATCTGAATAGGCAAAGGACAACATGAATTTGGCAATTCCAGTTTTGCCATTCACACACCGACACACCCATACGCGCACACACACACACACACTTACATGCATGCAACATAATATTGAAATTTAAAAACTACTTAAATCATACATAAATAAATGGCTTTTTATGTTAGTTAAACGAGAGTCCCAACATTTTTCTTTTTCTCCATCAAAGCGTCAAAATTCATCAAGAAAATTAAAGAAAAGAAAATCACAATGAATGCATAAATATTAAATATATAATATAAAAATTAAAAAACAAAAGAAAAATGCAAAAAAAAAAAGAAAAGGAAATGAAAAACCATATATAATACGATACTTTAATACTATTGAAATAAAAAACGGAGCATGGCAAAAATCCTGTTCATAAAAATGATAAAAATGTGCGTTTTTTTTCGAGATTGCTCGACTTGGAGATACTCTGTAACCAGAGGAGAGGGTATGACAAATATTCAAGTATGGGAACTTTCTGCGTGTTCCTTTGTCGTTTATATGTATGTATGTGCTTGCCAAAGCACAAGTCTCTAGTATTTGAAATGGGGAAAGGGGAATGGTATCCAAAATCGGAATAATTCGAAATCTTTGCAGTCATTACATGGATTTACATAGTAAATTTTTAGACTCTGTAACGGACTGTAACGGGTTTCGGATTATGTAAAAAAACAGTAAAAGTATCGATTTTGGTCGATTATAAGTAAATTGAAATGAGTTATCGAAATAAAATGTTAGACTTGTATTTCGTATGATATACTCGAGTATATATATAAAATATGAGATATGTACGAGATCGAAGAGTATATGGATTGCCGACTAGATTAGCGAAGAGTCAGGGCGAACAGTTAGTCAGCTGGACAGACGAACCTTTCTATAGCAGCTCAACTCGTTACCCTGATCAAGAGTATATACACTTTATGGATTGTGCCACGCCTTCTTCTGTCTTATACCTGATTTCCCATTTTCCCTGGTGACTACTGAGCAGCTGGGTCAATGGCTTGCCTTGCCCTGCCCTGTGCCTTTTGGGCTTTCGATTGTGAATCGATAGTTCAACGAACTCTGGCGCTATCAGTGCTACTCTATATACTGGAGTGTTCTCTTTGTGTTCCTTTATTAAACTGTGAAATTGATGAGCTTATTTTTAAACCCAATGCCTGACGCAAGTGCGCAATTATTTCGCAGAAATAATATGCACAAATATATATAGAAATATTTCTACATATTTTCGCCTATATATCTATAATATATTTTCTCTTTTTTATGTACATTTTCTCACAGCAGCAGCAGCTGCCGCTTTGGGCCTCAGCAATTGACATTTTCAGCATTTTTGCAGGCTTTTTTCTCGCTGTCTTCTTGGCCCGCAACATTGACCCAAATTAGAAATTCTTTTATACACCAGCGCGAAAATCTTCGCACATCTTTTTTTTTTTGCCACTTTCGCTTTTGGATGAATTTCTCGTTTGGGTGAAAATCAAGTTTGTTTTCTTATCGATTGCACAATTAATCACGACGACGACGATTATTAGCTATTTTTGTCGAACTTCTTTCTCTTATTATTATTTATTTATATTTATTATCCATAGCAATTTGTGGCTCGTGTTTGTCGCTTTGTTTCTTGCTCTAACGGCAGCTGGAAATCAACACAAATATTAATTCGCTTAATAAAATATGCTAATTTCTTGTTTATTTAAATGGCATTTGTAATTCGTTACGTCGCCAATGCGCATCAATAACAAATGCTGCTGATTCGGCCTTGCATATATACATATTTTGTATATATATATATATATATATATATATATATATATATTTTTTTTTAAATTTAAAATTGGAATTAGAAATTCAATTATAAGAAATGCGCATCTCATTTTTTGCAGTGTTTTCTCTTCACTCTTAGCTATGATCAATGTAAATTGAATTTCTTGATATTTTTAATATAAATTTAAAAGGCAGTTAAATTTTGTTCAGTGTATATTTTGCAAGATGAGTCATGCTTATATTAGTTTTTATATTTAAACAAAATTTATTTTATTATTATTTGTATTTATTTAATCAACATTTCAATTTGGATTTTATTTGAATTTCTTGATATTTATAACTTCAATTTAAAAGGTTATTATTTTCATTGAAAGAATATTTGAATAAACAAATATATACAGTTTATACAGGTGTTTATATTTGAAAAAAAAAAATATTTAATAACAAATACAAATTTTTATTTTTAATGCTAATTTTAATTACATTTTTAATTTAATTTTTATTAAATTTATATTTTCGTTTTAATTAAAAATATTGGGTACTCAACCTTTATATGCTTTCAAATTTGTTTGAATTGCTTTTTTGACATTAGCTAAAAAATAAGAATTTTAAAATTAAAATTTCTTATATAATAAATTCTTTTTCTTTTTATAGTTTGAGATTAGATATTTGACTGCATTTTAATATTCATATTTAAATATTAATATTTTCCTTAAATATCTCTTTTTTTATCTTTATTCCTTACTAAATGTATTTAATTTGAAAGGAATTTCATATAAATGTGAATTAAATTTAAAGGATTTTGATCTGAAACTTAAAATGAAATTAAAACAGTATAAAGTTAGCTTTTTTGGGTTTAAAATTTTTGTCATTTGAAGTTTAACGAAAGAAGAGTAGTAAAACTATTTTTGCAGTGTATAATTGTATAATATTATAGGGTAAAATTATATACAAGTGTATATATTTTACTTTAAGTAAATTTTTCGTAAAAGAAGGGAAAGGAAAAGGATTTAAATGATATTTATATATATGTATACTTAATTAACAAAAATTATATATAAATTATTCAATAGTTATAGTAAAACAAATGCTAAAAAGGAGCTAAATTTTAATCGATCGTTGAAGGTCTTAAGGAAATATGAAGAGTAAAAAAAATAAAATATTTTAAGCCCTTAGCATTCGCAGTTGATGAGATTGCTGCACGCAAGGTTAGGCGGACGGACGAATTGATAGACGGATTAACAGACATACGGGCGGACGGATGGACAGATTCATAGATAGATGGATAGGAAGACGGATGGATGGGTGGACAAACGGACATTGCAAGCTTAGCTCAGGTCATTTTTCTCATCAAGAATATACATATATATGTATATTTGTATACAGAATGGACATACATATATGAACTTATGGACAGACTGACTGACGGACGTCAAACGTATGGATAGATGGACGAATGGATGCTAGGACAAACGGTCATTGCAAGTTAAGCTCAGCAATAATGTGTATATTAGGAGTTAGCTCCATCTCTTTTCACCTTTTCTGCATACGAACTCAACAGAGTATATTAGTTTTGTGAACTGTTCGCCTTGCTGTGCCTTAGTCTCCCAGCAAATCCATACAAATGCGAAAAGTTGTTGGGTTTGTGAGAATGTATTAGGCAACATGTGAAAGCATACAGGTACATATATACATTGAAGACACATTAATTACTATTTTACAAAAAAAAAAAGATCACTTAACTCAGAGTTTGGATTACACTTAACATTTAGTACACGAGATGGCGACTGGGTTTGTTAGAAGCCGGTCTGTCCCTCCCAGACGCGCAGCTGCTCGACGGATAGCCAAAAGAGAACCGACCAGGGCCCCAGCCGCAGCCAGCAGGGTATGAGACCCTTGTAGAGATTGAGGACGCCCTCATCTTTGATCAGTTTGAGGACGCAGTCAGCCGAATTCTTGTAGTAGAGCCCTCGGCCCTTCTCGTCGGTGGGCTGGTTCATCATGCGCGACTTGATAACATCCGCAGGATTGCTGAGCACGCTGGCCACCAGCCCGGCGATCATCGATGAGGCCAGGCGCAAGGCGATGCCCTCAGTCATGCCCAAGTGCTTCTTAAGATTCCGTTTGCTCAGATCGTAGGCGCCAACGTCTCCGGCGGTCATCAGGCAGGCACGCATGCAGCTGGGGCCGACGCCACGCCACATCCCAACCACTCCGGCCGTCCTGTAAATGGTCTGCAGCACATTCAGAAAGTTGGTGGTGCGCGGCGCCAGCCCCAAAAGCTTCCGTCTGCCCTCCATTTGCATGCGCACCTTGGCTATATCGAAGGGATTGGCCAAAGCTTGGGATATGCACCCGGCGACGCTGCCGCACAGAAACGCGTGATGGATGCGTATCGACTCCTGGCCCTCGGGGTCCTTGTAGATGAAGCGTCGTCGAAATATATCGTAGAGCATCACGCGCATCGAGTTGAATATGAAGTTCCGCAGGACCATCGCCGAGAAGCCCGAATACAGTGCCTTGGGACCCTCCTCAACCGCAATGCCGTACAGCGTCCGGATCATGCCACGCGGCTTGGCGCTGCTGCCCGTCTTCTTCTGCTCCTCGCCGTACACCTGCATCCGGGTCTTGCCCACGTCCAGCGAGTACATGCAGCCCTCCGCAAAGTTGGCGCCGATAAAGGTGTTGATGTACAGCATGAGTAGATTCTTGAAGTTGATCTCCTCCTGGGAGTTGCTGATTTCCATGACGTACGGATGCGCCTTCGGCTGCCTGGGCCTCAGGTGCCAGTAGTTGTTCTCATCCCTATTCATAGTTGCTGATATCAAATTTGGAAACACGAACTTTATTGCAATCAATCGACACGATAAAATAATTTTGACAGTTGTTACTATGTATGTACGTCGGGCTACACACTGCTGACCGTCTGTAGCATACTAATTTGGATCTAATAGGCATCGTCGCCGCGCATTCTGCGTATTTGCTCGAACGTTGTCCAGAATATGAGGGTCCACGGCCCGATACGCATCCAGTAGGGAAAGAAGCCCTTGTACATGGCGAACAGACCCTCCTTCTGCACCAGCTTCCGGAAGCAGTCGACCGTCCCGCTGTAGTGGACACCCTTCCCGCCCGGCCCGACCGGCTGATTCATGATTCGTGACTTGACTACGTCCATTGGTGTGCTGAGCACGGCGCATGCAAAGCCCGCTATCATCGCACCCATAAACTGAATCCGCCGGTCGTCGGGCATGTTAAGCAACACCATCAACCTACGTTTGCTGATATCGTAGACGGTAATGTCGCCTGCAAGCGAGAAGAGAGAGAGAGAGAGAGAGAGAGAGAGAGAGAGAGAGCAAAGTCTGTATTCTCTATCGACTGATTCCGTACTGATCCTGGGACTCTACTTCTTGAGAGTTTTATCTGCCTTCTAATCGATATGGGAGAGTTTCTTGACTTATGGCTAGGAGTATTCCTTTATAATTAGATCTATTTACATGCGATCGTTTTAAGTATATTTTATAAAGAAGAATTTCTGGCCTCTAAGACAGGGTATTCCCTGATCATTGATAATTTGTGTCCAATGACAGATTCATGGGAATATCCTTAGGTTAACCTACGCTGCTATACTAGACTCATGGAATTGGAATTGACTCAAGGAGAGGGAATACCCTTGCTCATTGGTGTACCATTTTAGATCAATGGGAATACCCTTACGTTTACCTAGCCTTACTATCACTAGACTCATGGAATTAGGGAGTACCCTTAATATTCGTAATCTTTTTTGGTCTAATTTCTTAACTCAAAGAGAGGGCATACCCTTACTAGTACTAGCGTTCCTTGGCGTCCTATACTTAACTCATGGAATTGGGGAATACCCTTACTATTAGCAATCCTTTTTGGTCTATAGAGAAAAATGCCTTAGCTTAAAGAGAGGGGATACCCTTACTAGTACAAACGTTCATTGATATCCCATACTATACTTACAGGCAGGGAATACCCTTACTATTGCTGTAATCATGAACAGGGAATACTCTTACTATTATTCTATTCATAAACAGGGAGTACCCTTACTATTGCTGTATTCATGAATCGATGCAAGGGTATATCCCTACTATATTCTATCTCTCTGATCATTTAGCTTGCTTCATGGACTGAGTCCTACTGCTTGCTTGCACCTGCCGTCACTTACCTAACGTCACGAGGGAGGCACGCAAAGCGTTGGGTACGCAGCCCTTCCAGAGGCCCCTTATGCCCCCCGTAGTGTAGAAGTAGTGGAGGGCGTGCGGCACGTTTTTGACGCGCGGCGCTTCGCCCATGGCGCGTCGACTGCTTTCCATTTGCATTTGCACTTTGACCAGATCGGCGGGCGAGGAAATGAAGTTGGCGAGTCCGCCGGAACACATTCCGGCAATACCACTACGCAACAGGGTTAGCTGGGGCTTGCCGTCGCGATCGGTGATGATCAACGAATCGCGCAACGTATCGTAGAAATACATCTTCATGCCGGTGAACAAGGAGTGACGGAAGAACATTGCCGTGAGTCCGCCGTAGACAGCCATCAGGCCCTCGTTCCGTATAATGTTGATCGCAGTGCCTAACGTGCCAGTCTGTTTTATATTGGAATACGCTTTGTTCGCCTTCTCGCCCTGTATATGCATGCGGGTCTTCATCAAGTCCAGGGGGAAGCACACCAATTCCGGAATCCATGCGGATATCACAGATGTCAAATAGAGCTCCACAAACGGAGTTCTTGTATTGGTGGACAGATACGATAATCTCTGTTTAGCTTTACTCTTCGGAGGAATGACCATGCAGTCCTTTGGCAATATGGGTAGGCTCTTGTCATTCATATTTGTATTCCGCACTATATATATCAAAATATAAAAATATGAAATTTATACTATTGCTTGAATTTCGAAATAATTATATAACTGTCTATTTATGAACAAATTTACCTTATATGTCAGCCAAAAAAGGAAAATTAAAAAAAAACAAACGAAAACCACAGACAACTAACTATGCCCAATTATGCTTAGTTTTAAAAACATAAAACTTGCTCAAATTGAAGATTGCTAATACTATGCGAAAATTAAAAAAAAAAAAAACTTATCCGTTAACATTCTGTTAAATTTCCTTTTCCTCATTATTATAGTGAATTGCCTTAGAGGAATTTTATGCTCACAGCCAAAGGGAAGTTTTCTCTTTGAGGCTTCTCAGAGTTCTGAAGAACAATTCAAATCTCGCAGCTGGAGATGAAGGCTGGAGTAAAGCTTTTTTTATTTGTACTGTTTCCTCAACATTTAAATTGCAAATTAGCTTTGATAACTGTACAATTTATTTCGCAAAGAGAAAAAATTTACATTTTGATTTAATTGACTTAAAATTGCTAGACATGTTTACGGTGTCCCATTTCGCTGGTTCATATCTATAAAATGACCAAAAAAATGGAAAAAACAGTTAAAACTGCTATAGTTGGTTGTATGCTCTAAAGAATACCCTGCACTAAGTAAAAATTGGAATTACCATTTACATGCACAAAAATCCCTTTCTTCTCTGAAGAGGTATTTTTAATTTCCTTCAACAAATAATTCCTCTTCGAAAAGGTAAATTGTTCAGTGCAAAGAGTAGCATGTGGAGAGAGTTATGCAAAGAGTTGACAATGGTTGCATGGTGTGTGTGTGGGCTGCACTTTGTGGGCATTAGTTGGTGTTGCTTGTGATCAGCAGTTAATTGCAAAGAGTGAGGGAGTGAAAGAGATACAGAGTGAGCATACGCATGCAAATCAAATGTACACCAATGCACTGATGCTTTTGATCCCGTTACCTGGAGCATGCATTGGAATGGTGTGAGAGGGTGAGTAATATATGCGAGTTCGCTAATTGTTGGTGAGCGAGAGAAGACTTTAGTGTGTGCGTGTATGCCTCTGTGATCGGTTAAGTTCGGTACGCGTGTCTTTTGCTGTTTATCTATGAAGGTTAAATTATCAACGTTGCGATTAGTTAAAGTCGTGTGTGTCCGTGTGAGTGTGTTAAAATTCAATATATCAATTTTAAAATTATAGCCCAAACATGGTAAGTTCAGGTGTATTTATTCTATTGACAAATCTGTATGTATGCATGTAAATAATAGAATTTTTTTTCACTCACTCCAAAATGGCGCATATTTGCATGTGCATTTGAGCGCAAGAGAGTTAGGTAAAGATTTTTCTTAAACATGTTAAAGTCGTCTGAGCACACGCTGCCCTATTTATATGTAAGCTGCTATGTTTTCACAAGCTTATTATACCTCATGCTGGCAATTTGTAGTGGGTAAATGGTATAAAAACTATAGGCGATAAGGCAGATATGGCAAATTAAAGAAAAAAAAACAGAACGAAGAACTTGATGACGATGACATTGCACGCTACAGCGACCGCGCCCAAAACTTAAGATAGGTGGGAAGAGTTGGCAGGGGAGCGCGCGCGTCGTGGGGTGGTTGCATAAACTGCTTATTGAAAATAATGATGATTAGGATGTTTGTGTGTGTGTGCGTGTTTTAGTGTGTGCCAACACATGTTGTGCTGCCGTGCAGGCTACCCTCGATATGCGCCACGTCCTCGACTTGGGTGCGGTTCCCAGCCAGTTAGTCAGCTAGGGGAGTTGGCCATAGAGCCAGCCACTTAGTCTATGCTGCCGCCATCCGCGTCTCACTTGGCGAATGAGTAAATGAGTGAGTAAGTGGCGCTGTCAGTCAGTCAGACAGACAGCGCAGGCAGAACAACAACAACAACAACAAAGCAGAGCACGCGCCCATACATATTACACCTATATATTATGCGAAACTGGCGTTTCCTACTGCCTCTCTCTCTCTCTCTCTCTCTCTTTCTCTCTCTTCCTCCCCCACTCTGAAGAGTCTTTAGCACTTTTGTTAAATGAAAGCGACGTTTTGTGGTCGGGTGCCCGAGCCAGGCTCAGTTTAAGGGGGAGCTGCTTAATTTGAAATTCCCGACACACGCACGATTTATATATACATATATGTATGTATATATCGTATGTCTGAGCAAATTGCTAGATGAGCTGCTCAGCCGCGCATTCAACTGCCTTTGGCTGCTGCGTCAGGTCAGTTTATGCTGAACTATGAGACACTCGGATGAAACCCAATACGCTTTGACCAACTGACCAATTTGAGAACTATCTATATATCACACATGTATATAATCTACATACATATACACATGTCTAGCTATATATCCGTATATCTGTTTTGGGTAATGTCGACTGGACAAACTGAACGGTAATTTGAGAGTTTGTTGAACTGCAACACGCGAAATTGAAGTCCGCGAAAAAGTTGCTAAAATCAGCTGAAATTTCAAATTTATGTTGAATGTTTAATGAAAGAACTACAATAAAGCAAGAGCTGATGGACTTTTGGCTCAAGACAAAGTCTAAATGCACTGCAAATTGAATTGAATTTATAAATAATATTAAAATTAAAAGAAATTTTTAATAAAAAATATTGAAATAAATATTTAAAAATATATTAAAATAAATATAAATATGTTTAAATAAATACAAAAAATATTAAAATAAAAAATAATAAATATTAAAAATATAAAATATAAAATTAAAAAAAAATAAAAATTTGAAAAGAATATGAGTAAATGTTTTTGAAAATATTTACTTTATTAAAAAAATGTATTAAAGTTAATATCAAATTGAATACTAAAGTGTCTACTAAAATAAATAATAAAACAAATATTAAGAATAAATTCCAATAAATATTAAAATAAGTATTAAAATAATTGAAAAAGTAAGTATTTCAAAAGATATTACAATAAATATTAAAATTAATTTCTAAGTCAATTTAGATTTTATTAATATTTTTTTAAGCTGTAAAATTAAAAAAATATATATTTATTTTAAAACATTAAAAAAATATTATAATTTAAAAAAATGTAAACTTTTATTTTTAAATTTTTGTTGCAATATTAAAAAGAGTGTTAAAATAAATCATAAAATATATTTTTTTTAGTAAATAAAATTATAATAAATTTTAATTTAAAAACTTTAAAAATAAATATGAAAACAAATAATAAATAAAATAAATATCAATATAATAAAGAATATAAAATATTATATAATATTGTAATATTATACTGAAGAGCAAAGTCTTAGTATAATATTATGGAGATTAGAGCTATGAGCTCTACAATAAAATTTAAGAGTCATTTTAGACGCCTTCATTCTATATTATCTAGATAAAGTCAAGTTGTTTCCATTAACCCGTTAAGGAATTAACCTGTTAGGACTTTATAGTCCGTATAGTTGATCTTATGATCTACTAGGAATATCCATAAGATTTAAGATCTATTTATTCAATGTTATAATGCATCAACATCAAGTTGTCTCAGTTAGCCCGCTCGACTCTAGCACTTTATAGTGTAGTGAATCCATATTGAACCCTCTGGCATAGGTTCGGACCCTATGTACAGCTTTAAAGGTTTTTATTCAGTGTTACGAATTTCGAGTGAAAGAAACTCCAATTACCCGGGCAGCACAGAAGGCTAAGACAGAGGCAGAACAACCCAGAAGAACCAGTGAACCAGAAGAAGAACTGCAGCACGGATTGCGCAAGATTTTACGTAGAATTCAGTGGGTGAGTCGTGGGAGTTTCGGGTTCCCAGCCACAGGGAAATATTTAAGCTGTTGTGAGAGCTCTCTTTGATGATTGCGACACTTGCAGAGTATAAAAGCGGCGTGCCCAGCAGCAACGGAAGTTAGTAAACGGAAGCGATGGCCAATTATTCACAGCTCTTGAAGCTGCTGCTGCTGCTGTGCCCGCTGGCACTTGGGCTGGCCCAAGAGGAGTCGGCGCAGCGGGAGCAGCTGGAGGCGCTGCATCGGAACAAGCGCACGTTGACCACGATTTGTGTGGAGATCAAGCCGAGCGGGCCACAGGAGGAGCCCTACTTCATGTGCAAGGGCACCGACTTCTCACGCGGCGGCGCCCAAGATCAGCCACAGAAACAGCAGCAGCAACCCATTCAGACTTATCAACAGCTGCCGGAGCAGCAGACGGCGCCAGTCAATCCACAATATGCTCAGACGCCGTTTCCATCGTTTCCCAGCTTTGGAGCTGGGTACTTTCCGATCCCGCCCAACTATGACGAGCCAGCGCCCAAGGCAACGCCAGCGACGACATACTCGAGCCAGGCGCCAGCTGCTGAATCCCATTTTGGATCCGCTGCTGCTGCCTATGCACCTGCGCCTGCTCCGCAATCATATGGCCTGCCAGCAGTTCATTACCCAGGTGCAGGCGGCGCAGCAGCAGCTCCACGCGGAAATGCAGCAGGCGCACGCCCAGCGGCCGCGGCCCCTGCATATGCTGATGCAGCAGCTCCGAAATCGTCGCCAGCTGCACAGGCAGCGGCGCTACCAAAATCTCAGCCTTCGAGCGGCCAAGCGAGCCATGGGACTGGCAATGCCTATGATCCGCTAGTCGGCAGTCGCTATCATCCCGGCATGGGCGAGGATGTGCTGGCCGTGCCCGATGTGGGCTTTCGCCAGGAGGAGCTGAATTTACAGTACAGGCAGCCCGTTGCCGGCAGGGACCCGATGGTGGGCGTTGCACCGCCCATGGTGTGGATGCCACTGATGCAGACGCAGCTGCAACAGCCGACAGCTGCAGCGCAGCCGCCTCCGTACTACGATGATCCGATTATGCGCACGTTTTATGCCAGCTTGGAGCCGAGCGAACCGCAGCTGGCGCAGGCGGCGCCCAATGTAGCTATGGAACTGCCACTTGCCCAAGTGGGTCCCACTCCGGGCTATTTACCAGCTGCACCACCACAGCTGCCGCCCTCACCACCTCAGCCAGCCGTGCAGCCCGCCTACAATGCCAACCCGAAGAGTGCTCCCGCTATAGCCTACGGCCAAGCCTCGCCTGTGGACAGCAACGTCTGCAATTCGTGTCCGTGTCCGACGTCCGGTGACTCTACCGCCAGCTACAATACGCCCGCTCAGTGCCCCAGCTATCAGCCTGTGATCATAGCCATGCCCTGCTATGGCCAGCAGCAGCCCACGCACTATCTAGCCGTGCCTGGCTCAGGGCCGGCAGCTGCGGCGCGTGACTCCCTGGTGGGTAGTCCCTTTGCAGCACCATTTGGTTTGGGCGGACAATTGGGCTCAGCCTTTGGCCTGAATCAGCAGGTTGCGCCACACTTTGGCTTGGGAGCGCCTCATGTGGGATCTGCTTTTGGACTGGGCCCGCCGGCTGGCTCTGGCTATGGCATGGGAGGTCCTCAGGTTGGGTCACCGTTTGGCATGGGTCCACAAGTTGGTGCACCTTTTGGCATGGCACCAGTTCTGAATCCCTTCGGTCCGTTCGGCAATCTGAATCCATTTAATCCTTTCAATAGGATTCTAGGAGCTCCAGCGCCAACGACTCAACAGCCCAGACTGCGTCTCTTTGGTGCGCCCGAAGAGAGCTCGACACCAGCAGCCACAACAGCTGCGCTGCCTAAAATCTTTACTGCAAACTACCCCAGCAGCACCACCAAGGCGCCAACCACCAAGGGCAGCATGCAGTCAACAGAATCAATTGTGGGCGCCACCCACGGTGCGGGTGAAGACGAGGACGAGGAGGACGACGATGAAGATGAGAACGATTCGCACGAAAACACTGAAGCGCCAAAGGCTGAAGATGTGGCTTCTTCTGCAGAGGATGAGGTGCCCAAACCTGCGGACCAGGACCACACGGATCTAGCCGACCAACTGATAAAGAAGGGAGAGGACAAGCTGAAGGCCGATAAGCGCAAACGTCAGAATGCACGCTATGGCAGCAGCAGTTCCCACAAACGTAAATATCTGCAGCGTTTGTAGATCTTAGCTTTAGTTTCATAAGTATAAGCTTTTACACTGTGCGAAACTGGATCAGCAAAGAATCAATGAAACTCAATATTAATAAAGCTAATTAGTTAAATTACTTTGAAAAGGGAGCTGTGTATGTTTATAAAGATATAGAGAGTTTAATGACTTAAGGGCAATACACATAGTTGAAAAGGAATTGGAGAGAAACATCTTCAGTTGTTCCTTAATCTGTTAAAAATCCTATTTTTAATCTCAGAAAATCTTGGCTAATTTAAAAAAATAAAAGCAAATCGTCTAAGAATATTTGAGAATATTTAAATAAATTCTTATTTGGGAATATTTAACTAAATTCTTATTTAGGAATATTTAAATAAATTCTTAAGCCAAGATCTTAAAAGTCTTGGATGAAATTGGTTAATATCGATGTTTGCTATAGTACGAGGTATACTCATATATGATTCTATATGCATATATTACGTATTTTGATTTTCTTTATGTTGGCTATGGATTAATACTGCTTATCCCTTATTTATGATAATTACTAAGTCATTTTTTAATATTCTTTTATTTTTTAAAAGGTATTTTGCTATGATAAACAATAACTGAAAAGAGATTTTTGAAATTCAATTATATTTTTATATAAGTAAATGTATTTATGTATGAGAAGCCGCACTCATATTTAGTGCATGCTGTTAATTTATATTGCCTAATGCAGAGATTTCTCCAATTAGCAGTGAATATAATTTATTCTGTCTGCACTTTATCTTTATATATGTGTTTCTTTTTGCACAATACCCATTGAAACAGCTTAAGGTGGGCATGATGAATATGAGCATATGAATGCAAAGAGTAGAAGAAATGCTCGTTAACAAATTAGCATTCCTTATAAGATTTATTTATCTAAAATTTATTTTAAAACAGAATATACTTTATTTGATCTACTCTTAATTCAATATATATGTATAGTAAATATATATATTATACAATAAATATATTTATACATATATTCTCTTCGATGACCAGTTCATGATTCAACTTAGAGTTAATTTAATAACATTCTGTTGCCCACACCCATAAATAATATTCTTAAACTATCTACAGGGTAACTACCTCAAACCACTCTTACTTATTTAATTTGAGTCTACTCTTTGTGCTCGATCGGAGTCTACCAAGTCAATGGTATATTTGACGCCCAGTTTATTGCCGATGAATAAGCCAATGGCCACTTAAGGAAGTATTTTATATAAATACTTGTGTACATATTTATTATGCACTTTGCTTCTTTTTATACATTTTCTTTGATGTATTATATACTTCCGTTGGGGGTTTTGCGCATTTTGCCTTCGTACTGGCGCACGTCTCTATAGCAGCTACGCTTCACGGACCAAACAGGAACCTATTTACTGGCTGGCAACGCGGCGAGCCCAGTCGAGCTCAGCGCTTAGCTGCAATCTGCTGATTGCTCATGTTAAGCACGTAACACAATTTAAATAAACAAAAACGAAACTAAATATATGTATAGATATATATAGATATATATTTAGATATATGAATATAAATATATATAATATAAAGCATATTTAGGGTTCGAGTCAATGTACTTCGACAATTGTCGAAGCTCTTGGGTTGAGTAAGCTTTGACCAGAATTGGCACAGCTGTTGCGATTGGGTTTCCACTAACCGGGTTAGAACACATCCATTGCGAAATCGCCATGACAAACTCAACGATTCTTCATGTTCTTGATCAAGATATAAGATATAAGATATAAGATATAAGATATAAGATATAAGATATAAGATATAAGATATAAGATATAAGATATAAGATATAAGATATAAGATATAAGATATAAGATATAAGATATAAGATATAAGATATAAGATATAAGATATAAGATATAAGATATAAGATATAAGATATAAGATATAAGATATAAGATATAAGATATAAGATATAAGATATAAGATATAAGATATAAGATATAAGATATAAGATATAAGATATAAGATATATAAGATATAAGATATAAGATATAAGATATAAGATATAAGATATAAGATATAAGATATAAGATATAAGATATAAGATATAAGATATAAGATATAAGATATAAGATATAAGATATAAGATATAAGATATAAGATATAAGATATAAGATATAAGATATAAGATATAAGATATAAGATATAAGATATAAGATATAAGATATAAGATATAAGATATAAGATATAAGATATAAGATATAAGATATAAGATATAAGATATAAGATATAAGATATAAGATATAAGATATAAGATATAAGATATAAGATATAAGATATAAGATATAAGATATAAGATATAAGATATAAGATATAAGATATAAGATATAAGATATAAGATATAAGATATAAGATATAAGATATAAGATATAAGATATAAGATATAAGATATAAGATATAAGATATAAGATATAAGATATAAGATATAAGATATAAGATATAAGATATAAGATATAAGATATAAGATATAAGATATAAGATATAAGATATAAGATATAAGATATAAGATATAAGATATAAAGACTTCTCTATAGCTTCTCTTCTATATCTTATATGTTATGGCTTCTCTAGCCTACCCAAGTCGGGATGCCTTCATCGGGTAGGGTATTTAAGTGCAAGTCTAGCACTTTTTCGGGTCACTTTGGACAGTGGCTGTTCGATGCAATTGGAGCTTGATCGAATAGTTGCTATTGAGAAGTCGCGACGCGAGGTTAAATTTACAAACGTCAACGCAAAATGCACAATTCCTGGAGCTGTTTGCCGTTGGCACTGCTCTGCTCTTGCTGCTGGCTCATTGGGCACGCGCAGGCGCAGCAGCATGATGATGTTGGCATGTCCAACAGCATTGCCACACCTGGACAGCCCATGTACTACCTGATGGCCGATACGGGCTCCTCAGTGGGTCCCAATGTTGAGCTGAAGCGTACGAATCGTTCGCTCATGAAGTGGTGGGACGACTTATTTGGCCAAACCAATTGCTGCAATGGCAACAACAATTTGCTTAACAACAACAATAATAATTTGCTTTACCCAAATAATTTGCCGCCCGCTTTGCCTGTTCTTCCGGTTAATAACTGCAATGGACTGCAGCTGAATCAACTGAATCAACTGGATCCCTTCAAGCAAATGAAACTGTTCAAGAAACTGCCCGATCTGTGGGGCAATACCTGTGGGGGTCAGTGTGGCCAATGTGGTGGTCAACAGCCGTTGAATAACTATGCTCCACCACCATCAAGTCCTAGCTATGGTGGTGAGGGCTATGCAGCACCACCACAGCAGCAGCAACAGCCACAACCAGCACCACCAGTTGACTACAGTCCGGCACCAGCGCCACCTAGTGGCTATCAGACGCCCAATCCCAGCTACGATGGTCCTGGCGATGGAGATGCCGGCTATGTGGTACCACCACCACAAGCTGTGGACTACGCGACGCCAGAGCCACCTGCAGATAGCTATGAACAGCCTTCGCCTCAGCCAAGCTATGAGCCCGAGCAGCCTGCTCCAGCACCGGCACCTGAGAGCTACAGCAAAGTGGAAGAGTATGCTCAGCCTGCCAAGAGCTACGGTGGTGCACAGCTACCGCAAATCGTCTATCAACCCATCATTTACTTATCCGCCTCGTCAGGTGATAAAGATAAATTGGTCAACAAGCTGAAACAGCCAGAGCAAGTATATGAGGCGCAAACGGAACAGCCAACTCCACCACCACCAGCACAGCAGGTCTATGAGGCACCAGCTCCGCCACCAGTCGAATTGCCTGTATATGCCCCAGCTCCCGCTCCTGCACCAGTCGAACTACCTACATATGCCCCAGCTCCAGCACCACCGGCTCCACTAGCACCACCCCCACCCTGTAATGCACCGGCTTGTGCGGGCTATTTGCCTATTTTAGGCGTGCCCTTCTATAGCTATCCAACGGCACCAGCACCACCACCAGCTCCTGCGCCAGCCCCAACGCCAGTCTATGTAGAACCACCAGCACCACCTGCACCACAACCAGCACCCGTCTATGCGCCTCCACCGCCAGCACCACCAGCGCCTGCCTATAGCTCATCCTCTTGCCAGACGCCCATTCGATTGTCCTTGATTGACCAACCCTATCGCGTGGCACCCGAACTCTTCCAGGAGTACAACTATCGCTTGGCCCTGGCCGATAGGAATAGATTTAGTAGATGAATACCGGAATGATCAAAAAGACTCAACTGTAAATAAAATGTATGTAAATGCTGTTTGGATTGCCAGTTTATTTATTTGCAAAAGTGGTTGGGATGCGTCGATTTATCAGAAAGATCTATGGAACTTAAAGAAATAAAAATGATCTTTTATCCATAGACTTTTGTAGCATTAGATAATTGATAAGTTTGTGAGTTAACAAACCTTAAAATAATGGTAATTATATAAACTAAATCTGAAGCAATAGTTTTCAAACGGAATAGTTTATGGTAAGGTTTTATTTAATATATTGAAAGTATAATTAAGCTCTGAACTAAGCTTGGCTTGAATTTTTATAATTTAAGCAAAATTTAAATGGGTAAGCAGATTAAATATATGTGATATATATGTAGGTATATAGCAATCATATTCTCACTAATACTGTACATATATGTATATCTTGTCGCTCTGATCTTCTCCACATGCATTAAGTTCTTTGAAGGACTGCTGCTTATCAGTTCATGTGCAGAACTCTACTTTTGCAGTCTTTTAAAGATATAATATATAATATAGATATTCAATAAAAATTAAATATAATATATTTAATAATAACATAAATTGATGATATAAATTGATTCTCATTCTGATGCAGAGCTCTAACTACTTTCTATATTTATATAAAGCATTTGAATATCTATATAGATTCATATTGCTTTTGTATGTGCGGCTTTGAGATTTACAAAAACTATTTAAATTTCTTGTTTATTTATATATTTTATACTGTATGTTTATATATTTCACTATTGATTTCTGCGTACAGCAAATACTAAACTAGTAATTACATTAGGTTTTTACCTTAAATATTTTTCTGCTAAATATTTGACTGACTTTAATATAAAACTTTGTATAAAAATAAATGAAATCTACAGAAAATTTATTATCGTGTGAAGATTCTAAAATTAAATAATATTAACAAATTTTTCTCAAATTTTATTTATATTAATTTAATTTGTAATATTTTAACAAGATAATTGGGCTTAATCGAGATCAGCAACTGCGCTCAGGCTGCAAGGCGCCTATGTTATGAGGAATTAAAGGCTTTATAACTTTTTTCGTAGACTAACGTCTGAGCAAATTTTTAGAACATATATATTGATTTCTTACCAATGTTGTTATTGATTTTTTTTGCTGTTTAAGCAAATAAAACGAGTTTTTGAGCAAACAAATTTGAGTCTGGATAAAGTGCTCAACCTCGATACAAGAGACCAGGCCGTGCAAAATGAGTCCACTATACCCAGACAGTACTGTAATTATATATTGCTTTTTTATACTCTCATATTTTTTTTTACATTTTTATAGGAATTTCTGGATATAGCTAAATCTAAAGTAGTGAATAAACTAGGCTTATGGATAAAAAATGTATGCCAAAAAATGAGAAAAAATTTAATTTAGCCAAAGTATAATTTTTGGTGTAAAATCTATAACCATACAAGATTGAATTTCTTTTATTTTCTTCAAATGCTCTTTGGTAATATTTTTCTAAATTTTAAGATCTTCAAAATGTGACTTTAAGTCTTTCTGGATTAATCTTCACATTTACACAAATATATATTAATTCTTTCTATAATATCGATGTACGAATATTCTGAGTGATTCAGTCATTAAAATTTCTAATCGCAGCTAATTGAGTTGAGCTGACTCTACACAGCCTCCCAGATAAATGTGTACAGTTGTGTGCCATGAAGATTTCCGTTTTGTATAAACAGTAGCTGCTTATCGGCAAGGGTAAATATATATACACCCATATATACAAGGGTAAATATATATACACCCATATATACATACATATATGTATATATATTGTCTGAGCTGTCAAGGTCCCGGATTGCCATCATCGGTTCGCATTTATCGCATATGTGCAGAGCCGATTTGTTACTCGGCTGCGTCTTCCTGTTATTATTGCGGCTCTCTTTCACAGATATACATACATATATATCTATACATATATGTATTGTATGTATGTTTACATATAGACGATGACGTTGGCAAGAATTCGAGCCATAATCGCCTCAGTCAGTCAGTCAGTTGGTCGCTCGCTGGTCTCGGTTTTCATTTCGTTTTCAAATTCAAATTCCATAACAAATTGCACAAGATAAACAGAGACTTCCTATGCGGGCATCGAGCATCGGCACTATGAAATGCGATAACAGGCCCCTGGTAATGTACCAGAGCAGAGCCCATGACCATGACCGTGACCAAGTGAAAGTTGCCTGCCGTTGGCATACAGCCTGGCAACCAGAGCCACAGCCATCAGAACCACAGCCGAAGGCGGAGGCCTGCACTCAGCTGGTCGGTCATCAACGTCTTTTGTTTGTTTCATTGTCTCACTTTGCATGTGGCACGCACTTCTTGCCACATTTAGTCAAAGACTCGCATCTAGGTCTGGCTGGCTGGGCGTTGATCGTTTGTTGAGGCATGCATCTCAACGGTACGAAGCGTGACGTAGTTTACATAATCTAATCGCCTGTTGACTGAGCGGAAAATATGATTAATAAATTAGCGGTTACTCTGCGGACGAAAGATCTAAGATCTTCACTTCTCACTACGTAATCAGCGAACATGCAACGATCATGTCAAAGATCAACTGCGTTTCTCTGATTCAATGGGCTGGCGCCTCTTCAATGATTCGTTCGTTTTCTTCTTAACTGCGAACTGCGATTGCAGCGCATCATTGGGTTCATTTCTCAAGCAGATGTCATGCATTTATCTTTACTTATGGTTTCATCGTGTTGTTATTCAGGGATCTTTAACTATTCATTTGAGTTATTCTTGTGATTGATTCATTTACTTTATTATTCATTTTGAATAATAATAAATTATTCTGCATTTTAAGTATATTACGAATCAATGATAAAGCAATCAGTCATCGATTTCACAGAATATTTTCAATACAATTAGAAATATTCCAGTGATTTCTGGGAATATTAAGAAGTTTTTAATAGTTATGGTTAATATAATAATAATAGTAAATAATCCCCTGACCTGTTGGTTAAATCATGAGGGGTTTGATATATATAATAATAATATATTTATGTAGCAAAATATTTTATTTATGTTTAATAAATTTATTGTTATTTAATCGAGGTTACAGAATTTTTTTTTGTATTAAATTAGAAATATTCCAGTGATTTCTGGGAAATCTGTTTCACTGATATTAATATATATATATATATGTGTATAAATTAACGAGACTATAGACTCGGAAAAGAGTTTGGAATACATATATATATACTTATGTAGACAAACTTCGACATGAAATATATAATAGATATATAATTTCCAGAGATTTGTATATATTAGTCGACCCCAAGTGGCCAAGTGATCTTCTCTGTAGACCCTCGGAGCTAACAGGGAATTATTATACTTTATAGTTGTACAAATCTTTCTATGTATTATTTTGTAAATATATTCAAACTTGAGAATTAAAAGAAAATATATATACAAATTATTTATATATTAGAAATATATATATACAGTATCAAATAGAATCTACAATTTTTACAAATTAAATATATTATACATACATATGTATGTATGTTTTTTAGGCGCAAAAAGCGCATTAAAAATTAACAAAAAAATTAAAACCCGTATAGTTTGGATTCCTGTTTGAATCGTAAATGACTATTATACTAAGTTCCTCTGCATAATAGTAGTTTATGTTAAGATACTCCGCATTATAGTCTTTTACGATTCAACTGCTAGTTCCACTGCATAATAGCCGTTTACGATACAGCTTTCAGCTCTCCCAAACCCTGTGTTTTTATGGCTTAATGCTAATTTGTTATTTGCCATTGTTCATAAGCTTTTAATGTAATAATATTATATCAAATTAGCTTAGCTTCGGTTTAGTGGGAATTGGTTTCTTGTAAGATTTTATAGATAGATCAGACATTCTATGCTTATATTTAAAACTAAAGTTTTACTTGAAATAATTAAATATTCAAATTTCTAAAATATTAATGAATAATAATAAGTATTGAAGTCATTTTGCATGTCTTCAATAAACCAAAATTTATATATTTATATAAATAAAATCGAATTTTAATTTAATAAAAAATAAATGAAAAAGTTAAAAGCATTTTGAGATATTTATAATAGAAAAAGAAATAATAGAAACTGTGCTCAATTTGCGTATTTTAATTCTATATATAACACTGATCAGCGACAGACAAATATAATTCTCCTTAAAGAATCAATTTTTGCGCTTCAATTTTATTAATCTGCCACGACCTCGTGCAGCTGCAATATCAAGTTGTTCATTCAACGAAATGTTATTAATCTAAATTAGTTTGCAATCAGTTGAGTCAGTTGATATCTCTAGACAGAGCAATCGCTAAGTTGTATATTAAGTGATCTCACAGCCACTCGAGAACAGAGTTCAAAGAGCAACAATTGAGAGTGAGTGAGTGACTGTAGATCGCAGAGATACTCAAGATCAGGGATCTCTTGTCTTGACGAAAAACTACCCCACACTGATTTTCTCAGAAGCAGCGCCGCCGACTCTCGGGCATAATTGAGTGAGTGTACAGAGAACAGAGAATGATCCTAAAGACTGAACAGCCACATAAACAGCAGACATGTGAAACAACATGTGTGCGCAGCTCTCTCCAAAAAGTGAGGGGGGCTGATCGATGCTGTTGGCTGATGTTGCCTCGGGTTCTGTTGCTGCTGCTGCTGCTGCCGATGGGCACTTGCAATCCAACCGCATGCGGGGTCTCAAAAATAGCGCCAATGTCGTCGCCGCCGCCAACGCTGAAGCCAAATGAAGCGATCTTTATGCACTGCCCAAAAGGATATATGCGCTTGCTTGTGGAGTTTGTATCAGATACTAAATGAACTCAATCAATTTTCAAGAAATATTGAAAAAGTACTTTTAACATTTTAAGAGTATTCAACTGACGTCTTGCTTAACTTATTTTCTCGCTCTTTGCGAGGCATTGGACTGTTAGGGAGCTGCTAAGTCCGGGTGCCACATACCGCAATATACACTCACTATCCAATGTACATAAAGATGTATATAAAATATATACATATGTATACGATATATATATTTGTGGTTTGTTCAATCGCAGTGGTTGCCTTTCTGGCGGGGGGCCTCTGTGGCCATACACTGCATGTTTGTATTTCGAAAATGTTGTGGAAATTTTCATTTGTTTCTACAGTTACGAAATTTACATTTAATTTTGTATTTATGTAGCTGCTATGCGTTAGTACGTAATAAATTTCCCAAAACTCAAACCAAAATGTGGGTCGTTGGCACTTGCATTCGTTTCGCTTAGTTTTGACTCAGTTTGAATCATCAAATAGTATGAATGCTTTATTTATATTTATATTTATTTTTTTAAATGATGACAAATTTTTATGCCATAGAAATAAATCATAAATAAAGGATAAGCTTTTTCATGAGAATTGAGCATAAAATTAAAATATAATTAACTGAAGTATAGATTGAATATACATATTTAAAAATAAAACTAAAACTAAATATAAATATATAATATAAAGATATAGAAAAATATATTTCAGCAGATAATAAATGTATAATTAAATAAAGGATAAGTTAATAAACAAATGTTAAAAATATATAAATAAGTAAATAAATATACAAATAAGTAAATAAATAAATAAAAAAAATAAATAAATAAATAGGTAAATAAAAAAAGTAAAAAAGTAAATAAATAATTAAATAAGTAAATAAATAAACAAATAAGCAAATAGATAAAAAAATAAAAAATAATTATACAAAACAATATTTTTAAAAATAAATATATTGAAATACATGAAAAGAAATAAAATCACAAAATAATTGCCAATTTATATAAACACAGATATTAAATCAATAAAGTCTAAATTTTAAATTCCTTGAAAAGAATATACAGCTAATATTATTTATGCGTATATTTTTGGTATATGTACTTTTTTAACGGATTCTAAAATTTCTAAAAGTTTTTTTTATGTATATTATTTATTTATTATTTATATATTATTTATTATTATATTTGTTGTATTATATTTTTAGGCATTTTTATTCATTTAAATAACAACAAAAACAAATAATATAATACAGTTATATACAGTTATACATATGCATTATGCTTTATATCATAAATATATATATAGGAAAAAATATATTTTTAGCCATAAAATTGTTATGAACAATCTATCAAAGCCAAATATATATACAGCATTAAAATGACATAGATATTAAATTGAGCAGGAAATAAACACATGCGAGATAACAGATGTACTTCACAACTCTAAAGAAAGTGTTCAAGAAAAGAATTAAGCACGTTGTAGATAGGAAGAAGTTAATAGAAAGTCATATGCTATAGTTAGTATAAAACTCATAAATAAAGAATTTAAAAGATAACTTATTTATAGAAGAAGTACAAACAGATTCGCAGAACAGGTATACTGTGGTTATTCTATATCTTTGATATTCGCAAGTGGGTGAGTGATCGGGCGGGGCGAGCTATCGAAAGAATTCCCCCAGTTGTTTCCTAGACATGCATATCTAATCGATAGCTAGCAACAGGCTTTAGATAAATCAACAAGCGAGACAAGTGAAAATTGTAAATTGCTGATAGTAAATATAGTTTTATATATATTTGATTAAATCTAATTTTTAAAATTGAAATGAAGAAAAAAGAAATCAATGTTCCGAATGCTTATAATGTATCGTTTATTAATAATAATATTAAATATTTTAATTTTAATGATATAAAATATTTTAAATTATTTTTATTTTAATAAAATATTTCAAAGTATTTAATAAGTTTAAAATATTTTATAATAAAATATTTACAAATACTTATTAAATTTAAAATATTTATTAAAATTTAAATATTTTTAAGTATTAAAAAAAATGGTTTCTTAATAAAATCTTATTTTAAAGTTTATAAAATATTTCATTAAGTGATATTTGAATTAATTTTTTGTAAGTTTATAAATATTAATTAAAATATTTAAAAAATTTAATTTTTAATAATTTTTAAAATGTATTTAAAATATTTAAAACTTATCAAAACTCTATAAGTTTCCATCATTTGTTAACTCAACACAAATTGAAATATATTTCGAAATATTAAGTTATTCACTTGGCAAGCAAAACTGTGAGCTATTTTATCTTAAAGTAGAGCTCGCTAGTCGAATGGGGCTACGATTAGCATTGTGCAACATGCACACGAGTCAAAATTGAGCCACCCACCCAGCTCGGTTGCCACATTTTCCACTCATTTTAACGAATTTTTTGCCAACCCAGTTTAACCTAAAAAAAAAATAAGAATTCATAAACATTTAAATGACCCCAAAAAGAACTCAAGTCGCACTTTATGGCCAGCTCAGCGCAAATTTAAGAAATTGCCAAAATTTCACAGCCAAAGCCACCGGTGCTGGCTGGGCAGAAGAAGTGTCTAGCTATATAAAGTAGACGTGAAATCGGAGCTATCATCAGTCATCTTTGGTAACCACAACTAAAGCAGCATCTCCAGCTTCACTATGAAATTCTTCGTGTGCATCGCCCTCTTCGCCATCGTCGCCTCCGCTTTGGCCAATCCCACTGGCAGCAGCAGCAATTCTGGCGCCTCTGCCGCCCAGGAATCTGATGCTGAGAGCGCCAATGGCCAGGGCTACGGTGATCTGACCCGCCTGCGCAAGGCCGCTTATGGTGGCAGCTCCGGCGGATATGGCGCCGCCAGCGTGCCAGCGCCTCCCTGCCCCAAGAACTATCTGTTCAGCTGCCAGCCCAACCTGGCTCCAGTGCCATGCAGCGCTCCAGCTCCCAGCTACGGATCTGCCGGCGCCTACTCCTCGCCCGTGGCCAGCTATGCTGCTCCCAACTACGGCGTGCCCCAGCATCAGAACCTCTACGGCGCCGCCTACTTGCCCCAGGCTTACGGCTACCAATACTAGAAGATCATGAGAAGAATCTGAGGACTTGAATCTGACACGGCTTCCCAAGCTGCTGAGAAACCAAAATCTTAGCCACGCTTAAAGAAAATGTTAAAAAAAATGTGCTTCAATTAAATTGAAAAAAAGCAATTCATAAATTGCGATTTATTTACTTTGGTTTCAGCAGTTGGCTAGCAACATGGATTCATGTTTACATAATTCTGAAGGGGTTTTATGGTTACTGTTTGAGTAAACAGTGTTTACTAATAGAGGTGTTTACTAAAAGTATAGCATTTAAGGGTTTAGTTTTAAGTCTACATGCACTCTAGTCTAGTCTAGTCACTTGACGAATAGGGTTTAGTTTTACTAGCAAAGGGATCTTTATTAACTATAAACTATAACTACAAATAAGCTAATGCCAATTATATGCCAAATCCTCTGAAAACTAAGAATGAGCTAAGGAATGTTTTTAGAAACTTATTCAAAGAAGAATTCAAGAAAAATCTATATTTATATGTATTCTCCCACGTTTGATAAAGAAAGTGTTCAGGGTTCAGCCCTCGAGTGCCGTGGGAAAGTCGGTATCTGCAGTTCAACGGCTATGTTGCTGTTCAATTGATTTATATATTTTTCAATCTTTTGAAGCTAGAGTTATATATTACTCTCTCACTAAAATCATCTCCAATTGTTACACAATATATGTTTTCAGATTTGCCACAAGCCAATAAGAGGGCTATGCAATATATAAGTCTATCTGGTGAATATAACTTTGGCAGAAATGTGCTCAAAATCAGGCTAAAGTTTTGCCTTCTATAAGAGACTTTTCAACTCAGCATCACATTAGAGTATCCAATATATGCAAAAGTTCCCATTTTAGATAGGCACACAGGCAGATAGATATTGAATAAATCCAATATGCTCTTCTCACTGTATGAAAGAGTGTAAGAATCATCAAAGCCGTTGATCTAGATAAAGGTATGAGTGTATAGATAGAATAGGAATAGTTAAAGATATAGGTATTCTGTATATTCTATAGATATTTAGGTATAATCATTGGCAGATATATTTTAGATATATCCCTAACTTAAAGTATACCTAAGTTAAGGGTATTGATTTAGGTATGATTTTTAAGGTTTCATACAGACAGATAAAATATTTGCCGACATACTTCAAGCTTTAATAAATATCATAATCCAACTCAGTTAAAATTTATATTAATCCGTAATAATGATGGTCATAGGCAAACCTCTGAAATGCAAATGTCGGCACTTGTTGTTGGCTTTACCTCAATACTAGAATTTAGTGCACTTTATGGAGCGATCAGCGATAGCTGATTAAGCGAAAGAGAAAGGTAAAAGACTAGTCGAAGCCACTTGGCTGTCAACTTTATGCCAAGTTGACAAAGTTCAGCTATATAAGCCGCGTGTGGGGTTACAATTGGCATCAGTCACCTTTGGTAACAGCAATCAACAGCTTCATTATGAAATTCTTCGTGTGCTTCGCCCTCTTCGCTATTGTCGCCTCCGCTTTGGCCAATCCCACTGGCAGCAGCTCGGTTGCTATTGCCAACCAGGAAGCCGAGTCTGATAACCAGGGCTACGGTGATCTGACCCGCCTGCGCAAGTCAGCTTATGGCGGCAGCTCCGGCGGATATGGCGCCGCCAGCGTGCCAGCTCCTCCCTGCCCCAAGAACTACCTGTTCAGCTGCCAGCCCAACCTGGCTCCAGTGCCATGCAGCGCTCCAGCTCCCAGCTACGGATCTGCCGGCGCCTACTCCTCGCCCGTGGCCAGCTATGCTGCTCCCAACTACGGCGTGCCCCAGCATCAGAACCTCTACGGCGCCGCCTACTTGCCCCAGGCTTACGGCTACCAATACTAGAGGATCATGAGAAGAATCTGAGGACTTGAATCTGACACGGCTTCCCGAGCTGCCGAGAAAACAAAATCTTAGCCATGCTTAAAGAAAATGTTAAAAAAAATAAAATAAATATAAATGCATAAATTATAAATATTCTATAGCTGCAAATGTTTTACTCAAGAATTTTCAGCCTTTTGAAACTTTAGCTAAACAGCTCTTCAGTTCTGCTGCTATTGCAGCTGTTCTGCTGAATTCCTTGTTTCAACTGGTCATTCGATATCTGGGTATAAATATTTTTATTATTCATGCGATTCAAACTAAACAAAACAGAATGCTAACATGAGTTTTTTCAAGTGTAGAATTAGTTTCTGATTATTGTGGAATTTAAGGCAAACTTCCATTAGAAAGTGAAACGGAATTCTTTTTTATTTTGTCTTGAATTGTAGGTGTGTTTGTTTAAATATATCATTTAAAGGTATGTATTTTAGTTGTAATCAACTTTTAAAATTTAAAAAAATATAGATAAATATTTTAATTTTTATATATTTACATATTAAATAAATAAAATATAAATTTAAATTATGAAATATTATTTTAATAAGAAAAACATCAAAAATTTTGTAAAGTTTTCGATTTGTTTAGGTTTCTTGATTAATTGTTTGAAGCTCACGCCTCAAATTATATGTATATTATTATATTATATATATATATATATATTATATATATATATATATATATATATATATATATATATATATATATGTATATATTAATGTGTAATGTGTAAAGTTTACATAATTTGCTGCTTAATAAAAAAAAAAAAAAATTAATACAAATTTTTTTTAATAATAGATTTTCTAATAAATATATTAAAGTTTTTCCCCAATTGAGTCTCCCTCTTCTGAGTCTATCTAGAAAGTAACTTAAGCTATTGCCGTGAGCTACATGTATTAGGGGCATGCAGACACTGAAAGTAGAGAAACCAATATACCCTCCTTTGATTTAATGTGCAAGCCTAAAAATTTGTTCATAAATATACATAAATGAAAAAGAAATTCTGCTGTTGCTAGGTACACTTATTTTTGTATATTATATATATTCTCATATATTTTTTTTTACTGTTTTTACTTAGTTTGTATATATTTTTTTTTGTTTAATTTTTATTTATTTTTTAACATTTATTTTTACTGAACTCTGAGCCTCATAAACTTAAGCAAAATTTACCGAATCAAGAGCAACACCTACAAAAATGACAAAAAAAAGTTAAGATCAGCATATTGGATAGTTATGTATGTATATATATAATATATATTGTATATATAGCTATGTATAAATGTATATTATCTTGTATATATAAATATATATTGTGTATAGAAATATACATATGTTTACTAAGCACTTTACCTCTCCTACTTTAGCCATAAAATTTTAACATAATTGCACATATAACGGCTGAGGTCTTTGAACCAAGCAAATGTTGTTTTGATTTGACTTTTTTGTGTGTGCGGAAAGTAAAAGAATTGTTGATTGCAAAATGAGCGACAAAGTTAGCAACCTAAATCAATCAAGTCGAAGCTAAGTTTGTTTGGTAACAAGATACAAGCAAGTGGCTAACAGATGTTGGCCAGAATCACTGGCAGCAAGACTAAATAAAGTCCGGACTGAGCTGTGCTCGCCTTATGTCTAGCTGAAGATGTTGTTTAGGGAAATATCTTTTGTGATAACATATAGAGCTTCACTCGATATTAGCCTTGGCCCCATGTTGACCAAGTAACCCAGTTAGCCATGTGCCACCTTGAGGCACTTTGCGCTATTTGACCCGAACTCCATTTCCGCTTGACGCTGCAAGTTTTGCGCTTTAATAAAAACCAACTGCTGGCAGACGAATGCTGGCTAGTCTCAGTTTACAGCTTCATAGTACTTCAGGTGTTTAGTTACATACCTGCACTGATCAGATCACCATGTGCACCACCCACTGGGCGCTGTTTGCGCTGCTCTTAGTGAGCTACCTTTGCCAGCTGTCCCTGGTCAATGGGCAATGCGATGGGCGCTGCGTGCGTAGCCCCAGCGGGCAGCTCTATCGCTTTATACCCGTGCGCTTGTACACGCCGGATCAGCTCGGGGACAGTGTGGAGCTGCTGCGTCAGCCACGGCAACAGCAAATCGTACAGGAAGTGGTTGTGGAGAACAACTTTAACGTGCCGGGCAGAGGTGGCTTTGGTGGTCCTCCCTTTGGTGGCCCACCGTTCGGCAGGCCACCATTTGGCGGCTTTGGGCGTGGCGGCGGCTTTAGCGGCGGCTTTGGCGGTGGCTTCGGCGGTGGTTTCAGTGGCGGCTTTGGCCGCAGCTACGATGCAGAGGAGCAAGAAGAGAAGCCGCAGCCACAGCCAGTCCCAGCTACATGTGAAGCGCCCAGCGTCCCATCCCCGCCCTGCGCCAAGAGCTACGTCTTCTCCTGTGAGGCGGTGCTGAAGACAGTGCCCTGTGGCAGTGCAGCGCCAGCTGGCGGTTATGGCTATTGAGAGACCAAAGGACTGATATTGATATCTAAAAATAAAAACAGAAAATTAAGAATTACATTTTTGTTGTTGTTGTTGTTGTCGTGCTCGGGGTGGATTGGTTATCAGCTGGAGCGTGGGCAAACACAGATTGATTGATTATGGTTGGGTTTCTGGAAACATCCACAGCTGGGAAACAGATGTCTGTGATTTGAAATTGTTTGAAATAAGATAAGATGAGCAAGGATATAAGATAGAGAAATAATGATGTTAGTTTTGTTTCTTGATTAGTCTTTGCATACCTAATATATGACTATGAATATTACTAATCTAAATTATATAGAAATCTGTTTTTATTATATATATGCTATATATTTACTTCTCAAAAGACCTTGACAAGACGTGACTCAACTCATAGATAAACTAAACATTATTGTATAGCCAAAAACCAAAAACAAAAATATTTCTATAGTATCAGCAAACCGATTAGGGTATTTTATTTGCCAGACTAAACCTCCATTTACAGCCATATTTGGCCTGAGATGTTGTTAAACTATGATAAGATAGAAAGTGTGAATGGAAACTTTAGAAAACATTATTAAGGAATCCTAAGTGTAATTACTAAAAAAATAACAACAAGAAGCAAAAAATAAAGAAAAAGAAATTAAGATAGAAAAATAAAGAATTCTCTAGTTTGTTTATACTTTATTTATTATTCATCTCGAGCTGTTCGAATTGCTTGAAGTTGAAGATAAATTTTGATTTAAGTTTCGGTTAGTTACAAGAATTGATAATCACGAAATTTGTATTAATTTTAGTTTTACTATACTTCTTTTGTCTGCCTATTGGGTAAACACAAATAATATTAAGGCTGGAATTTTCCCTTGCCTTACCTACATTCATTAAAGAACCTTAGAATTCTTATATGATTAGAGCTTAGCAGTGTATCATGCCTGCTGATGATGGGGAGTCTCTTGAAATAGCTATACACGTTCTGAACTTGTTACTGGCTGTATAAGTAATAATCTGTAAATATCTTTACTCAATTTTACAAGATTTACAAAATTCACTGTAAATTAATTACAATTTTAATATAAATATATATATATATTTAGATATATATATATATATATATATATATATATATATATATATATATATATATATATATATATATATATAACTAGAGATGGAAAACATAAATAAATAAGATGAATATCATAAATGTATGCATAAAATTAATTTATTTGATATAAAATATATTTCTTGTTTGATGTTCGTCTCATTTTATATATAAATATATTTATTTATAAAATAAATATTAATATTTTCCTTTGAAAATATTTGTATAACATATATAATATATATTAAGAGACAAAAAAATACCTACAAAATAACGCAAAAAATATCAATAAATTAAACCAACTAACAAAATAAAACCTAAATTATATATTGATTATATATTAATATATGTTTATATTGTATATTATTATTACATAATATTATTACCTGTGAATCCTATATATTCAAATATATATATTTTATATTAATATTTATTATTAATATATATTATATTAATATATATTATATACTTTAACATTTTCAAAAAGTTAAATTGCTAATATATATTTTTTTTTATTTGTAAAATTTTAAAATATTATTAGGGTAAACGGTAGTAGATGTGATGTGGAGAAATAGGAGATATGTAGAAATAATTTGATTTAAAAACCCCTATAATTTTTATAGATCTTTTCGAAATTGTTGAACTTCAAGTATGCCTCCTTGTAATTGGAATTACTCTACCATAGTTAAGGCATAGCAATTATTGAATTACTTGTTTATATTTATTTTATAACCTTTCAAAATGATTATCGTTTTAATTATCTGTCAAAAAGCAATAAAACTACAAATAATCAAATTTTGTTTTTTTTTATAGCTTCAGTTTATTGGAATAGAGGTAAGTCGAATGTCGAAGATCAATCATTTACAGCAATTCACGCACGAAGGGCACGGCGTATTGGGGAACGTACTGGGAGTAGGCGCCGGAGGAGCCATAGGAGGGAGCGGGAGCCGAGCAGGGCACGGGTTGCAGCGAGGGTTGGCAGCTGAACAGGTAGTTCTTGGGGCACGGTGGGGATGGCACGGAGGCAGGTGCCGAGTAGGCGGGTGCGGCTGGTGCTGGTGCGGGGGCGGCGTAGGCTGGGGCAGCTGGTGCGGCGGGTGCGGAGTAGGCAGGGGCAGCGGGTGCAGAGTAGGCTGGTGCGGCTGGAGCAGCTGGGGCGGCGTACGATGAAGCAGCTGGAGCGGAGTAGGAGGGAGCGGCAGCTGGTGCGCCGTAGCCACCGTAGGCAGCCCTCGACACGCGAATGTTCTCGGCCAATGGAGCTGGGATCAGGATGCCTTGCGTGGGCTGCAGCTGAATCGTCTCTGCGCCGCAGACCACAGCCAGCAGCGTGACCACGAAGATGTGTCCAATGTTGAATGCCATTGCGATGATTTGGTGGTGTCTTAACTTGCGCTCGAAGTGGACTCGAATGACTGACTGTAGCTGATCGGTGGCGAGGCTCATCGCTTTATAGCCCCGTAGAAAAACGCTGAGCACATTGGAAAATCGGAAAATGCCAAAACGCCAATAGCTGGCAAAAAGCGCAAACTGCTGACGATCCCAATTGGCGCTGCAGTTGGGTTTATCGTGACCAAGGAGAAGGGTGTAGGGTGCATCTCTGACCGGCTAACACCAATTCCAAATGGACAAGTTGACGACTCTATTGTTAGTGCTGCTCTATCTGCTAGCCCCAAACGCGGGGTCTCCAACTGCAGCAGCAGCGGCAGAAGTTGACCAACCTGAGCCGTCATCAGTTTCTGCTTTGTACAACTTTCTGGAGCCCAAACAAGACGAGCTCGACTGGACGCAGCTGTTGCCCAGCAACTACTACTCGGAACTGAATCAACAATACTATGTAAGATTTCGCAGGCACTCCAGGCTTGAGCTAAAGGATCTGCGAAGAGCTCGGCCATATCCGTTTGAATATGCTCGATATTTCTGATAATTATATAAAAAGAAAATAATATATAATAAAAAATAAATAATAAAAAACAAATAATTAAAAAAATTTTAGCAAAAATGTATAATTATTATTTTTTTATTTATATATTAATACATTTGTATTTATAAAAATATTTCCATTTATACAAATATTTAAGTAACTCAAACTGAAGGAGGGAAATATAAGTAAGCAGTGCAATAAACTATCAAGTTTTTTGCATTTTAGAAATCATATTTCCCTTAATTTCCCTTAAATTAAACGTATATACATTATTAATTACTTATATACCTAAAAGAGGGGAATATAAGTCTGCAAATAAGAGCGTAGTATAAGTCGTAGGCGACCTATCACAGAGCTGCTGCTCGCTGAGGCTTTCGATCCTGTTATATGTATGTTTGCCTGACAGCTATTTAGAGAGGGAGAGAGAGTGAAGTGAGCAGTGTGAGTCGCTTATGCAGGTATGTATGTGCATGCAAATGTGCAGCCAGCGCTCACGCCAATGGCGGCGATGCTTTTAATCCCGTTAGAGCATCTAGCAGAGAGTACTTATACAAGGGGAAAGCTTTGGGCATGATGTGAGTGGAGTAGTTACTCAGTGTACCTTACATATGCAAATGCATATTTGCTGTGAAGAGATGTCAGGCTAATGAGATAACTTAGTTTGTGCGCGTCTGCCTAGTGGACAGGTCGTAGTCTGTGCGCGTGCGTTGTGAATTTTGCTTACTGAAGCAAAATTGCATATTTACTAATGTAAATCGCGATACGGGTGTGTGTGTGTTTATGTTTAAAAATTTCATATATGCTTGCAGAGTGTTGGTATGTATATCTACATATATATTTAAGTATATTATATGTATTATATTTACGCATTTTAAACGCACTTAATCTAAATGTGCCGCCTAAAAGATAAAGTCAAAGGAAGAGAGAGTGAATGAGAGTGGCAAAAGAAGAGAGTAATAAGAAAAGCTCTTTAGTAACAAGGGGCATAAGTAGCTATTTAATAAAGAGCAAAAGTATTATACAGGGAAATTTATATAGAAAACTAAATGTTTTAAGATTGCAAAAAAAGTATATTAATAATATACATACATATAATGAATAATTTTATAATTAATATTCATAATAATAATAATAATAAATAATATTAATTAGATATTAATTGTACTTGAGCTTTAAATTTCTATTTAAACAGTTAATTTCAAATTTCTCTAGTCTTCTATATTTATATTGCAATACATTTTACATTTATTTATAATGATTTATTTAAAACTGTTATAATTTTTTTCAAATTTAAATATTATATTCTATAATTTATTAAATGTTACATTTTTGTAACAGTTACAAATAATGTTTATCGTAATCAGAAAACGTTATTTCGATAGGTTTATCGATTGACGATTCAAATGTTTTTGGGCGCATGCTCGCGTGGGCGCCTTTGACGTCACTAGGGCGAAGGACACAACATAGATACAAACAAAACAAATAAGCGACAAACCTGTGGGCAGTTCATTGCACGAAAGTCAAAGTTCTCCATTAATCCAAATCAAAAACTCGAGATGAAGCTAACGCTGCGTCGTTATTCCTGGCTGGTGGCACTGCAGCTCACTTTGCTTGCGGCTGATTTGTTTTTCAATGCCTTCGGCTCCTGGCTGTCTCAGGATAAGCTTCAAACAGCCATATTCTTTTTCATGTGAGTGTTGAAGAGTTGTGCAGAAGAAATTGAGATTTAATTGAGATATATTTCTTTATATATGCCCTGATCATATGTAGCGTTCAAGACGCATTTATTATTATTGAGTATCTGCTGTTCACTTTGGCTCTACATTCGACCTGCGTCTACCAGGTGGGCGCCTCCCACATTATCCTGCGCAATTGCAAGCTATTTTTGTTCAGCATAACGGTCTACTTTCTGTTGTCCGCCTCGCAGCACTCCTGGACTATCTATCAGTATCGATTGCCGCCAGCCGAATCTGCCCAGCAATGGCCTTTGGCACTGTATGCCTTGACCGTGCTGCAGCGCCTAAGTAAGTTCCCAGTTTTACCTAAAGTTTGTCATATGAAACGGTATTCTATATTGCTCAACAGTGTCCGTTTACTACTACTACACTTCCAAGTCAACGGCTCTGATTATGGCCGATCCGCGCTATAAGGAGGAGCACCTCGACTGGATAGCCGAGCAATTAGGTGATAAGTAAAGCCATTCACAGCAGGCTAAGAGGGATTGTACATATATAAATATATATATAAAGTAGAAAAAGGTTTACTTTAGCTAGGCGGGGCAACGTGTTGAAATAGAAATGTAAAGCTCAAGTACGATTAATAAATGTACATAACACAAATATTGAATGATTAAGAATTGTTTCTTTTACTTTAATATTCAGATTAATATTATATATATTTAAATTTTTAAAAAACTGTTAATTTAAAATATTGTTTATTATATATTTATATTATTGTTATATTTTACAAAAATTTTTTATCAGTTTTTTTTAATGTTTATTTAATTATTAGTAGTCGCAGCTAAAGTGGTACATGTGGCTCCATCTATGGCCTGTTTGCTAGCAGCAGCGACATCTATTGTACAATAGACGCAAACAAAGTTCATAATATGCATTGCTCATGTATATACATGTATATATAACATAATTTTATTGCATTCATACTCACTATATAAATATATATATGATTATATTGCAACCAAATTTTATATATCTTTGCTACAATTCCAAAAATTATATTATTTTCGCTTCGGCACTTATATGACAGCCTTTGTTTATTTTTTTTTCAAATAATGAATTCGTAATTATGAAATAAAATTTAGATCAATATTTCATTTAGTTGCTGAAAAAGTTTAAATATATTAAACAGATAAACAAAAGCTCTAATTATTATTATAAAATACATGACGTTTGGCTGTAAGTATGCCTCCTTGGCATTTAAAGTATATATATATATTTAGTTTAGTATGAATTATTTTCTGTACATATTTTACAGTTGAATATAAAGTAGATATTTAGATATTACACAAACATATTTTACACATCTCGTCTAGCTAGTTACTTAACAAGCATATTGTCCATGATTGCAAACACTAAAATTATAGAATATATATTTATATATCTGTTCGATTTTTATGGCTAGGCAAATAAGATATTTTGATCTAAGAATATATAAAGATCGTGGATTAAACATATGCTCACGATTCAATTTCAAAATTTTCACATAAATATTGTTAGTTATACATAAATTGTCTGTTTCGATATGATATTCATTACAGTTGGTCCCAGATCAATAGACGAATACTACGTTCCTGAATAGCTAAATGGTACGCCAAATAGCTCTTCCCACGACTTGCCAATGGCATTTAGACATATCTCGGCATTCGCCAGAGTTTCGAATTGCAAATGCCAAATTTCGCTTTTGTTTTCGGTTTCGTCCAGGAAATTTACATTATATTCGATATCCGACAAGCGGTCCACCTCCACCAAATTGCTCATTTGCTGTGTTAGCGTTAGCTCGATTGGTTGCTGCTTCTCCCCGTTGGACGTCATCCAATTGAATTTGCCATTGCCGACAATAAGCAACTGCGAATCGGTGGTGAGCAGCGTGCAGAGCTCAAAGTTGCGTTTCTCCTGGCCAGAAGTCCAACGACAACTGCTCAACAACGAACACATCTTCAGTGGTTCAGTCACTAGCGAACTCAGTCGTTGACGCACTTCATTCGAGGGCTGTTGGATAACTTCACACTCCTTGGGCAAAGGGTTTTCTAGCAGAACAAAAGAATTGTTAGAAAATATATATATAAACTCAAGAGCTCCACTCACCTGCCAGGTGCATTAGCAAATTATCTGTTCGAGTAGCATCCTGCAGTACCAGCACAAAGCTACCCCAGTCCCGCAGTGTGAAGGATAAGCCCAGTTTCCAGGGCAACACACGTATGCGCGTCAAACGATTCACAGCCCCGCTAAACACCTGTCGCAGCCACTTGGCCACATCATCCTGGGCTGGTGCAAAGGCTTCCATCAGGTAACACTTGCTGGTGGAGATCACTAGCAAACCGTCGCGCATCGTTTGCGTTTGCTCATTGTATATGCGACCCTTTGCGAGCCACTTAAAGTGCTCGCCCGCATCCTTGAATTTGCTCTGATAGAAATAGAGCTTCAGCCGATGATCGATGTCATTGTAGTCGCTATAATTAAATTTATATGGCTGCATCGCGCTGGCAGTAGCCTCCGTTTCGATTAGCTTCTTCGAGCTCGACATTAGCATGTTGGTCGATTGGAAAAGTGCTGCAAAATATAATATCGAAGCTTAGATATTAGTTAAATGTATTAATTGTAAATATTAATGTAACTAAAATATAGTTAGTTTTACAAAGAAAGTTTAAAGGCCTTTCCACTCTGCATTTTTTTCTAAATTAAACAAGCAAGTTCTTACTAAGCGATTCTCATGATATTTAAGAGTTATTTGTAAGTAAAAAAAAAAGATTTACTTTAACAATAAGAAGTTGATGGTTAAGCCTTAACTACCTTCCTACGTGATTCAAATGCTAAAAACTATTATAAAACTTTACTCTTTCAAAACAGATTTCTGCCATTAAGTAAAGCAGCTAGCTATAGTATATATCTTTAACATAACAAATTGTAAGATATATTTAAGTTTTACTATATCTAGATTTCCCTATTCCTAAATTAGGATACTATAGCAATATGCAATATCCTCTCTATCTCTTTGATTGATTTACATAACAAACAGATTTTCTGCTGTCATGTTTGAGCGCTCAGGCGCGTATAAACATTTTGCTTCCATCTCTACTCTTTTACTATTACTCTTCTTATATCATTTACTTTTATATGTAAATGAAGTCTCATATTCTATTTTGTGCCACCCTCACGGACAATTTTGAGTCAATCTAAATGAAAATTTCCTAAAATATATATACATATTAGTTACAATTTTCTACTCCTGGATACGCACCCCCAAACATGTGTGATATGTTTGCATCCTCAGCTGTTTTCAGCTGCTTGGTTTCATGATGTCCATTGGCACCAGTCAGCTCGTTGTAGTTGTTGTTGTTCCGTGGTTGACTTGCGCTGCCTCCAGACTCAGCCAGCAACTTGTTTTGCAGAATGATGGCATCATCATTGGCTTGCTTTTGCGCCTTCTCCGGTGTCTGTTGCTTGGCCTGCTGTTCGTAGGTCGTGCAAATGCTGTCGGTTACCGAGCCCGACGAACTGCTCTCCGTTAGTTGTACGTGCGATAAGGCTTTCGACTTGGCTGTTGTTGCAGCCGTTGGCAATGTCTCGAAATTCAATCGAGCCTGTTCGACTAGCGCCTCGTGTTCGATGAAACTCTGCGATTGGCTGAGGTCATCGTCGATGGTTTGCAGATTGGGCATTTGGGATATGCGACGCTCCTCGGAGGTTTTGCGGCTGGCACTCTGCGCACAGCTGGGATCCAGCACTTCAATGCTGGACTGGCTCGGATTGGATATGATGTCCACGTCGCTCTCATTGGCACGAAACTCCAGATCGCGCTCCGTATTCGAGCTGCCCACAACAGACTGATTGGAGTCGAAGGAGCATTGCGAATTGGTGATCTTCGAGCAGGAGCTGCTCTCATTTAGCGAATTGGCGGAGCCTGCAGAGAGATGGGGAAACATTAGTTTGGCTTGCCACAGAATATAGTGGAAAGTTTCTCTCTAATTGAAGCAGCATTGCTTTGCTTTCGCTTGAGTGAAATGAAGCGCAATTTTCAATTATTAATGTGCGTTCAATGAATACAAAGAATTTGGAAAAGAATCGACTTAGCCAGCTGAATAAATTAGTTTGTTAATCGTTTAGCTTTTTCATGCCCAAATGCTGCTTCATGTGACAGCCAACAACAAGAAGACAAATTGCAAATTGTTGTTGTTGTTGTTAACAACAAAATATACAAAATACATTAAAATTGGCATATTAACTTTTTGTGGTTTGCATCAAACTCCTACGCTTGGATGTGCTATTAGCGATGAGCCTGCTGTTGCCCACTAAATAATTCAAATAGTATAGTAACAATTAAAGTTGTTGTTGTTGAGTAGTTGGGGTGAGCGAAGGTTACAAAAGGAATACATAAGAATATACAAAAGTTAGATTAACGCTCAGTTTGCCATTTATGTGTGTTGTGTTGTGTAGTGTAGAGTGTTGTGTGTGTGTGCGTGTATTTTATAGCATGCAAAAAGAAAAAGAAATAAAAATAATAATAATCAATTAAATATAATATAAATTTCAGTTGAGTTTTAACATAAATATAAGCCAACATAAGAAAGGAACTAAAAGCCGCTTAGAAGAGAACTGAAAATGATTTGAATATGTTACACTAAGCTACATGTTAAATGTTCTTTGGTTTTCGAGTTGATTTATCCGCTTTAAATGATTTCCACAATCTGATCTACATAGAATAGCAAACTAGCCAAGAACTTGCCAATACTTTGGTTGTCCTCCTTGGACAACACAGTCAGCGGCGTATTAACTGGCGATTCTTCTACGATTAAGGCAGGCGACAGCTTCGGCTCCATTGCAACCACTTTGGGTTTGTCCAGCGAGCCGCATTCATCGTTCACCTCGGCCACGAATAAACTGCGACAGTCCGGACAGCGCAGCTCTGTAAAAGGAAAGGGAATGTCTCTTAGCAGTTGCTCTTAGTTGAGTATTTATTGTAGTTCGTTTTACCCGCTGTCTTGTGGTTCTTGTTTTTACGTTCTCTGGTGAACTTGATGCCACAATTCACACAGCTATAGATGATTATGTTCATTTCAGTGAGATCACGCTGTGACAGAATGTCGCGCAGTTTCTTTTCCAGTTCCTAAGTGAATTAGCAATTCATTCATTATCACATATGGTGTGAAATATATTCTATCTACCTGACAGAGTGCATTCTCTACACAGTAAACACGTTCCTGTTTATCCTTTTGCATTGTATCAAAGTTAATGCGCAGCGTGTTCGACTTGATGCGCTCACATGACTCCAGCACTTTGATGCTCCACTTGGTCTTGGTGCTGCAATTGGAGATTATTTAAGATTTCATAATATACTACAGTTATTCTATATATATAATATCCAACCGTTCGCTCAGCGCATCCTTTTCGCGCACATAATTGGAGGATATGGTCAGGAACAGCGGATCGGTGGCCTTGTTCTCATGGTAAACAATGTAGACCTTTTCGTCAGGCTCCTCCTCGGAAACTAAAAGATTTGAAATTGCTGTTTAGACTGGTTCAACCTATTTCTTTTCGAAAAGGACTTCACCTGGTTCCTCCTCCTCCTCTGCAGCCGCCACAGCATAGCTTTTAAGCACCTCTTTGTGTATATCGGTCTCTTGCTCCTGCTCAGCTTCTGGCTCGGTCAGCTGTTCCTCCGACAACGTGTTGTTCACGCTCTCATATGCCGTCTGCACGCTGTTGTTGCACGACTCGTAGACTGTTTGCTGTGAGGCGTTGAGGTCCGCGTCGTGGTTGGCTTCCCTCTTAATGGGCGTCAACGTTGTATTGAATGAGTCACTCAAGTAACTTTGGTTCGTGGGCGTGGAGTTGATCGGCTCTGGGTTGGGCTGCGCTGAGGCCGAAAACTCGCCCAGAAACTCATTGAACTGCTGGCGCGCCACATGGCGCTCCTCTTCACTGGGCTGCGGCGTGTCGAGGCCCAGCATTTGCTCTGCATTGCCCGACTGCAGCCACTCGTTGCCATACTTGAGACGCAGTGTCTCAATTTGCTTCTTCGTTTCCAAGTGGCTGCCATCGGTTGCCTCTTGTGGTTTGTCTGTTGCCAGGTTCTTTGCTTCGGTGGCTGCTGCTGTTGTTGTCGCAGTTGCCTCTGCGGCCAGCTCATCGCCATGTTCCGCGATTTCCACGGTGCGCAGCTTCTTGGATTTCGAGCGTCGCTTGCCGATTTGCGTATCGAGCATCGTTTGCTCCGCCTCCGATGATGAATCCTTGCCTCTGAGCGAGAAGGAACGCTGCGAGCCCACACTCGAGGCTGGCGTATTGATCGACGCCCGCGAACTATTTATGGAGACGTGACTGCTGCTCACCAGCCGATGACTCATTGAGCCCACAAAGCGTAGCTGCTGACTGCCAGTTAATGCCTTCTCTGCCTTCGAGAGCGGCTCAAAGTCGAGCACAAACCTCACTGTGGCCGTATTCTTGTGCAAATACTGCGCCGTTGCCATGCGATGCTTGGGATGGCAGGCCAAGGGATTTCCTTGCAAATTGAGTACGGTGAGCGTCATGAGCACGCTGAGGGGCAGCAGCTGCGTATGCTCCAGCAGACAATTGTCGGAGAGATCCATATTGGTTAGCGCATCCAGTTTGGTCATGTCCAGCAGCTCCTCCACGTAGTTGTTGCTGATGTTGAGCATCTGCAGCCTCTTGCACGCCTCCACATGGAACTGCGGTAAATGCGTCAGGCAATTGTAACTCACGTCGAGCGTCTTGAGGTGCGGCAGCCATTTGATGGCCCGCACGCTCGTTAGCTTGTTGTGGCGCAAGTTCAGGTGCTGCAGGTGCTGGGCGAACTCCAGAGCCGTGTCCACAGACCGCAAGTTGTTGTAGCTAAAGTCGGCCGACTGCAGTTCGTTCCAGACAAAGCCATTCGACATGTCCCCGCCGCAGTGCGTGATGATGTCCTCCACATTGTTCAGACTCTTGATGCAGATGACATGCTGGAGCTGGGCGCGCAGCGCTTGAATGCCCACCACCTGGCATATGTTGATCTTGTGCACCTCCAGACGACGCAGCGCACGGAACTTGCAGATGTCAATGGCGCCCCCAAAGTAATGCTCGCTGGGAAAATAGTTAAGCTTCAGCAGCGTTGTCTTCTGCACGAAATCGTGCAGCAGCTGCAGGTCAGCAAACACGCTCGACTTGGCATTGATGGGCTTCACCACCTGGAAGGCGTGCTGCTGCTTCTGCAGGGTGCTAAGTCCAGCGCCAGCGGAAATGTCGCTGTCCGCGATCAATGTGAAGGAATCATTCAAAGCGCGCAACAGCGGACCTGCAAGTGTAAGTGAAAATGGGTTAGACTGATAAGCTAATCAGGCTTAGCACTCAATAAGGGAGGGGTGGGGCTAGGGGTTTCTTTGTTTAGTCATGTCTAGACTGCATGCCTGGCCAGCTGCCGCTCACCTGATAGGGTCAAGGTAAACTCGGAGCTCAAGATTTTGTCACCATTCTTGCGCAGCAAGTTGGCCAGTTCGGTGATCTTCTGTGGGTCCATACCCAGCGCCAGCTGCCACAGCTGACTATTAATGAATTTATCGATGCGGGCTCAATTAAGCTTTGTTTGTTGTTCGTTTAAGTGAATCAGCTTAATGCGTTGCAGCTGTTTTTACGTTTATCGACTGCAAAAAGGAATGCAAATAATATATTAATAAGCACTCACACACACACACACACACACACATTCCACGTACTTCACCTAATTCTATTTTGATGTTTGTGATTTGCCTCGAGAATAACAAAAGTCAATTACGACGCCATTGTGCAGTGTACATAATACGCAAAGTTCTACATGTTATACGTTTATTTTTACACAAATGATTAGTTATTTAGCAATATGGCAAACACTTAAACATCTCCATTGCCCGCTTGTTCTGTTTACGCACGAAAATATTCCACTGGCAATTGAAAAAAACTTTTGTTATTGCTAAAAGTGACAGTCAGCGAGCAGCGTAAATACAGGGTTGTATTTTAAGTGTTGCACAGTGCGAGCAGAACAGCTGTTTGCTGGCAATTGGGCAAACGATAGAAATATCGATGGTTTTTATACTACCCGCCGACGACATAATTTTCAAATGCCCAAATGTTGCCCCAAAGAAAGTCTTTATTTTCTCTTCTTTTTGTTAACACATTTTTATTTTAGTTTTAAAATTTATAACTACGCCATTCAATTGATAATATCACTAGTGTTCACTAATGCAAATGAAAATTCCGTTTGTCTTAGTTTTATTTCCTCTTGTTAAGATTTTGCAAAATTAAACCATTGCTGTTCCATTGATTACGCCTCTGTTGTAATTGTAAAATTCATTGTTTTTGTTTTTTTTTTTTTTTTTTTTTTTTGGTATTTACAATTGTCTTTTAGGTACATGCGCACATTTCTCGCTAATTTCAATTTATAAATTTGTTTATAAACTAAGTTAAAAAACAAAAAGCAGACTTCAAAATTGGTTTTGTTTGTGTTTGTTGTTCGTTTCTCTGTGGTTCGCTGGATATGCGTTGGATATATTATCATATATTTAACATTAAGTTAACAACCTATACACATTCTTGTCGTTGGCTGGGTAGAAATAGTTAACTGTTTTGCTTCTGTGGATTTTTGAAACATGTGCTGAAAAATTTGCTATTTACTCTTGATTTTTGCTTTCTTTTCTTTTTTTGGTGCATAAAAACGTTTAAAAATTTTGTATTTACTATTTTACAAAGTTTGCCTGCGGAATAGAAAACGAAATGCCATTATTTATAGATGTGCGCGGCAAAGTGATGAACGAAAACATTTCAAAATTGCATTCAAAATACAAATGTGAATTAAAACAAACGCAAAATTGAATTCAATTAATAATATATCATAATTTTGATACGTACTGCTCTTTGCCGATTTGTTGCTGCCAATTTTTCGTTTTTTAAATGTTTTTTTTTTTTATTTTACAAAATATTTTTCCTACTTATGCTTGATTTTATGTTTTTTTTTTTTGGATATGTACAAAAAATATTTAAATACTTTATTAATGTTTTGAACAAAATTCATTTTGGTTTAACAAATATGACACTGACGTTTCTCTTATGAACACAAATATAATCGTAAATATAGAAGATATAGAAATATGCGTGTGTGCTGAAATTGGGCGAGGGAAGCGATTTGCGAATACCTACTATATATATATAAGATATATATGTGAGTATCGGTAGCAAGTGCGTGAGTGTGTGTGAGTATGAATTGACTTGGAGCTATAAACAAATAGTATTTACAATCGATTTTTTGCTTGATCTCTTTTTGATTGTTTTTGTTTCTGTTCTGTTTCTTTTTTTTTGGTGTTTAACACAGTTTAGAGTTTTGGCGACGGCATGATGAACGTATCCCTATGAGAAATCATATAAAAAAGAAGAGAAGAAAACAAATTTGTTTGTTGTTGATGAAACATAAAAAGTTGAATATGTAAATATGTTGTTAAAGGGGTTAGGGTATGAGCTGAGCTACTGCTATGAATGGGCATTGGGAATGAATGATAATTGTAGAAGAAAAATATTATAAACTTATTTGAAACAGTTGGCTAATTGGAAATTTAGAATTTTGAGTTTTATTTATCAGTTTTTTTGGTAGTAGTACTTAAGCTTATATTAAATCAAAAGTTCAACAAAACATGCTAGTGCATAAAGTAATATATAACTAAACAAAAATTATATAAAAAGCATAAGCTAAAAGAACTTAAGAGGAGTTACAGATAGTTAGGATAGAAATCTCAATATATTGGAAAATAAAATCATAAAGAAAGTTGAGTGTGATTAAGGGAGGAACTCTTTTAAGGTTTCAATGTGCAGCTGTGCAAGAAGCAAAACAAAATGAAACTCAACACTTACATATGCTCGGGATGATTGCGTATGCAATCAATTAAATCTTTAGGCTTAAGTTGATTTGTGCAAATTTTATGTATGGCTGTGAACAATGGGAATCTGCAAGAAATTGAATTCAGTTAAAAATATATATCTGTATATATTTGTTGCTGTCTATCATACTTATCCTCCAGGCCTTTGTTTTTCAACATGTAGTTAACCTCCTCGGCAGTGGGCGGGCCCTGCAGCTTCTGGCCGTTGAGCATCTCCTTCTCCAGCTCCTCAATGGTTTTGCCCGACGTGACAAAGGCCTCCGAGACACGACGATTGCGACCACCTAGAAAGCAGCTCAAGCATAAGAAACTCTCACTCTCCCTCTCTATATATTCATTCAACCCACCATAACACGTCGTAATGAGATCTGCCACGCCGCAGCTCTCGAAGAAAGTGGAGAGCTTGCTGCCCGGGTAGAAGACATCGACGAAACGTATCATTTCCATGAGACCGAGGCGAATGACCGCCGCCTTGGTGTTGTCGCCCAGCTTGAGGCCGTCCACGAAGCCAGCGCCGCAGGCGACAATGTTCTTCAGGGCGCCGCAAACCTCGACGGCGTCAGCATCCTCGACGACCACGACGCGGAAGTGGTTGGCCTGGAAGAGATCACGCAGCACCTTGCCGTACTTTTTGTCCGTGCAGCCGATTGTCGTCTCGCAAAAGTTGCCCTCGGCCACCTCGTTGGCCAGATTAGCGCCCATCAGCACAGCGCATGGTATCTGGGGAAGAGTGACATTGATAGGGTAAATATATAATATAAGTATATATGTATGTATATGAGCTTACCTTCAAGTGGCGGGTGATTATGTGGGAAATAAGATCAATGCCGCCGCCCTCGGCCTTATCGAAACCCTTGATCAGTGATATGGCAATGGCATTTGGCTTGATCTTGCCCAGCAATTGTTTGCAGAAATTGGGTATGAACTGATGGGGCACGACGAAGATGAGGATATCGGCATTCTTGGCAGCCTCAACCAGATCGGGCACAGCCACCTGAAAACAATAGGAGAAGAAATACATTAGTTTCTCTGCTACAATAAAAATGCTTTTTGATAAGCAGGCAAAGTTGACTTGTGATAAGCTCAAGGTTGAATGAAGGAAACTTTGAAATCTTTGCTCACTAGGCAAATCATGGCATACGCACGTGTATATATGTACCTATTTAAGAGGCTTGTCTCACGGCTAGACGCCTCTGGCAATATATTGCTGAATCGCTGCTGAATTTGCTGTTGATTAGTTTGTTCAGTTTGTTGTTTTGTCATTCAAAACTGGTTTGCAAGCCTTACATAACAGTTATGAACTGAACTATTCATTTATGGAGTAAAGTTCAGGTTCAGGTGTCGGTTTAGATAACGATTATATGTATATAATTATTTTTTGCTAGCTGCTTTCAACATCTATTTGCATTGCAAATTAAATAATCTTAAAAATGAATAAATTTAGATTTTTATATTTAGTAATAAAAATGCTTAATTGCTTTTCGCAAACGGCATGACTAAAAAGTGTAAAAAAAATTAAGTGGAACTAAATCCATTTGAGCGTCTCACTCCAAAGTAACAAAAATTTAAATATACATACGTATATACATATAAAAGTATAAATTTACATTTTTTAATATAATAAAATATATAAATCATTTTTTTTAAATATATGTACATTATTATATTTTTTACATCTGCTGTTTCTTTTTATGGAGAAAACTATGCAACAAGTTTAATGTTTTGTAGTTAAACGGATGGTATAAATAAACTAAGATTTAATAATGCAGATGCAAGAAATTAAATATATGAAATTTGAGAACACAAATTAAATAATATAAAAAGGTATAAACAATATGTATATAAACATATTTTTATGTATTATATTATATATATCTTTTAAATTTTTTTTTAATATTTAGATATATTTGTATATCATTCATTTGATAAATATTTTAACATTTTTTATTAAATATATTTTTATTTTACTTTTTGTATTCTATATATTTTATTCAATATATTTTGTATTTTTTTATATTTCTATATTTTTTATTCTATAATTTTTTTTATCTAAATTCTTCGTTTTTTTTTTTTTGTATATTTGTTATATTTTTTATTTGATTTGTAAATTAAAATGTCATAGAATATTTTTAAAGTTTTATATTTTAAATTTATACATACATACATAGAAAAAACGTATTTTAGTTCAAACAACTAAACTTCACCAATCAATCACCTTTGTCTCCATTTACCATTCAATTCAGTCGAAAGTCCATTGAAATCTCTATTTGCTCAGTTTATTATCTTGATTAAGATACATATACATATATGTACTATGTATATAGTATATTGCTTGATAGTAGAGTGTAACTTGCTTTCCTCTATGCATGACGCACATATTAATTCTAAATTATTGCGGCTATAAAAGTAAAATAAACAAATTCTTATCAGAAAACTCTATATATGTAAGTTTCCGTTAGGCTAGAGGCATGAAGCAAGAGAAATATAAGTTGTTGAACTACTTTTTTAACTACCACTACTTTTTCTACTACTACTTTTACTATTGCTACTGTTTCGCTCTCTCCTTATCAGGCAGCTAAATATAAAACACAAATTGTTGTATATTTTTGTTTTGGCTTACGAAACACTTAATTTGATGAACACTTTGCAAATTGCCTGCATTTTTGACATTGGCCCATGGGCGAGATTTGTTTATAAACTAGATATATGTACTATATATACAAGCCTATTTCTATATATGTCTGTATATATAGCATTTGTTTTTCCAATTTGTTTTTGCATTTGCGGCTTGCTTTCACTATTGAAAGCTTGCCAAAATTTATAGCTATATAAATTTACATACATACATATGTATTAAGATATATACAAACAGGTATAGCTGGCATTCAATTGTATGTATATTTCTATATCTATGTGAAAACAAAAGGAACAGACATTGAAATAATCTAAATTGATAAAAAAAAAAAAAAAACAAAAAAAAAACAGAAAACTTATTTTTTTTTTTTTTTTTCAATCTTTTTCTTTTTAGTTTTTTTTTTTTAATATTTTTTAAAATTTTGTTTTAGGTTTTTTGTATTTCAATTTTGCAGCGCCAGCTGTTCTACCTAAAAAAATGTTCAATTCACTTTGGAAAATTCCATTTTGTAAAGCTTTAAAGCTACACATTTATACATATGTACATATACTATATAGTATTTGGTGCGAACTTTATCTAGACAACTCAAATAGCATGTTTAACATGACCTGCAAACAATGGGGCTTATCTATAATCAGCAAACACAAACAGTTAAGTGATGTGCGCTAGGCTTATCAATTCAGCTGAGCAAATTATATAAATATATATATAGAAATATATATGTAAACATATTTAGCAATAAATATGTACTATATAAAGCATGGGACATCATCGAACTACATATGTAAATGTTAAAGTTCTAATCGATTAAGCACAACGGCAAAGAGAGCTCAATTAAGAGAGACAGAGAGAGAGAGAGAGAGAGCGGCAGTATAAGAGTGCGCGCGAGCGAGTGCAAGCCGGCCTTGACCTACGTCAAAGACAGCGGCTGAGCTGGCACTGCCAGCATGGCAGGAGTAGAAGGTTCCCTTCTATTTCATGTGCAGACGTCAGAGCAAGGTGATGTGTTGGCCCTGAAACAAAAGTGCAGCGTTGGCCAAAAAAAAAAACAAGAGAGAGAGAGAGCGAGTGGGTTGTAAAAATAGCTAAATATGTATGCGTTCGTTCGTCTGATTAGATAATTTGGCTGCACGTTGGCACGGCCAAGATCAAGGCAACGGCGTCTTTTATGTAAGGGGCAGCTGCAGCTGCAATCGTTAATAACTCGCCCACTAATGCCCATGGGGGCAGGTTACATAAGCGAAAACTTGTTATTTACGATTTTCAATTAGCACAACAGAGCGTAATTAATACTAATTATTTTGTTTTGTTTTTTTTCTTCGTTTAGTTTTGTTTATTTTGCTTACCACATTTGGTGGGAGTTTGTGGCCCTTGAGGTATTTAACGTTCTCGTGCGTTTCATTGATGATTTCCGTTAACTTCTTGCCGTCAATCATCTCCTCGTAGACGAACATTGTGACGCGCTCCTCGAACTCCGGCAATGCGGATGCATTGGCGCCCACAATCTTCGCGATGGCCGAGCCCCTGAACAAGGTTTAAAATGGCAAAGTTTCAATATGCAATCAATTATATAATTTGCCCATTTGTTGTTGTTATTGTTTGTATTGTTGCTGTTGTTGTTATCGTTTCTATTGTTATTGCACTCACCAGTTGCCGGAGCCAACAATGCAAACATTTACTTTTTCCGCCATGCTGCTGCTATTAGTTATTGTATTTGTTGTTGTTGTTTTGGTTACTACTGTTGTTGTTGTTGTTACGCGTGTCAGACAGACGGACTCTCCTCTATATATGTTGAACTGGCGACTAGCGCTTGCGAATTATTTACCACGAACTGACACGTCGAGACCACGGCACGTTTAACAAATACTATTTAGTAAACGCGTATTTGCAAGACCATGCAGCGATAGCCTATCGATAGCACTTTATTGATTGCTTGCCGATAGTGTGCTCAGTGCACGCAATCGAGTGCTTTTCAGTGTTGAACATTTCCAGTTCGTTTTATGTTCAAATATATTGGAACGTTAACTCGTTTTGAATGGACGAACGGATTTATTTTATTTTTTTATATTAAGCAAAGAAAATAAATAAATTTAGAATAAGAAACAACAGAACTAGGATTAATAAACTAAATTTTGATTCTTTTGAGACAGTTATATTTGAATATATATTACTGCGAAATTAAAAATAATTATTTAGGTATTGTTATACTACATTATATTTATTATTTAATTCACTTTAATTTAATCAATAGCAGAAGCCCGTCTCTCTTGCTCTGTTATGCTCAAATGAGCTGTTAAGTGATAATGCTGTTACCTCACTGTATCAGCTGCTAACAGTGCGCGCGCAATTTAAAATGACTTTTAAGCGCATTAACGTTAAGTTAAATGAGTTGCAGCTGTGACTAATTTAGTCACATCTTAATCAAATAAAGTTTGAACTGTGTTTAATACTTTTAGTCACATCTTAGTCAAATAGTTACCGTTCGAATATTATCGCATTGCCTAAAAGACAGCGAAACGAGCGTGAACAGCATGAATTTTGGAACGCGTCAAATTTTACTGATAGTTGGTAGTACGTGGCAATCATTCAGTTCTAACTAAGTAAACTATTAACTAATATGTATACAATTTCACAGCATTCCTTGCACTATTCTACCCAATCAGCGGAGCATGCCTTGGAAACCATTGCGCTTCGGGCCCTTTTATTAGTGGGAATGGGAATGGAGTAAGTGATCCGCCGCCTGTTGTTTACGATTCTTTGTTGCGTCAACGTGATCAGCTCTTTCCCAATCTAATATCACTGCCACAGATATTTGATTCTCGTATGGAAGCTCAAATATATATTAAGTCTTCGTATTTGAACACTGCATTTGGCAATGCATAATTGCAGAATGTATATACATATGTGTAAGCGTATGTACATATATACCTGACCTAATAAAGGTAATGATTTGAGTAATATTTTAAAGTTTTGTGACGATTGTTAAGCATGGGTGAGAATAAAGGAAAATTGGTTGGATGGATTACAGTAGGAGGGAGCGAGCTAGTGAAAGAGTGAGAGAGAGAAAGAGAGAGAGGGAGAGAGATAATGAGAAAGGAAAAAAAGATGAAGATAAAGTGAAAGAGAGAGTCAGAGAGCGAGAAAGATAGAGTGATGAAGAGAGAACGAAAGCGAGATAGAGAGAGGAAAAAGAAAGATAAGGAGAAAGAGACTGGGAGAGTGAGAGAGGTAGAGAGATAGAGTGAGAGAAAGAGAGAGAGTTAGAGATAGAGTGTGAGAAAGATAAAGTGAGAGTGAGAAGGATAGAGAGTGAGAGAGAGAGGAGGAGCGAAAGTGAGAGAGGGGAAGAAAGATAGAAAGAGTGTGTTATACAGATGGGAGAAAGAAAGATGAAGAGAAAGAAAGAGAGAGAGGGAGAGAATGAGATCGAGTGAGCCGTAGGGAAAGAAAAAGAAAGAGAGAGATTGATACAGAGACTGAAACAAATAAATATATAAATATGATTCAAGACAAAGAGAGAGAGAGAGAGAGAGAGAGCGAGAGAGAGAGAGAAACAAAGAGAGAGAGTGAGACTCAAAGCGAAAGAGATGGCTATCAAACATAGTTCACGACAGTCAACGTATATTGCTTAGTTACGAGAATCGCATAGGAAGGTCTGATGAAAATATGGTCAAACTTACTTGCTAAGAATTTGAAAAACAAGAGTTTGAAGTTGATTAATTGCTAAAAATTTTGTAAACTTTTCTGTTTATAACATAATGCGAATTTTGTTTCCCATTTGGATCCATAATATAAACTAATTATGCTATAGTCAGTGCCTAACTTAATTTATACTCAGTAATTCTATATTTTTGACCTTTCGTTAAGTTTAGCTGAGCTCTGGAATTGATTTCCGTCCGGGCTGTTGTTGGTGGAGTTGTCGGGGCGATTAGCTCGTGTAACTGTTTGGCAACACAGTCGTGGCTGTTGGCGCTGCACATTAAGCCCTCGACTTGGACATGGCAAAAGCTATGCCAGAGTCATGGCTAACCGCTGCCACGCCCACATTTGGCAATGGGCGTCAATGGTCGGTGTCGGGCATACATCCCAATGCAGAAGGTTAATCATGCAGCGATGTTGTTACGCGTTAATACCTTCATGTGAGCTGGACCACGTGCTGAGCGCTGTTCGGTTGCGTGTCTAACGCTGTTTGGCCCTTCTCATCTATGTCTGTGTGCGAGTGTGTGTGTGGGTGGGTAAATCGTGTCGCAGCGAGTTGGTTTTGGGTTTGGGTTTTTGGTTGGGATGCTTTCTATGCTGCTCGGGGTTGCTCTAATTCCGTTTCCTGTTGCTGCCGTTGCTTTTGTTGTTGTTGTTGTGCACCCGTAAAATTGATTGCGGCGAAAGCTGGAAAGTTGCACGTTATGCTCGTGGCCTGACTTGCTCCTGCTTTGCGTCTGTGTCTGAGTCCGTATCCGTGTCCGGGTCCGGGTCTTGTGTCTACTCTCTGGTTCTGCTTCTGGTTCTGTTTCTGGTGTAGCGTGCGGATTGGCTTGTTTCTGGCTACAGTTTGTTGGCTACAGCTACAACTACAGCAACAGCAGCAGCTCGAAATGTGATTTTCGACGCGACGATTAAGTGCTGTCTAAGACCACATTAAACACTTCCGTAAATGTACAAAAACTATTGCAGCTTTTATTTATAATCTGCAGCGCCTCAATATGTAATTGTAATTGGAGTACGTAGCAAATGCATGGAAAAGTTGTGATATATTAGTATTTCTTTTTATAACTTTTTATAACATTCCATTAAAATAGATAATCAAGGCTTCTTATTATCTTATCTTATATTTATCATATCATACATTTATCAGTGTAGAACTGAGCTCAATTTCAAAAATATACATAAGTTTGTATATAGACTGTAAAGGCTTAAGACAATCAAATTTTGAGAAAAACTACTCATAAAGGTAGCTTGTCTTAATTGTTTTTATACAGAAATTAGAGGCTGCGGAGTATTCTATGTTTTCACTGTATTTACAATAAAAATATATATTTTAAAAATTTATAAAAGTATGTATTTAATATACAATTTTTTAAATTTATGTTAAGTTTTATTATTTAATATACATATTAGAATTATATACTTATAAATTTAAATATAGGTTTAAAAAAATTATGTAAATAAAAAAAAATTGGAGTACATAAAAATATGAAAATATAATTTATCTAAGTTATTTATATAGAGAAAAATGTATATATAGTTTGTTATAAATATTAAATAAAAATTGTTATGTGGCAAAGTATTTTAATATAATTTATAAATTATTATATAAAAATAAAATTTGAAGTCTACCCTCATTTTTTAGTTAATTATCTCATGTTACTTTATTCAGCAAAACAAATATTTAATTTTAATTAAATATAAAATTTGATTGGAAAATTCACAGCGAAATGTCTTTACTTTTATGTATCATAAATGAATATAATAATATATAATATTAAAGAAAGCGAGATTGAAACTATAATTTACTTTGCTGCTGTTTACGAAATAAATATGAAGCAAATGTTGTCTAGTCATAAATGCACTAAAGAGTCTATGACAATATGATGCAAAATATATAAAATATGATCTAAAAAAAAAACATTTCTGTGCCATTTGCATGCATCAATTTATGAATGTTTCACATGTAAAGCCATATAAATTCAGTTATCTAAAAAAAATAAAAACAAAATATTTCTTGTAATAAATAATTTAACGTTTGTCTTGAAGCACCTATATATGTGAGTCAACTTGATATAAAATGCAAAATAGTTGATTAACTCTAATTGAGCAAATAATGGTTAGTTTCTATCAATCTCTAGTCCAGCAGACTTGGCTAATAATTTGTATAAAAACCTCCTTCAGTATTAATTGTTAAAAATTGATTTAAAATGCATTTTTATTATTTTTAATTAATTTTTTTTGTGATTTTTTATTTGATCAGAAAATTCTCTCACGCCATAGAATATAATTCGAATATATTTCTACTCTATTAACTAGTTTATTGTTATCGCATTATCAATACCCGCAGCTTAGCTGGACATAGTCTCAGCTTAAGGCTGTTGAAATTTCCGTGAGCCCAAACACGTTTTTCTCTTAAATCATTCAGATACGAAACTTGCCCACGCCTCACTAGGCGTATGCGCAATTTCTATGCAGATGCCAAAATTACCATGTGGCGCACATCAATCCTTTCGCCCACACAGGGCAGGACAACAAGTGGCCGAATTCACATAGCTATTAGATGGCCGTGGGTTGTGCCAGAGCCATGTCCAATATATGCAGAGCAGTTGCCACCTTTTTGGCCATGTCATGCGGCTGACGATGATGATGTGTGAGTGGACTGATTGCTGTGTTATGGCCATCTATTGGATTGTTGTGTAACACATGTGTGTGTGTGTGTTCATAAAAAACAATGACGGACATTGGATCTGCTGAGGGTATAGAATAATAGTATATCAAAATTTTACAGCCAGCCACAAAAAGAATAAAATAAAATCATTTACGCAAAGCGAGAGACCCAAATTGAATGCCAAGACAAGGCTAAGCGAAGAAAATATACAACGTTAAGCGGATGTTCGGCGCTTATCCCCAGAGAGAGAGAGAGAGAGAGAGAGGGAGGGAGAGAGATTGGGTGTGTGAGTGAGACAGAGAGTTGGTTTTTATTATTTTTATTTTATTTAAACCACACAAAATACTTAAGACGATTTTGTGTTTTGTGGTGCAAGATGTATTGCCCATGGCCAAGTAAAAAGTGTGAAAAGAAATGAAAGACAACCTAAGTTCCTAGCCAAAAGGGTATATATATGTATATATATGTGTATATAAATGCTCAACATGTCCAGCGAGCGGTCTGTGCGGTTCCTTGCCGGACATCAGAGCTACGCTACGTGCCCCAAAGGCATTTGCCGTTCTCACCCACATCCACACCCACAGCCACACCCACTCGCTGGGTGTATGTAAAATAAGCAAATGTCTTACCTTTCGCATCAAGACGCTTTGCTTCAAACAATGGCACGTCCTTTGATGGCAGCCGGCATCAATAATAGAGCCGCATATGTCCTTTATCAAAGCATTGAGAGACATTCGTTCCCAGCATTTATGACAGCTGCCCAGCTGCGGCCTGTGGACAATGCTTAAGCATTACGCAAAATATGCGACAGCATACAAATTGCGGATTTTTATAGACACACACACATACACACACACACATATATTTCTATATATTTTCATATTTTTTTATGATTTACATTTTATATTCGCATTTGCATCGCTCGCTTGGCCAGCCAATGAAACGTTTTTGGCACTTTTTTAATGCCATCATTTCTCCGTCTTTTTTCTTCCGTTTTGAAACTTGGTAAATAGTGTGGCCCAAAGAAGCCGTCGCTTAATTGTTTTAATTGCCTTTTTTCTCTGTTACTTCCATTAACACAATTTGCTTTGGTTGCGTCTGTTATTTGTTTAGTGCCAACGAAATTTGCATCTTTCTTTTTTGCTTTTGGGCAACATTGTTTTTTTTTTTCTCAGTGCATTAGGCGAGTGACAAGTGCCAACAGAAGTGGACAGCGCAAAGTGGGCATGGAATATTGCTGTAAGGGGACTTAGGCAGTGAATGCTCTCCACTTACATTTTATATGAAAAGAGTAAGAATAAATAAAATCTGATAATTTTAAGTACAAGCACATTATTTACTATATAATATTATAGTTATAACTTTTTAAGCTATTTCGAGTCATCTAAAACCAAAAAAATCTTTACCGAAGTTTGCTTTGATTCGTGATCCATCATTTAGTTTTAATGATTATTCAGGAAGTGATGGATTATATTGGTTTTACGAAATGTTCTTCAGCTGGTTGCCAGAGTATTTGGTATACTCCTGCATACCTTTGTCTAATAATATGATAAGATCTCTCTGATACTTCTAATAGGTGCGTGGCAATTCAGGCAAATGCATGTTGCACTTTCTCAGAAACGCTATTATTTAAAGTGCTAGAGAGTTGAGATTTGGAATATATAATCGCGTTGACAACATAGGCTTTAGAGCATCCATTGATTCAGCAAAAATATTATGCCATTGGGAGCTGTAGTTTCCACTGCTTTGGAGTCTTACATTAAGATATATTAAAATATGTAGGAATATTTCTTACTTACTTTTACGTATAATTCAAAAATTTATTACAAATTTATTAATTTAAATTAGGAAAAAGAAGACTTCTTATTATTGACAATAAATAACTTCATTCTTCTTTTAAGCATATTTCGCATATCCCAGAAAATAAATAATAGTTTTGGTATCATAATCATTCATAGACCAGAATCAAAGTAAGCTTCATTCTTTCATTTTTCCTCGAATGCTTAATAGTGACTTTCGGAACGAAGATCTGCTTTGGGCTACACAAAATATTTGATAACTGCCAAATTAAGCGAGATATTTAAAATTCAATTTGGCACCGTTATCCTGATGACTAACTTTCCAACTTTGGCAACCGTTTTTATACCTTGAGTCATGCGTAAATCATAACTTAAAAATATATTATCTATCTTAGAGTTGGTCTTTGTTAACCTTAGCCTATCGCTGAGTTTGTAATAATCAGAGTGCATCCACTTATTTTTAATGTGGCCTTAATCTATCTCTGTTGCATTGAGCGTCATCGTCAAGTTTCAATTGTTATTTACATATTTGCTCACGTTTGAACAAAATTAATAAAAGAAACTTATTGAAATAATACAAAATACCAATTTTATTATATTTTTAAAAGAATAATACAGAGCTTAATAGAAAACAAAATTATAGCGAGCAAAACAGAGCAAATGTTATTCTGACATTGTATAGAGTCTAGTTACAAACCTGTTTATCTGCTATAAATTATAGCAATTTCTCCTCCACATTTTCCCGCAACCCACAAATGCAAAATATTAATCAACCAATTGTGATTCTTTATGCTTGTATTATATTTAAATTTATTTAAATATTTTTCCGTTTTGCATACATAATAATAGGTTTGCATATATATAATTTTAATGGAGCCAACAGCTGTTGCGACTTACAAACTATTTCCAACTATTATTGTTTATCTAAATATTCTTTTATTTTCCATCTGTATCTGAAAATTTCATGTTATTTTCTTCTTAGTTTTATTTTCGTGTTATTTAGCAACATTTTCGATTCGCATTCGCTTTGGCAAAATCAATTATAAAGCATTTTGGCATTTGGCATAACTGATGAACAAAGCTGGGCGCCACTCTATAGCTATATATGTGTGTCTATATGTGTTACACGCACTCTTATATGTATATATATATGTGTGTGTGAGTGTATAACTAACTGAAACATTAAACCAACAAATGTGCGAAAGGTAACAAAGACAAAACATGCAGCATACATTTGGGCGCTTGACCTGCGGCAAAGTTATTTTTTCATTTTCCACGATTTCTAAACACAGCGTAAAAACGAAGCAAAGGACGCAGAAGAAGGAGAAGAAGACCAAATGAAAATTGCCATAAAAGAGCAGCAGAGAATTTATGAAATTGGAAATTATATACACAGAGCACAGTCAAATTGAATGGCGTAAAAGAAGCGGGACAAAGCGAAGATGCTGAGAGTATACGGATGGGCATGTGGATGCTAGAGTTCATTAGGAAACAGTAACTTGGCTTTATGTTAAGAGAATGTTAAGTAGCTGTTACACAAGGGGCTTTATGTTAAGAGAGTGTTAAGTAGCTGTTACACGAATTCTGTTAAGGTAATCATATCTAAATAAAATATGCTAAAATATATAAAATATATAAAATATATATAAAATAGCGAAGCTTAAAAGAAGACTTAGACTGTTTAATACGATCAGCTAGCTTCTCAAGAGCTCTATTAAATTTAACAGATTCTGCAAGATATTTAAACAGATATGGGAAATTTGACATAAAACTCAGCTTAAGCTGATATTTGAAAGACTAAAACTCTGATGAAATTAAGACTCTTTTAGAAAATATTTATGTGAATACTGTAAGACTTAAAGAAAAACTGTTAAGAAACTATTTTAATAATTCCGTTAATATTTTTTTAAAGTTATAAGATTCTTTTTTAAAATTACCAAATAAAAGAAAGAGTTTGTAAGTTTATTTACGAAAAAGACTGTTAGATTGCTTGACTGTATAACAGATTATGTTAAAAGTCTTATACACATAGCTTATAAGGCACTCTTCTATGAGTAGCCAAATTGTTGGTAACATTAGCTAAGTTAACACTAAGCTAAGAATTCCTAACAATTGCCTAAGAATGCGAATTATCTAAAAGTTTATCAGATAAAGCTAGACCTTATCAGGGAGTCTTATATTGTCGTATAGTATAAGCCTCTTTGGCTTACTCAGTTTTAATAAACATTTGTATAAGACGCTCTTCTGAGATAATTATTGTGGTGTTAACATAAATTTACTTTAAGACTCTCTTCAAAGGGCTACTGTAGGCTGTTTATCAGCTGGTTCTCAGATTCTGCCAATAATCTTATAAACATATAAGACAAATCCAAAGAAGTTAACATAAAGTCAAGACTGCTAAAGTGTCTGCTAAATATACAAATAAGACTCTCTTCTAAGAGCTAGCTTACGCTGTTAAGCAGCTGCTGCTCAGAATCTGTAAGCATACACAGATGTTAACATAAAGCCAAGACTGTTAAACAGCAGCTTGAAATTTATAAGACTCTCTGCATAGCTAAAAGACTCTCTGCTAAAAAAGCCAATATGTAATAATAAAAAGGGTAAATGGTAAACGGGGCGCCGTTGGGTGGCAATTGGTTGATGCAGCAGGTCAAGGGTGCCTGGTGGGGGATGGAGTGGAGTGGAGTGGAGTGTGGGTGGCTGGCTTGCAGGTGGGTTTTGCTTGCCAGCCAACTGAAATAACATGAGCAATTTTTAGAAAAGCGACGACAAAACGTCGAATGAAAGATAAATAAAGTGCAGAGCGAAAAAAATAAAATGTTAGAAAGTAGCCAGCGAGAGAGAGAGAGAGAGAGAGAGAGGAAGAAGGAGGGAGAGTGTAAAAAAAGTAAACGAATAACTCGCGAACAGAGCTATAAATCAACGTGAAAGCAGCCAGAGGCGCCCAGAGGGGCGTGGCAATGTATCTATTACACGCGCTGTGAACTGTCGCAGCTGCAGTCGCAATTTTTTTACTTTTATTTTTTATCAACGTTTCGTTTTCAGTTTTCGCTTTTTTTTAATATTTCTTTTTTTTTTATATAATTTTTCTCTTTCTAGTTTAGTTGGGAGCAAAAATATTTTTGCAAGTGACAAAAATTGTTGCCGCTTAAATGCTACGCGCATCGATTTTGATTACATTTGGAAGCACGCCACGCCCACGCCCACGTCATCATCATCATTTCTTTACTTGTCCACCTGCGCCGGCTCCATGGTGTACATGTCGCGCAGCAGTCGAGCTATGGGCACATTGCCGATGGTCTCCTTGAAGAAGAGCGCCTCGATGGTCGCCGCTCGTATCGTGCGCAGCGAGGGCAGCAGCAGCAGCAGCCGGCCAAAGCGCGTGGCCTGTCGCGGATAACGCAGTCGCACGTGATCGGAGAGTATGCACTGCGCCTGATCCTGCAGCATCTCCACGGGCTGCACGTCGCACAGGCCGGCCGTCTCGGGCGCGAACAGCGCAATGGCCTTCATGCAGCCCACTTCGCTGCCGTCGGGCGTTATCTGACGAAATCGGCAGAGGATCTCCTGTATGGTCTTCATTTCCATTTGCGTCGCCTCGTCCTGCAGCACGCGCTCCTTGATTAGAGGGGACTCCAGTATGGGCGTCAGATCCAAGGGAATGGTCCACTGGGCGAGATTGAGCAGGAAGAGCTCCTTCCAGGATTCCTAGTTGTGCGAGTTGGAAAATGTTAAAGTGGGGGTAAGTTTTGTTTAAGTGATATAGAAGTTAAGGAAATCTGTTCTTTATACTTATATATATATTATATATAACTTAGAGTTCAACTGACAGTCAATTATTAAATACTTTATTTGTATTTCGATTAAGTATATATTCAATTTTAGTTTATGAATTTTGGGGCTTAGAAATAGCTGGGAAATTTTTAAGTAAAGCATTCTCTATTCAGTCTCTATTTACTCTTTATTCAATCTCTATTCACTTTCTATTCTTTCTGTATTCGTTCGTTATTCATTCTCCATTTATTCACATATCATTCGATTAACTCAAAAGTAGCGTTAAAAATCGAAGTATTTATATAAGATATAGTTAAAATATATTCCAAATCTAGTTTATAATAGAAATGAATCAAATAATAATAAAAAAAAATTAAATAAATAATATATACTATAACTAATATTATATAAAAATAAAAAATAAAAAAGAAAACAAGAAAATAAATGAAATAAGTAAAATAAAAAAATAATAAAATAATTACAATATAAAAAAAAAAAAAACAAATAAATAAAATTTATGAAATAAATCAAATTTATAAAATAAAATTTAAATAAAAGTGTTCCAAATTTGAGGTGGGCACCTCTAGACCAAATATATATTTATTTTAAAGTATGTATTAAAAAATTCAATAATATACAATAATTCAATAATATGTACATATATTTTTGATTAAAGATTCATTTTGTGGGCTACAGCCAAAATTTGGTAATTGTGATGGGAGAAACCATCGAGTAGAGTCATAATCTTTGACTATGGTTGCGCAGCTCTACTCTAGAGTTACTCTTCTGTTCAGATTCTTTGCAGATTCAAAGATTGATAAAAAATGTATGTAACAACGATCAAGCTGTGAGCGAAGAGTGGTCATTTGAGCTTAATTGTAACGATGTTACTTGTTTAGAAATATTGAGTAAATTTTCACAGAAATTTGAACATATAATTTCGAATTCAACTAAAATTGACTTCTTAAACTGCAGATTTTATTTGCAGTTGAAGTGAATTCTTTTTAACAAATTTAAAAATTTGACTTCAAGTTACTCTGGTATAAATTCTTCGAATTGAAGGGAAACCTACCAAAGTTTCTCTAGAAATGTATCGGCAACTCAAGTTAAGCCAATTCCTTATTCACTCGAACTCACCTGCAGCAGCAAATGCTGGTCGTTCTTGGACAAGGTCTGGAACGGCATCAGACACTTGACCCAGCGCACGGCCATGAAGAGCAGGCGAGCCGTCGTCTCCTGCAGCATCTCCCAGGAGAGCAGGCGAGAGTCGAGCAGCTGCTGCGGCAGCGGCGGCGGAAAGAGCAGCGCATTGTGTTGCACCTGATACTGGATGAGCTCCTGGCACTTGTCCGGACTCAGGAGCAGCTCCAGGAAACCATTTGAGCCGTGGCAGGCACTGTTCGAACGCGCTGCAGCCAGCGCCGCAGGCGGAGGCGTGGGTGTGGTGGGCGTCGGTGAACCAGATGTGTAGCTAAGCTGCTTATTGTTATTGTTGTTATTGTTGTTGTTATTGTTATTGTTGTTGCTATTGTTGTTGTTGTTGTTGTTGACATGTATGCTGTGCATGAGCAGCGCTGCATTTGTGGGCGGCGTCGCCGGATTGTTCGTCTGGTGCGAGTGGTCGCTGAGGCAGTGCGTCGAGCTCTGTGGCGGATGCGGCGAGGCGCTGGATGCCGCCAGGCTCTGCGAGTCGGTCAACGTGGGCGCCGGCGAGACGCTGCCAGCGCTCAACGGCGGCGAGGCCGACGGTGAGGGCGTCTCCGTTTCCACATTGACGCGCGGACTCTCGCTGCCCAGGCTGAGGCTGGCCGCGCCCTCAGCGCCGCCGGCACTGCGCGAACCGATGCTCGAGATGGACTGTATGGAGTTGCTGGGCGAGGGCGAGGAGTAGTTGTTGTGACTGCCAGCGATGGCTGCCGACGTGGCCTGGTGGCCATACGGCGTGGTGGAGACGACAGCAGCCACCGCCGTGGCCGTTGCCGCCGTTATCCCGGGCAGCTTGCTGGCCGCCTCGGCGATGAGATTGTGGTGCAGCAAGTGTGGTGGAAAGGTCATGGCCACGCTGGAACCACTGCCACTGACTGCACCACCGCTGCCACTGCCATTCTGCAGAGCTCCGTGCGGAGCCAGCGCATGGCCGTGCGCCGGATGATGAAAGGCCGTGGCATGTCCTCCTCCGGCCTGCTGTGGCCCGTGCCCTGGCTGCGTTGAATGCGTCAGCGCCGGAGCACCTTGAGTCGCACCGGTGGGTAAGTGGAAGCCACCCGGTGGTGCGTGGGTCGAAATGTGCTGCGTGTAGTTGAACGAGGCGGAGACATTGGTCACCAGCGACACGGGCAAGTGGCTGCCGTGATGATGATGCAGTCCGGCAGCAGCGGCTGCAGCTGCCGCCGCATGATGAGCGGCCGCTGCGTGGGCGTGGTGATGATGATGATGGTGGTGGTGGGCATGGGCGGCGGCGGCATGATGTGCCGCGGCTGCAGCTGCCGCATGATGATGGTGATGATGCAGCTGCGGGTGGAGCTTCGGCTTGCGTGGACCGCGCTCGTGTTGAACGGCTGCAAGAAGTTGAAGGGAGAAAGTTGGCTTGAGATTGTGATGATATGAACGAATGAAGATTCATAGATATGAAAGAGAATCAAGACTGATTTGGGATTTATTTCGAATTACTAAGAGATAAGCGAATCAATATTATTATTATATTGAAAAATAGTTTGACCTTATACAAGAATTGTTAAAGGATTTTTCTTATACTTAAACTGGGAAGTAAAGTGCTTATATACTTTGTCATCTGAAACCAATTTGATTCCAAATTGTTTTTGGCTTTTCAACATTTTTACTGTCGTATATTTGCTGAAAGCATAGACATAAAATTATAAAGCTATATTCACTAAAAAAATATTATAAATAAATAAAATATAAAATAAAATTATAAAATACAATAAACTTTTAGAATAACATAAACTTATAAAATAAAAAAAAACTATAAGATAAACCAAATCATACATTGCGCTTCATCAGCCTATCGCACCCTTCACGTTCTCCGCAAATATTGCATATATCCTATATCATTCGAGCTAGAGTCCCAAGATTTATTTTCTATTAAACATCGTTTTATTATACTTAAAATATTAAAAAATATAAAAAAATTGTAGTATTTCAGAAAGTGTTTTAAAAAATTTCTTGAAAAAAACTATCATAAATCGCTTTCTATAAGTTGGTTGTTTGGTTTGCATAGCCCAATGCAATAGTAAATAACTCGCATACTTTGGTCAACACAGTTACCAAATTTTTTGTGTAGACCACAAAATATATGTATTTTAAGAAAAAAATTACTTTTGGTACACAGTTAGGCTAATTTTTGGAGGAAAATCAAAGATTGATGTTTATTTTGATATTGAGTTTCAACTTTGGAGTAAATATCAAAAGATTTCAGTTTAATTCGATTGAATACTAATATTTATTGCATGAAATATTTGCTTAAAAGCTAACAGACATTGGAAAAGTATTTTTTAGTGTTTTTGTAAATAAAGAATTCTGCTGAAAAAACTTTATTAGTATTTAATATGTGCGGCCGATAGGCAATCCACACAGAAAATGCGTATATATGCATATATATATATATATGCACTACTTGTCTCCAGATATCTAGGGAAGAGCTGGCCTTAAAGCAAGCTCTTCAAAGCAAACGAGAATTTTTATTGAAATTTTGATTTCAATTTTTATTTAAATTTTTTTTAAATTTTTATCTAAAAAACCAAAACTTTAAGCTGGAAAACTGCAAATGTGGCTGAACTGATAGCATTTGGCTACACGCATTTCGCTTTTACTTTATCCCTATGTAATGTATCTCAGACAACTCAAATATCAATAGATTTGTTTTCGCTGATTTTGCCTTTTTATTTAATTTTTTTTTTTGCGGCATTCAGAGTTATCCTGTCGCAGGCTGTGTGTGTCCCTTGGCCCGTGGCGTGCGTTTGCTCAACTGTTTTGCATAAAATCAGTTCGAGTGTGTAATTGCGTTAATCTGCTTTTAAGTAGTTAAATAAATAAAGTTAATTTCAAAGATACTTCGAGTGGCTTTCTTCTGTTACTTTTTCTTTTGTTGCCCGGCCGGAAAACTTTGGCAGCGCTTTGAAGTGTGGGCGACCGGGTGGCAGTTGGCTACGGCCTAGGCAAATAACACTTGGCTCTGTATAAGCAGCTAAGCACAGACACACAGGCATAATAAACCGATTATTAAAATGTGAGAGGAGAGAGAGAGGGAGACAGAGAGGTAGATAGCCATGCAAAGCTACAAAATGTTAGTCCTTTAGTAGTAGTGTGGCAGCCAGGTCGTGTGAACTGTTGCATATGCCCCAAGCCTGGACCTGGACCAACACACACACATGCTCCTTCTCTCTTTGTGTGGGTTGCTGTCATGACTTTTATTTGTTTGTAATTAAATGTATCTATAGCGTGCGCTGTATCCTACGTGCGTGACGCAGCGCAAAAGGGGTGACATTTTAATCCGCAGCTAATCGCATGTGTGAGCGACTCTCGCTCTCTGACTGCATGCAGCCAGTTGACGACGGCCCCTGTGGCACTTGGAAAACTACTCGAGTCGCAGCCGCGCCAGCTTTACGGTCGCGGCAAAGCTTTCAAAAGATCACAAATTTCAATTAAAGAAAATGCCAAACTCATCAAATTTTTACGCTGCGGGTTAAGCGGCATCTGGCGCAACTTGCGACAACATTTTTCTGAGCACCCACCTCCACCTCGAAAGACTCTTCAAAACTGCGGTCGCCATCAAAAATAAAAAGTTCGCCCCAAGTAAGCGACCGTCCAGGCCTCGCTCCCGCTCCAGACTCCTGTTAACCCTTTGCACGCGACGCCTTCGTGCCGGCTCCACACTTTCTTGCTGCTCAAACAAAGAAACGTGTGAAAAAGGCAAAAAATTAAGGGCATCAGCAGAAATTAAAAATTTTACTTTTGCTGCGCTTTTTATGACAGCCCCAGCCCCCAGTCCCAGTTCCTGCCTTTTCTAACTTGAGGCGCCGCCATTTTGTTTTAATGCCAGCAAAGTTGGTGCAAAAAAGAAGAAGAGGAAGAGCAAGAGCAAGTGGAAGATTTGTCGCTTTCTCCAGCTAGATTTGATTGCTGGCAAAGTTATGGATGCAAAATGCAAAAGTCGTGTTCCGTCGCCTGCCTCGGCACAGCCCCAAATCATCTGGAGGCGATTTTCCCACTTTGCCTGCAGCTAGGCGAGAGCAAATGCGATTGATGTCAAAGATGCCGTCAGAAAGGTCATTGGCTGGAAATTAGGGGAGTTATTGGAGTGAGGCTGAAGCTAATTCAAAAAAATATATAAATATATAATAATTTAGAACATAAATATTTATTTATATACATCCAAAGAATTATTATATAAATCTTTAAAATAAAGATTTAAAAAGTTGTGATATTAAGCAGAATATATATTATTAATTTATATAATAAGAGCATATGGAGAAGGATTATGTTGAGTTGAACAAACGTTTAATCTCAAAAAACCGAGCTCAAATCGTTTAATCGTCAAATAAAAAGGAAAATACTTTAACGATAATATCTTAGTATGGTCTTAGGTTAAATGCCCAGCTGGAGTTTATATACAATCTACATCCTTCTACAAATATTTCAAAATTAAAAGTTAAAATACACGAAAAGTACTAACATACTACAACTTTTGCTAAATTGCCTGACTAGCAATTCCTGGTAACACATATTGCACTGTTTTTCTAAGATTCTACAAGCTTCTCTCATTTTTGAGAAAAATCTCAACACCTGATAAACTCAGTAGACAAATTTTATATATTTCTTTTGCTCAAGGAAGAAATATCGAAAGACCAACATATGGAATACTCCAATATAAATAATAATAATAATCGAGAGAGCAGATAAATATGAAATTTCAGAGAGGGAGAGAGAGAGAGAGAGAGAGAGAGAGAGAGAGAGAGTCCTATGAAAAAAATAAATGATCATCCACTTGGAGTTTGGAATTTAAGAATTAGCCTACAAACTTGAAATTAATTATTATTATTTTAAAAGAATAAAATGTTAACAAAATTGTAGAAAATTATAAAATCTAATTTATAATATTTTATAAAATATTTTAAAAATTATAGAAAATTATAAAAAGTATTTAAAAATATTAAATAAATAAATAAATAAATAAAAACAAATACTCAAATTCTTATAAGTTTTTAAATAATAATTTGAGTATTTTTATTTATTTTTTTTTGTAAGTATTATTAAATACTTTTTATAATTTTCTATAATTTTTAAAACATTTTATAAAATATTATTAATTAGTTAGTATATTTTTTTATAAATTATAAAAATAGCCACTAAACCAGCTTAAATCAAAGTTTGGTTACATTTGACTTAACATTTTTTTTGGTTTTCAACTCGGCCAACACCTGCCCAAACTCCCAGGACAAGCTGAAGAGATACAAAAAAAGGTAGCGCTCGTATCTATATACAAATCTAATTAGCAACTCATTACGCATCCTCGAAGCGTACAGCAATAAAAACGGCGTGTAAAAGAAGCGGCGAAAACATATTGACCGATTTGCTGAAGATAATCAATTAATTAGGGCAGCGGGCAGCAGGCGGTCAGGCGGGAGGGAGCAACGGATGGATGGACGGAAGTGCAAACGCATTCGAGCAAAAACAATTATGTCAAAACAGGGACGAGACCAGGGCCAGAGCCAGAGCCAGAGCTGGGCAAAGGCAAAAATGTCAGAATGCCAGACAGAGAAATGCGGTAGAAAAATTAATGATAAGTGGCACAGAAAGGGACAGAGAGAGAGATGGACGGAGAGTGTGAGAGAGAGAGAGAGCTGGAGAGTGAGAGATAGAGGTGAAGTGTAGCAGCTGCTGAATTCTCAGAGTCGAGCGCTTGCCGACTTCACGACCGAGACACGCAAAAATCCCAATGAATGATCATCAGCGGGCGGGGTCCGAGCACTAGGACGGAGAGCTGCTGCTCGTAAGCTGAAAAGCGCAAAGCCTCGTAATGAGTGTGTTACCGATATATATATATATGTATATATCTGCAGTGGATATAGTACTTGCTATCTTATAGCTCGGCAGATAATAAAAATAAAAATACGTTTGTTTGGCAGGCAAATGAAAAGTAAATAAGGCAACGTGCGGCTACTGAAATGGAATACAAAAGCAAAAGCAAAAAAAAAAAGAAAGAGAGAATAAAATAAACCGTGAAATTAGAAAAAAAAAAACACACTTGAAGTGATTCGATGTGGTTGGCCGTGGCATCAGCTGGGGGGTGAGTGTGCGTCGACTCACCCCCTCCCGTTGAGCTGAGCATCGCCTTTGGCTTAGCAACTGTAAAGTGCATAATAGTCCGTAATGCCCATTGTTTATGTCAGCTCAAGGAGCACTCGCGCCAGAGGGGTAGCGCCGCAGCCAGTCAAGTGACAAATTGCGTGGGCAACGATTAGAGTTGCGATTCCAATTGCTTGCCACTTGCGATAAATGATAAGCAGTTACCCTACATATTCATATGACACTGACAACAGCTGTTCTTTTTCACGGATTTCATAAAATCTACTTAAGATTACCTATGCCAGGCACAGGTGGAATGTTGTATAGTTTTTGTATTTAAAGTATCATTCGAAAGAGTTTTCATTGACTATTTCGAATAGAAGTCTTAACTGAGTTCGAGTATCTCCGTTGATCTCAGAATAGCAGTTCCATTTGAAAGAAAGCCACTAGAATAAAAATTCTGAGACTGGAACAGCCGTGGAATATATTTTGTAAGAGAAGTCAAAATTAAGTCATTTCAGCTCTGTCCATCTATCTCGACTCCGTCTATTCATCTCTTCAGCTTTATAAATAAATGCATTGATGTCAGAGTGCTAAACACTCTCTGCCCATAGCTCAAGCTGAGCTATTGGAGCTGGAGTTTTCGACTAGAATAAATATTTATTTATTTATATGAAGACCTCAAAGTATACACAAATGAAACTTAAGACAAGTCGGGAACTCCAGAGATCACTTATACTTTTATTAATTTTTTCAAGCCAAACTTTTACTTATTTCAAGTATGTTTAAGTATAAAATTCTCAAAGTAGTAGTCGCACTTGAGTTGTTAATATTGAATTCTGTTATTCCTATGCAGAAAATTTGCATGGCTAGTAAAAATAAAGTTAAGATAATCTTGAGTCCTTTGAGATGTTGTATATATTAATACAAGTATAAGTATTTATTATATATAATACATTCTTTTTATTTGGTTTTTAGTTTATATCTGCAATCTGCCAATCTAGACAATCAGCAAATTGTTTTAGCAGAAACATTAATATTTAAATTTTTGTAATTGTGGTAAAAGGTAGGGGATCAACCCCTGCGTTGTGGATGCTACAAAAATATTAAATACGAGTATATCAGAATATATCTGATATACAGTAAAATCTCGATATAACGTATCTGAGGGGAACCTGAACATTTTTCGTTATATCTATTGATTCGCTATAGGTACTTATTAGTAAAAAGTTGATAAAGTCAAGGGACTTTAAGAAGCATTCTTTTTGTTCAGATTTTCATTATAACGAAGTTTCGTTATATCGAGCTTTCATTGTATCTATTACTTTATGACCTTAACTAAGAAACCAGGCTGAAATTTAAACACAGATTTAAGCTATTTTTTTTTTTTTTAATAATTTGCACAGTTATAAAATTCATCTAACTTCACTGAGAACTAAACATTTTGAAATATTTTCATTTTTATATGAGAGGAATATTATTTTTAAAGTTATTTATGTATTATTTATTAACATTAAATTTATTATATATATATTTTTTTTCATTTTATATAGATTATTTATTCAATATTCAACATTTTATAGAATTAAATTTATTTACGTACAACAAAATTTAATTTTGGCTGCCCTACGCAGGCTTAAGAAATACTCTCATAAATATTCAAAAAGTAAATCCATTTTTTGTCATTATTTTCGTACAAGAAAATGAATATACAAAACTTGTTCACCTTATGATTTACTTATTTGTTTATGCTAACCTTTAACTTTAGCCCATTTTGAATATTTAACAATAACTTTTGCCGGCTGCCATTGCCCGATGTCAATGTCCCGCTCCATTTTTACAATGCGTCAGCTGCATGGTTGAGCTGGGCAGGGCCGGGTGCAGCGTGCAGAGGGAGGAGGAGGTGAAAGGCTTTTACGCTCTGACTCTGTCGTCAGGGCCTAGTGAGTGAGTGATTTTAAATCCGCTTTTAATGTTGACACTGACACTTTTGTCATTCACAGACACACCAAAACACACACATGATGTATGTGTGTGGGGGTGTGAGTGTGTGACACATGCAAGCCAGGCGCATTTACATGTCGCACACTGCCTATCAAAAGTGTATGCACATAAAGTAGTAGGCTATAATGTCAATTAAGAGCAGCACTGCAGCCTCGCATGTAAACAGACGAGTGGGGCGAGTGTGTGTGAGAGAGAGAGAGAGAGGGTGTATGTGTGTGTGTGGGTTTGCTTTGTGCATGGCATGGCCTGCAGTCATGTGTAAATGCAGTGCGTATACGTAATATGGCGGACGCAATGCGTGCTGAAGCGGGCAGCTTAAAGGCTAGCAGAATATATATAAATATAATATATGTATAAATATAAAGTTATATATATTTATATATATACATTCACACAAAATCAATACGTATTTATTGTGGTCATGAAATTAGTCGCCAAAAAGTCGACTATATATACATATACATATATACATCTCTATACATATAGCCATAAACAGCAGCAACTTCATTTGCTTTGACCGCAAACGCAGACGATTGGCAACACGGCCCCAGCGCTTCAGTCTTCTGTTGACAAAAGGGCTTAACTGCCCCGAGAAGTATGCTGCAAAATGTATACTCTACAGAGAGTCGAAGAGGAGATGGAGTACAAGAACTATAAAGTGCGAGCATTTTCCATTTGCAGTTGCCTTTTTCCATTAAATTCGCACTTGACTGAATTTGTGACAGCCTTTTGTGTCTATTTGCTGCTGTTGCTTCTCTTGCTGTTGCTGCTGCTGCTTATTTTGTGTATTCTGCATCGGCTGCTTGGCCAGAGTTGTAAGGCATTTGCGTTAAGCGTTCTGTTTGCTATTGGCTTTGTGAACTTTTCAATTTGCTGAAAGTGCTAAAGTTACAATTCAATTGCCGAGATGAAGTCTAAGTAAATTTTAGCGATCATGGATTTGGCAGAGAGCAACGACATTGAAGGCAGAACAACTGAAAATGGGGCAGGTTGCTGAAAGATTTCCAATTTGATTTGATTTTTCAATTAATAATATAAATGTATATTAGTTTTAAGGTTTTGTTTTATAATATAAATTGACATTTTTCTAAAATGATAGCACAATAACGATAATGAAAACAATTTTTAACAAATTCTTAAAAGAAGTTTGAAAAGCTCGAATTTTCATACAATAAACATCGTTTACAGAAACACATATATATTTGAGAAATACATTTCATACTTTTTGATTGGAATATTTCAAGCTGACATAAGAGGACTATTCTGGTTTCAGATGCGCATTCAACTTCTTAAAATACTCTTAAGGAATACACTATGAATACTGTATACGATAGACCATACTTTGCTTGGCTATGCTATGATTATTGAATCTAAAATTTACTTATACATTTATTTTGTATTATTTTAAAATAATTTAGTACCTTAACAACACATGGATGGGCATTGAGCTTGACAACTATTTATTGTCTCAAGTGTTTGGGCTTAGGCAACTATTAGTTTGATAAGTACTTGGTGCTAAATAAGTTCAACCATTGCTGGCTCAAGTATATCCACAATATTGAATTTATAAGGATTTTTTTTTTAAATTTTGCTTATACGATCCTCGTTGAGCAGCCATACATATTTTTCTCATCCAAATTGATTAAAAATTAGTTTAAATATTAATTTCAATAATTTACAAACAAAATTTAATGTTTTCTATAAACTTTTAAACAAAGTAGATACCATTATGTTTGCCTTCAATATATACCTACGTTAGTATATATAAATATATACTGTTTTATATAGTATATATATATATATAATATATATATATATATATATATATATTCCTACAATTTCTCATTCTTATCAAATGCCAGAGCCATTAGAGCTCACTTTTCGGCTCATCACGCAGCCAGCAAATATGAAGATCTAAATATGCACACGCACATACAGCCCACCTCCCACGCCCACGCCCACGCTGTAAAGTGGACGACCCGCAAAAGGACATTTTATTGCTGACGCTGTTTTTTTCCTGCTGCGAATGGGATTTGGAAAAGCGACACAAATCACTCAAAATGAAAAATCCGCTTAAAATGCCGCGTAAATATTTGTAAAGAAATAAGAATCTAAGGAGATGTGAGTGAGAGAGAGAGATAGAGAGAGATAGAGAGAGGGAGAGAGTGAGAGGGGGAGAGCGTTGGCATCATCACTATGCGTGATGATGATGCCTGACACCCATTTGTTGGTATACAAATGCAAATACCATTAAATGTGACAAGTGGCAACATAATTTGTTAAGGGAAGCTCTCGCCGTGTCGTCTTTTTTTTCCACCAAATATTAGCATACAAAGCGGCCAACATTTATAAGACAGACAGATAGAGAGAGAGAGAGAGAGTGGAGGGGGGGAGAGAAGTGAAGATAAAGTAAAAGTAGAATGAAAATGTGCGCTGTTTGTCATATTTTCCCATCATAACTTATCTCTGAGAGAAAGAGAGAGAGAGAGAGAGCGAGAGCGATAAGTGTTATTAAACAATTTCTTCAGCCAGTGCTGTGCAACACTATTTCACAACACTGGCAGCTTTTCTAATTAACTTTCTGGACAACATCGAGAAATCAGACTAAAATAACATCGCCCCGAAACACAAACAAAATGGAAACCAACTAAAAATGGCTAACCACACGGCCAGCACCATAAATTCCGTAGAAGAAGTAGAAGAAGGGACAGAGGCGTGTCTATAGAATATACGTAGAACTACTCTTATGTTTTGGGACGAAAAATGTAACACAAACGTGCCTTGAACGATTTTTGTGGCTTTTTTGCTTTTTGCTCTAAACAACAAAAGCATTTTGTCTGTGCGAAGGGCAGCGCTCCTGTTGCCAATGTGTGTGTGTGTGTGTGAGGGAAAGTGTGTGTGAGTGTGTTTTGGGTGTATGTTTATTGTTTATGTACGGCAACCAGCCAAGAAAAACCCCAAAAAGGCAGCTAACATGAGGCTTTCCAGCGGCAAACTAAGAAAATGCACAAGGAAAAAGTTCAAACACATCGTGTCCGGGAACATGGTGATGCTCTAACTGAAATAGGGTTGAGTAGACTTGGTCAGACGATGTGTGATAGGGTACAGGGTGCTCATTAATATGTGTTTAAACTAAAAACTAATTTTATAAATATTTTTTGTGATTGATTAGCTAACTTTTAATTAATATAATTTGCTAAACACGTTTCAAAGATCTTTTTTGAGCTGAAAGAATTCAAATTTAACTTGAATCGCTTTTCAATTTACTTTTCATATAAATTATAACACATTTAATGATGCGAAATGGAAACAAGAAACTTATAAATTAAATCATAAGTCAAGACTAATGATTAATTAGACTAATGATTACTTCGCTATGGGTGTATATTTTGTATACTATCTTTCATTAAAAAAATAATTAAAAATCTCTTTGATAACTTTTTCAAATTTTAAAAGCTTTTTTAAAACTTATTTTTTAACATTTTTAAATAAATTTAATTAATTTAAGTAAATTTACAATTTTAAAAGTTTTTAAATTATGTTTTTTAAATTTTAAAATTTAAATTTTTTAAATTTTAAAATATTTGTTTAAGTTTTATTATCAATTGAATTCATTTTTTGTGATTTCCAATAAAATTTAGTACGAGAAGACTAAATATTATACATATTAAGTATATCTCTTCTCAGTAATTTTTACAATTTACATTTTAATATTGAAAAAATAAATAAAACTATTAATATACAAAATTTTAAAAATTATTAAACCGACTAAAATATTTGTGTTCAAAAAATTCGAGTTAGTTGTTTTAAATTTAATCACAGCTTAGCCCCAGAAAGTGACTTGAAAATGAAAACGAAATGGAAATGTTTTCGATTGCTAAGTTTTTGATAGAGCTATGGAAGTCTTCAGACAAAGAGTAGAAACAAGGCAAGTTTCATAAATGAAAAATATTGTATCTCAAGTTTGCAGATATTGTGAAGATTCTTTTGATTAAAAATGTTCGGCTTAAATATTATATATATAATAATATAAAAATATATAAAATAATAATATTAGCATTAAATCCTCAAATTTATATTATTATTTAATATAATATTATATCAAACATATTAAGCTAATATTTGAATATTTTCAATTTCCAATTAGAAGTAGAAAAATATTCATATAAATTGTTTATTTTCTCTTTACCCTTAGCAACTTTCATCTATTCATCTAGTTCCAAGTTTGAGAGTATCTAATCTTTGGCTTTTCGGGCATTTTGTCTATTTTGCCTTCAATTTTCTCGATTTTTTTTTGTTGGTTTGTTGTGCTTTTGCCCGTTGTGCTATTGTTGTCACCTAGTGAGCAAGTTGGGTGGGCGTAAGCTACCCGCCCCACCCACTGGCCGTAAACTAACTTTGCTACTCGGTTCAATACGGACAAATCTTCTGGGCCAGAAATTTTCGCATTTGACGTCTAAGGTCTAAAGTCTCTGGGTGTGTTTCGTGTGTCTGACGCCTGAGTTTGGTATCATCATTTGATTGTCAATACATTTTAGTCGCATTTTCAGCGATGGGATAATGCATGTAATCCGCTATTAAGTGCACATTGTCAATCGACACTCCCACCCAAAGGCGAATTGCGTGCGAGAAAATCTGCAACAATTCTCACGCTGTTCGTCCCCCTCGGCTGCTGTTGTTGCCGCTGCTCTCGTTGTTGTTGCCCTGTGCACTGAACCCATCAATGATTGTTGCTAAATGGTAAATTGTAGCCATAGAGCTGTTGCCATATAGCCATAGATATAGCCATAGATGTTTGTACATTGCTTTCATTGCCGACGTTGTCATGTGTTTTTATGCTACATTTAATGTTGGCTTAAGAGCTTTAAAGCTAGCATTGTTGCATTGCATTGAGTTGTCGTTCGTTCTTCGTTCCTTTCAGTTCAGTTCAGTTCAGTTTGGGTTGTATTCAATTTGTTTCTCTATTTGATAAATGGGTGGCGGCGACGACGGTCTGTAAAGCTTGGTCAATCGCAAATGGCCAAAATAAAGTTGAGCATGCTCGTAATATGCAAATCATTTAGTGACTCGAGTGAAACTCACTTACATGAGTCTATTGTCAGATGATAATAACATGTGAAAGGGCAGAAAGGTAGCGGGCTTTTAGAGAATTGTGTAGAAAAGGATTAGCTAAGCGGAGAGGCAACTGGGAGATTTGATAGGCAACCTTTTAGGACTATAGTTTTATAGAATTCTAATTTATTTTTAGCAAATATTTCAAGTGATTAAGCCTAAGCTCTCCTGCATATATTTTATAACAAAAGCTTGTAAAATAAAAATCTATTTTAATTATAAACTATTTTAAATGTAGTACACTTTTGGTTTTTAACATAATAAATAAATATATTTAATATTTATTTTGTGCAAAATTCTGCTTACAACTGAAATTACCTAATATGATATATGAACTTAAGAGGCATTTGTTCATTATGATAATGATTTAGCACACATATATTTTGAGGATTGTTTACATTTATTTTAGCTTATTGTCTTTAACGTATTTTTAAATATACCTAAGCTATTGAAATGGATACATACTTTTATTCGGGGAAGTCTATGATGAATCTAAATCACAATACTATATATGACAAATTTGGTTTGTTCCCTGACGGTTCAGTTCATTGCATGAGATTAGATACTTTTTTATGATGTTAAAATTTGTAAATTTATTCTATTTCTTGACATATATTTATAAAAATCATATATAAATATTATACATAGTTAAAATATCTCTCAAGAATAAAATAACAAAATACTATCATTTCAACTATTTCTTAAAATATTTATCAGCAGAAAGGATAATTTATTTTGTTATTTTTAATAATAATCAAAACAATTATACCCTGATTTCCCATTTTTAATGGGCTCAGGGCATGCAAATAGTATTTTATTATTCTATTATTAAACGGAAATATTATAATTTTTTATATTTTCAGATTAATTGAAATTTAAAGAAAATTGAATAATAATCAAATAGAATAATTGTGTTTGTGAAGGTAAGCAGAAATTTTAAAATAAAATTATTCAAATTAAAAATTTGATTAATTGCAAATGAATTAGTAAGAGAGCTTGTATTAAATAGCTAACAACTATAATTTAGTTAAAGAGCTCAGCGTGATCTGAAACTATGCGCTTAAGATATTGGAGCTTCTACTTTGAGCTTTCTCATTGATTTGAATTATCACATACATATATGATAATAATATAAATAAATTCTATATGGAGTTCAATTCCATATGGAATTGAAGCTAACAAGCTAATTTCTTCAAATCTATTTCCACATTTCCTACAACGAGCTCTTTAGTTATATACTAATATTCAATCTGCACAAAAGTTCAGTTTCTTCTCAAGATCTACTTGCCCTCTTCCGCATTGAGTGTCAATTTCCTCTCTAATTGAAATCACCTTTATGCACAGTCAAAACCCACTTTGGTCTTGACTCGCTGGCAAACGAAAGTCACACGCCTCCATAATTTATGCACTACACACAAAAAACGTTGCTCAAAAATCAAGTGGCGCCATTTGAATTGTCTGCCTTCCGCCTTATGGAAGAGCGAGTGTCGGCAGAGTGTCAGAGTGAGAGCTTCGCATAATTTATAATCAGCTTAATGACAACTACAGCGAAAGGAGCAAAGGCACTTGGAGAAGGTCTGTGCTTCAGCTAGAAGTACCTTGCGGCATTTTTGGTTTTTGAGTTTAATGTAATTTATGCCCGGGTAGCAAACCGGGCTAATTTCTTGCATAATTAAATGAATTTGGCAAGCAAAACAAAGACTTGCGGCTAGCCCTGAAAGCCCCCATTTCCACTTACCATCTTTGTTCATGGCCGATTGAAAGCACTTGGCCAGGCGGCAGGCGCGACACTGATTGCGATGTGTTTTGTCCACGGGGCAGCGACCCTTGAGATCACCTGTCGCCTTGCAGGTGTAAATCCGATTGCGATGAATGCTGCGCTTGAAGAAGCCCGAACAGCCTGTAAAAGTATAGAAGCTGCTATAGAGAGATATCGTGGGACAGTTGTGGGCAGACTTACCATCGCAACTGTAGATGCCATAGTGTTTGCCCGAACTGCGATCGCCGCACACCTTGCACGGTATGTCCAGCAGGCGATCGCCAGCTGTGAATGAATCATAATTGTTAATAAATGAGATGCATTGAAAGGTATAATATAGATTGTAAATATGTAAACGGGCTTAGAAATAAAGGTATTATTTTGTTATAATTTATACAATTTATATTTTTATATTTTATATATTTTTGTATATTTATTTTATTTTTATATTCAGTTTTAAAGACTTATGTGTGTCATTTCTTTTTAGATTTTTAGTATTGCTTTAAATTTTTTATATATTTATTAATTTTTGTATTACATATTTGTATTATTTATCTATAAAGTCATTTGAAAATATTTAACTTAAATAATTTTTGAAGAATAATTTCAATTTAAGATTTTGGTGAATTTCATACTCTTATTTGAGATTCAATGTTTGAGCTTACTTATTTAGATAAATTATCTACTACAATAGACTGTTAAGATTGTTGTGCTGGAATTCTTAAAGAAATTAGCTGGCTGACAATGGACTTCGAAAATAATATCAGATAGCGTTAATTTGTATATAAAATGAAGTAAATCAAATTTAAAATAATATAATATAATATAATTATAATATAATATTATATATCTTTTTGTATTTATAAAAATAATTTTACTCGTATTTTATTAAAACTATATATATTAATATATAAGTATATATTTACAAAAATGTTTAATATTATTAAATATTTCTTAAAATAAAAAAATATATTTAATTATAAGTTCAGATATAACAAAAATCTTAGGATAAGATAGAAATATATAGTATATTTATTAAATATTAGAAGATAAGGCATTTGACATTAGTAAATATATATTTTATAAATATTAGATTATTATTATATTAATATGGTATAAATTTTAAACATATACAAAAATTATTAAATAAATATAAAAATACATGAACTTAAGCCTGTTAATATGATAAATGTTTAGTTAAAATAGTAATATAATTGAAATTGAATTATAAAATTTATATAAAACTGAAAAAGGCTGAAAACCAAATGAGAATCAAGCTCAACTGTAACAAGACGGAATTCCTTTCACTCTGAATGAATCTTTGATTAAATATATATTTTCATTAATTACATCAAATTTTCTGCCTTTGTTCAATATCCTGACTGAATTTTTTCATACCCCCAAAACTGAAGTGAGCTCTTGTACTTAAGTGTGCTCGTGTCGCAACATATCCGCATATTTAACTTATATTTAAGAGCTAAGCTCGGCTCGTCAAAGCCTACGTTCGGTAAACACGTTGTGGCACGCACAAAAGTTGTTGCATACTTTGCGGCACCGTTGCCGTATATTTGCCTGCCGCATGTGTGTGTGTATGTGTCGCGGATTAGCAAGTGAAAATTGTACAAAGCTAGCACATAATGCAAGTTATATATGATGTTAGCCCTTTTGCGACCGGCATCCACACGCTTCACAAATTAAGTTGAACGCTCGGACACTTGTCAAAATAAAACGCATTGTTTCCCTCTCTCTCTCTCTCTCTCTCTCTCTTTTTGTCGGCGGAATCCTTTGTCCTTTGTGACATTTGACATATTGTCAACTGTCGGTTGGGTTTCTGGCTGCGGCTGTGGCGGCGACGCGTGTTGCCAATTTTCACACCCTGCGCATCGCCAATTGTCCGCAGCGTGTTAACACCTCTCGAGTGGCTGTGCGTGCCCAGTCTCATCCAGCAGCCGCCACCCCTGACCCTGACCCCTTCGGGGTGGCACTGCACTGCACAATCTATATATGTAGTAGAGCAAAGCGCTCTCTTCTGTTATTGTTTTCTTTTTTAAAAATTTTTATTGTTGATTTTAAATATTTTTGTTTATTTACGCCATGGCAGTTGCGTCTCTCCCTCCCTCTCCCTCTCTCTTTTTGTTAGTTTAGCCAGTTGCGTCAACTTTCGCATAATGCGTGCGAGCGGGTTATGTCTAAGCTTGGACTGTTCTGCAATATGCTTTTTGACTGGTATGGAAATCTGTGCATTGTTTTCATAGGCTAAAAAGGTTGCCCCACTCGCACCACTGGGTGTGGGCGAACGTGGGATTTGTGCGCTTTGGGCGTGGGAATTGCGAATTAAGCAAATCAAAATTCAAGTAACTGAAAGGGTGCTAAGCATATAGGTGGATCTGAATGAAATGTTCAGATTTTATATTATACAAATGAAGTTATTAATTCGAATATAAATTGAATGTAAAATACAAATGAAAGCTGGAAGTAAAATCGAAGATTTATTTTAGATCTGAAATAGACAGATTGTTAAATTATATTAGATAATAGATAACAGATAATAGATAATGACTTATATATAATAGATAATAGATAATAGATAATAGATAATAGATAATAGATAATAGATAATATATAATAGATAATAGATAATAGATAATAGATAATAGATAATAGATAATAGATAATAGATAATAGATAATAGATAATAGATAATAGATAATAGATAATAGATAATAGATAATAGATAATAGATAATAGATAATAGATAATAGATAATAGATAATAGATAATAGATAATAGATAATAGATAATAGATAATAGATAATAGATAATAGATAATAGATAATAGATAATAGATAATAGATAATAGATAATAGATAATAGATAATAGATAATAGATAATAGATAATAGATAATAGATAATAGATAATAGATAATAGATAATAGATAATAATAATAGATAATAGATAATAGATAATAGATAATAGATAATAGATAATAGATAATAGAAATAGTAATAGATAATAGATAATAGATAATATGATAATAGATAATAGATAATAGATAATAGATAATAGATAATAGATAATAGATAATAGATAATAGATAATAGATAATAGATAATAGATAATAGATAATAGATAATAGATAATAAAAGAAAATATAATATTTATAGAATTAATATTTATAAAAACATAAAAACAATATTGATAAAAATTAAAAGCTAATCATTTTAGGAGTTACATTATAAATATTTACTATAAACAAGAAAATGAAATAAAATATAAGACATAAATTGAAAAATTCAAATAAAAAAAAAATACTGTCGACTCGCGTTGTTTCAAACACTCATTCAAAGTTGTCCCCTAGAAAATCTCTTTTCCCTCGAGTGTCGACTGTATTGAGAAAAATAATATAAATAAAAAATAAATGTACTTTTGCTTTGCAATAAAACTATGAGTATAATTAGTAAAAATAATTAAACAAGACTATAAAAATTTCAGTAAAAATATGATAATTATAATAATAAAATCATCAAATAATAACGCTGATTGTCACAATAATACAAAATATAATACATTAAAAAAATTAGTATTACAAAATATTGTAAAAAAGATGTTTTAAACTTTTTACAAAAATTTTAATACAATAAATTAATATTCCAAATTTGGTATTTCTGTTTTTTATATTTTAAGACGTATAGATTTAAATATTGCTATTTAATAAGCATAAATATTTTAATATGATGTATTACATTATTTATTTACATTTAATCTAGTTACCATTTTAAATAAATTTACATTCAATTATTTTTCTTTTCTTTTTTCAACTTTGGCAAACATAGAAATAGAAATATATATTTTCCAGAAATACTAATTTTAAAAACACTTATAGAAATCAGCAATAAATATAAAAATAATATTAAAAGATATTTGTATATTTTAAGTATGTTTGATTTATCTTCAAATTTATTTTGTGTTTAATTTTCGCATAACCAGGAAATATACTTATATGAATAGCATTAAAGCGAAAATAATATAGAAACTCTATTAATTTCTTTTCATTTCAATATTCTTAGCTGATTCAAATATTTGTTTATATTTCGAAATTGTTCTAAAAATAAGCCAACTTTAATTATGTTTATTGCGTTTTTTAAAAATAATATTTATATTTTTATTCAGTTTTATTTTTATACCGAGATAAGAACTATAATTCCTCTTATTTTATATAAATTTAGTTAAAAAAATTGCAAATCTTGCTGCGAAACAGCGACGGCTGAACTGCTTTGTTTCACTGAAAATTCCGACGGTGTTTGCCATGCGTTACCTGTGCCCATTTTCCGCTGATGGAAGTATTTAAAGCCTAGAGTATCCAGCGTGCTTAAGTTAATGGTGACTGAGCGTTGATTACACGAAATATTTAGCTGGGACTATGTTAATTTTTAGTTCGAGCACAATAAGCACTGGGATAAATCACAAATCAACTCTCGAAACAAGTTTAATAACGTTTGCCGACGCAAAGGACGACGACGACGACAGCGACGGCGGTGACGACGACGCAGCTGCTGCGGAGCGGATGCGGATCGCTTTGGCTGACGGACCAACTGTGAATGGCGCAGCCAGCAGTGGCTGAAGCTGAACCGGTGCCAGAGCCGGAGCCAGAGCCAGAGCCAAAAGCAGAGCAGAGCAGAGCAGAGCAGACCGCCAATTACGAAAGTGAAGCTGCCAAAGGAGAGGTCCTTTTTTGCAGTCAATTTGACAGGATGCAGAGCAAAGCCAAAGGCAGCCAAAAAAAAAAAAGAAAAAAGAAAGAAGGAAAACCCACCCCCAGCCACCCACCCCCGATTCGAAGCTACAGCAAAGCCACAGCACAGCACAGCAGAGCAGAGTCGAGGACAGAGCGCAGCGCACAGCACGGAAAAACCCGAAACCGAATGAGGAAAAGGCAAAATGAAAATGAAAATGTGGAAAGCGCAGCGCGTTGCGAAAAACCAAAACGTCGACGAAAAAGTCGAAAATTTACGAAAAGCTACAAAATGTTACATTTCATCCCCTGCAAGAGTGGGCGCCACAGAGGGCAGGCGACGGCAAAGGACATGCGACGGGCGCAGGGCCGGAGAGGCGGGCAGCCAACCGGAAAACGCCCTTTTTTCTGCGCCTGCCGCCTGATGCGATTACAGCAAATGAGGAGACTTCCTGCCGTCCACCATTTTCCTACTTTTTTCTTTGCATCGCACACACACACACACACAGACAGGCAGGCAGGCTCACACGCACACAGCGACATATCCTGTGGCTTTCGACAATTCACCACAAAATGTCAAGAATGATGAAAAGCTAGCGACGGAACGAGGCGACATCGTCGTCGTCGTCGTCGTCGTCGTCGTAGTCGACGTTGACGTCGCTCTGCCTGTGTATGGGTAATGGCATCTGTTGTCTTGCTCTCTCTCTCTCTCTTTCTCTCTCTATGTGTGTGTCCTGCTCACGCTTGCCCTCTTCGACTGCATGTGTGTTTGTGCCTCAGCAAATATCTTTGCCGGCAGAGGTCGCAGTCGTGACTGCTGCTGCTGCTGCTCTTCGGGCTGATGCCTCGCTGGCTTCTTCTCGGCTTCTTCTTCTGCTACGCTCTTTTTTTCTTCTTTTTTTTCTGGTTCGTCCTGCGCTTGTAGGCTGTCGGATTATTAGTTCTAAAGTCAGGATCTCAGCTGTGCGTGGCGCTACCTTTTTTGGGGCATGTGGGAATTTGGAAGGTGTGCGAACTGTTGGGAGTGAATTTCGGGGGAATCGGATGAAATATTATGAATATTGTGAATATATTTATATATTATATTTATATTCTAAAAATAATTAATAATTGGTTTATATATTTCTATTATTATTTGATTTATATACTTATTATATTTATGATATTATATTACTTCATAAAATATTAAATAAATTATCTGACATAAAAGAAACTAAATAAATATTCTTATTTTATTGCTTAATGAAAATAATAATAATAATTTAATTATAGTTTATAATTTAAGTACTAAATAAAATAATAATAACAGCAGTAATAAAAACTGTAAATATATAAATAAATATGATAATTACCCTAAGGTTTTAGCAAACTTTTTATATTTAAACTTTTGCCTCTTTTTGATGGTATTATAAAGAGAATTAATTACAGAAAAGAGTAAAAAATTAGTTGAAAAAGTTTAAAGGATTATAAGGATGTAGATGAAACTAAATATGAACTGTGGAGGTTTGACAGAAAATGATAGCGGGATATAGCTATTTCAAGAGCTTTCCAATTCTATAATCAACAGCCTTTGCTGTTGCCGACTGCCTCGTTGACCATTTGAGAATTCTAAGTTATTATTAATTATTATATGTTATTATTATTTTGATATTATTTTTGTACAATATAAGAAAATTAAAAAAAAAACAAATTTTACATTTACGCACTTATATTGTTCACATCTTCATTAATTTTTAAGTAAGCTTTAATTGACTCTTTTTAAATTTCGAATTTAATTTTTATTTAACAGGTATGTATTTAAAATTGAATGTTTTCAACATGTTGCGTGATATTTGCATGTAAGTATTTGGGAATTGTTTTTTTTACATTTATAAATGAATATTTTCCGTATATGAAATGCCTTTAAAATGGATTCAGATGATGTATCTACATATGTATATACATATATCTATATATGTATATCATCCTTTAGCATACATACATTTCTGAATTAGAAAAGATTTTTGAGTTTACTTTCACTATTTTAGTTTATTTTTTTGTCATTTTCCTTTGCTAATTATTTATAAAAATTCAAATAAATATATATATAATATATATATATATATATATATATATATATATATTTTTTTAAAATTTGCACATATATCTAAAACAATCCACGCAATACTCTTGTATTACTTTACTAAAGTAAATTTAATCTTAACTTGATCTCTGCTTTGATACCCAAAATCAAATCTATTGTAGTTGCTCCATGAGTTCCTTGTAGCGCATTCAGTTGGGCATAGCCAAGAATATGTCATATGCCTCCTCCTATACATATGTATGTATGTATTCAGCTATATGTGTGTGCGTGTAGGAGATTTTCATGCATGTGTGTGTCTGAGCGTGTGTGTGTGCTGTGCGAAATTCGCAATGGCGTTTTCTGGGCTGGCACTGGCTGGTTGTTGTTGGTATGTTGATAGGGGTTGATTTACTGACTCGCATCTAAATTGAAATGACTTTTGTGACATTGTGTATTGGTTGCACACACACACACGCACACATATACATATATACAGTTATATATGTCTATATTAAGCAGGTCTTATATAGTGCTTAATTTGGCGTAGGCAGAAGTCGGCTTAGCGGATAACGTCTTCTATATACATAGATACATGTATGTATGTATATATGTATATATGTATGCATGTACATATGTATGTGTGCTTATATATGTATGTGTGTGTGTGTGTGTTTGCCATTTTGTGGGTGGAGTCTTGTAAATCGGTATTTTTGGGCTATAGCGAGCGGAACGTCGCGCGGCAGCTATTACACAGCCCATTTAGTAGCCGCCGGCTATGTAGTCGCATATACAGTTATACACTAATCCAACCGTTCCACACACACACACACGTGCGCATACCAGTCCAGCCCGTCGCTCTGATACAATCCTGCGGTTATATTAACCAGTCAGAATGCAAAGTCATTTGACGCAACGCCAGCGTCAACTCACACACACTCACACACAACCTGCTGCTGCTCGGCAGTTCTCCTCCCACCCAACACACACACACACATGCACGCACACGTGTATATGTGCACACTCACATGCCAAATTTGCGGCATCAAGAAGTCGCATTTTTTCTAACTCTTAGACCTCGCTCCGCTCTCCCACCGACCCACCACGATTGCCATTGTGTGCGTGTGCTGTGGCAGATTTAGCCACGCCTCTCAGAGCACAAAACTCACCACTTTGTCAGTAGCAGCGCCTGCGCTCTGCTCTCAGTTCGAGTTCGAAACGTAGCAGGCGCACGAACTGCTGTCATCGCCGCTCGAACTTAACCCCTGAGCGCTGCGTTGCCGAACGGCTCATTCTTTTCGTATACCTTAAACAAATCGGAAGTGTTCCAGCACTTCAAAGTCTTTTTCTTTTGTTATTTTTATTTCTGAAAAATAACGCACCGATTTGCCGGCTGTGAGACGAAATCCTTGCAGGTGAGTTGGAGAAAATAAATAAATAAAATAATAAAAAAATCTATATAAATCAAAATATATATAAGCAAATACTGAAATATATATTTTAAAAATATTTAAAAGAAGTAATAAATATTTTAATTAGTTTAAAAAATAAAAATATTTACTATTTGTATTAAATGCTTATAAAACATATATTTATAAAATATTTAGTTTCAAAATATTTATAAAATTCATATAAATATTAATTAAATATTTATAATTACTCATTAAATTTATATAAATAAACAAAATCTTTCAGCACAAAGCCAACCATGGACGGGTATTCATCAAATAACACTTTCCAGTCGGGCTTCAGGCAATGTTTTAACTGCCCGAATGGCAATTGCTCCCGCATGGGTGGATCGGGTCCATCCTCTGGTTGCCCTGGGGGCAACTGCTGTCCTGGTGGCTTTTGCATGCGCGGCAGGCCAGTTAAGCAGCCATCTTGGCACACGAGCAATGGACGTCAGCAATAAAGAGCTGGACGCTTCCATCTCCGGCAAATCGGCGCGTGATTTCAACTAAAGAGAATTCGTGAATTCGCTAATTAGCGAATTCGCATCTCCCCACCACGAATGGCAACTATGTTTAGTAATAAGATTCACTTATTTTTTCTATGAACACACATATCGTAAAAAGCACACATACATTCAAGTAATATTATCCATTATAAATGAGAAAAGAACAAAAACTGAAGATATTTTTTCTCTTGGCGGGCCACTGGAATGGTGATCAGCTTACGTCCTGCTTGCTCTTATGACAGTTTCTCTTAAGAGCGCTGAGCTTGTAAATTCTAATTATGTTGAAGCTGTATTGTGATGGGGCTACGTGCTGCTTGCTCTTATGGAAGTTGCCCATAGGGCGCGTGTAAATTGTAATAGTGTGGATGCTAAGTATTGATCAACTTCCGTCCTGCTTGCTCTTGGGGCTCTTACAGTATAACGTCACTTAAAAGAGTGCTTGTGGAGTCTGTTGTATTGCATTTGTATTTGTGCGGGCGGAAGACAATGTAGGAGGCGATTTATATTTTTAGACTCTTTTCGCTGAGCGCTGTCGTGCTTTTAGTCCCGTTACCTTAGTATTCGAATGTGAGTGGAAGGAGTGAGCTGAGTGCTACTCTAAGCAAAACGATTGACAGCAATTGTGGGCTCTATGTTATTTGACTTCTTTGACGTAGCTCAGTGCTCGCGCGTCCGCTGTCTTTGATCGTTGAATTTATCGCGTGTGCGCGTTTAATTGTGTTTAAATAAAATGTATCAATAAATAATAAGTTAGTTTTATTTTCTTCTTGTGTTAATTATACAATAGAATTTCATTTATTCTACGCCTATTAAGTAAGGTATGTATATAAAAAATATATATAACCTTTTGATAAAAAAAGAAAACGAAATGGCGCATTTACGAGCTAATTTTCACAGACAGAAGAATTTAGGAGTGGGAGAGGTAAAAACGAGGAGCTTTTGATCTTGTCTTTGCTGTATGCTTGTGTATGGGTGCGAGAGCATAAATGCAAGAAATGTAATTGTGCGAAAGGGACAGCTGCAATGGTAGAACTTGCATTTGTATTTACTGCTTACACATGTTTAGCTCAGCCGACAATCCGTATGCCTGCTCTCTTAAAAGTTTTGTGGCATAAAATGTTGTTGCTTTTAGCAAGCAATAAAGTAGAGTGAGAAAGAGCATGAGTATAAGAGTTTACAAAGCAGAGCTGACTTCAGTTAGTGTAAGATCGCTGTTAAAAATACCCTGTTTAATTCGAATCGTGGTATAAGACATTAAGATTATAAGTAAATGTGTTCGAAAATGTTAATTATTAATCAAAATTTGTAAATTAAATATAAATTATAAAATATTTAAAATTTTTTTACGCCCCAATTAAAATTCAATTAATTTTAACATTATTCATTTTATTAAATTGTATTTTTTGCTTTGTCGCATATATTCTTATGACACGAACTAACAAGTAATATATATATAAATGTATATATATATATATATATATTTTAATATAATATATAATAGTTATTTGGGTTCGTTTTTGTTACTCGTGTTGGATTTCCTTTTGCTATGGTGTTCTCTTGTGTTGAACTTAATTGGCTAGGGTTTCCTCGTCGTATAATTATGTTTTCTTTATTTTGAAATGTAAGAATTTCTGGCTTAGTCTTTGGATAGTTCTTGAAATGTGTTCTTTTTTTGTGTGTTTATCATTTAGTTGTAGAGTGTGCCTAGTGTTTGTAAGTCTTTTTGAAGATGTTCTTAATTGTTGTTGTTTGTCTCAAATCTGTTTTTGCTTTGTTTTAATTGAAGTATTTAGTGTGTGTATGTATGTACGTGTTGCTAGAACAACAATAATTCTTGTATATAGCCGTCACATGTATATAATATTTGTAAATTATTATCAATGCAACATGTAGATGCTCTACAAAATACCGAATATCTTTTTATTACCACTACGACCATTTTATTTAGCTAATTATTATTATTATTTGTTCTAATTAACATTTATTGTTTGCTTCGTTATTTGTCTTTTATATATACAAAGTTGTCTTTTAGTTTCAAGAGAGAGAGAGAGAGAGAGAGAGAGAGAGAGTGAGAGAGAGCCAAAGTAAGAGGCTGTAGCGAGAGAGAGTTGACGATAAATAAGATCATAAAAAATAAAAATAAATATATTATAGTTACAGAAATCAAATAAAAGCTGAGAAAGACTCTCTTTTTGTTTAACTTTAGCTTTTATTATTATTTTTTATTTTATTTAAGCAATTTAATTTATTGCTTTTTATCTTTAAGGACTCTTTTTAATACATAAACATTTTTATTCATTGCTTTTTAATTAATTTTGTTTTTAATTATTTGGAAGTAAAATGTCTTTTATTTTTGAATTTTTAATACTCGGCTTAAGTAGTTTCTCTTCCTTGTTGTTGCTGTTGTTGTTGTTGTATATGTGTATAAATATTTCGTGTGAGGTTTGTGTGTTGTGTGTGCTAATTAGACGTTTTCTTTCCTTAAAAATCTGTCTCCAAATGTGGCTTGATTATAATATTTGCTAGAAAAATTCTTCAAAGTTCAGTTTTTGTAATTGATATAACTGGCGGTGCTTGTTTGCGTTGTTTGGTAAGCTAATTATTGAGTTTGGGTTCTGTTTTGGCTACTACATACATTCCCTATATATATAAATATCTATATATCTGTATATCTGTACTATATATTCATTTATTTCAATTAACAATATTTTATTGTGCGCTGGTCGCATCGCTAAGCAGCTTTAATACATGCGCAAAAATTTTGAATGCTACACACAAATTGTTTATATATATATATATTGATTTAAGTATTTATATAATTTATATATAATTACACAATTGAATTAATACTTCACTACAAATTGTCAATGATTGTGGCGTATAAGCAGTATTTATTATTGTTTTACTCGGTGTATAATAAATAGTTAAAATTAGGCATATCAAATAATAATATTGCAACAACTTTTGTTTTACTTTCTTTTTTACTAAAAAAAATTATTTTAAATTATATAACAGCCTTTGGTTGTTGTTTTTTTTTTTTGCTTTTGGTTAAAAAAATATAAATAAATATACAATTATATAAAAATAAATAAATTAGTTGTAAATGAATGCCCCTAACGTCTTTTACAGTTACAATAGTTTTTTTCTCTGCATTAGAAAGTAAACTTGGTTATCAAAATTCGTTATTAAATCATAGCTAATTGTAGATCTGTTGTTTGTTGTTTAATTATCCATCGAATTCGTACGCAGCTGGCTGTAGCAGGCCTGACATACCCTAACTGGCTTCAGAATGCGCAAACGCGATATTTCCGATTCGAAGCGACTGCACTTATTGCAAAAGACCTGACCACAATTACGGCAATGATGCTTCCGCTCGTAGAGTGTGAATCTGAAAATAGGATATATAAAGAGATATATAGTATAATAATATAATATAAATTAAATAAAGAAAAATATATAATATTAACTTATACATACATCTACAGATAAAGGTCTAAATATATTGTATAATTATCAAGATTAGTATAATAAGCATAATATCTTAAGAGAAGAATATATGAGATGATGATCATCTGCTTACAGATCTATTATGAAGATTAATATGAAAATAATATATGATCAGATTTGCTAAACTAGAGACAAGACTCTGCTATTGATATCACTCTATAAGCCCTTTATATCTATTTCATTTTGCCTTTCGCACCTCTATAGTTTCTCTACATTTTACACAAATTGAATATAGTTTCATGTTTATCCTTAAACTTACTTCACATGACACTTGACACACTGCTCGGCGCCCTCATCCTTTAGCCAATGATCGGCTACGCCACGACCTGGCTGCTCTGTGACGCTCCAAGAGAAAATGCGGCCACGTGCATCGCCTGTTTGAAGAAATATAAATTATTAACATATATTGTGACTGAATAGTCCGTTAATGTTAGCCTGTACTCACCCACATATAGAATTTTATGATCTTTGGATACAGTCAGAGCTGTTATGCTAGCCGGTTCGGCATTATCTTTGCGATCATAGGCCGTATGCATGGTTAGCTTTGATCTGAACATTAATTGACGTTGCCATTTAAAGCCTGGGGGAAAATGTGGTACACGTTAGTATTAATGCCAAGCGTTTGGAGAGAAAGGAATAGAAAGGAAGTTTTAGATTTTTGGACTTAAGGCACCTTTTCTAAGCGCCTGCTCGCCGCGATGTCTGTCATTGTCTAGCAGCACGAAGCCGTCAGTTAAGCTGGTATCCGATTTGCTAGGGCGAATGCTGTGCTCATCTGTAAAAATATGTTAGTTAACTTTCAGAAATTATATTTTATAACCTTTTTGATCTCACCTTCATTGGTTTTGTGCTCTGAACTGCTGCTGGGTCCCTCAACCGTAGCCGATTTCATTTCATGCAGCGATTTGGCGCCACTAATGGAGCTCTTTCTGCGCTCAGTTGATGTTTCCACTTTGACAGATTGGCTAGACTCATTGCTGTGCTGCGAGGCCTCCGAAATGCTGCTTTCCGAAGCGGATTTTACAATCTCTGTAAAGGTTTAATGAGTTTCAGTTAACATTTTAATCGAGTTAAAATGGTTAACTAACCATGTTCCGGTTCTGGTTGTGAGAGGCTCTTCATTTGCTTGAATATGTTCATTTTATCCGATTTATTGTGAGATTCATCAACGGAGCTTGCATCGGGCTTATCCTGTGAGTTCACCTCCACGCCACGCTTCAGCTTGCGATCAATGGGCACTTGAGTGTGCTCCAGCGACCACATCTGCATGGAAAGAGAAATATCATAAAATCTGTTGGCATTGCTAATCCATGGATGACTCACCCTCACAACGCCATCTGTGGAGCCCGTCATGACCACATTCTGCTGATCCCATTCGCGTATTTGGGAGAAGGCAACACACAGAATCTGCTGCATGCGATCGGCGCTGCCCACACACGTGTTGACCATGGCCAAGGCATCGCCATTGATGGACCACACGTGCAACCAGGTGGCCGAGCAGGTGGCAATTTCTCCACTTAACTCATTGATGGCAACGGCGGATACGACGCCCGCATGGCCACGCAGCTGACGCACGAAGGTAAAGCGTGACATATCCCAGACAATGGCAGTTCCGTCTCGGGAGCCAGAGACAATCACATTGTAGGCAGCGCTGGCAGCCAAACAGGTTACCGCATCCGTGTGGCCATGCAGCGAGTGACGCACGCTGAGGCTCTTACGGTTAGCATCGAACTTCCAGATGGTCACCACGGAACTGGTGCCGGCTGTGACAATCATTTTGGCATTGGGACAGGCGCACGTGAGTATCTCGCCTGAGTTCTGGGCCGCCGCCTCGGAGACAAAGGAGGCTCGATCCGTGTCGTAGAGGCCCACGCGCAGCGAGTGATCAGCAAAGCCCCAGGCAATGTATTTGGTATACGACGGCGGCATCATCACCTTGTTCTGTTCCACGGCAAAGACCGTCTTATCGGGCTGCAAGATTTGTCCGACGGGCCCCTTGAGCTCCTTTATGGGCTGCAGACTAGGTTTTAGATTATCCAGATTGTGGAAGAACAGACGATCAGTTTGCAGCACTGTGCTGTTGCCCTGTATCAAAGCCGTGGGATCGATCAGTGCCGAGTGTCGGGAATTAGCCATCTTCTTGGCTGGATGCGCCTTTTTGAAGAGCTGTTTCGGTATTTGGCCAAAGTTGTTGATGAAGCCAATTGTGGCATTCTTCTTAAGCGGATCGTCAATACTAGAAGGGAGTTGTTGGCGATTTATATATTCCCTTTTATATGGCTTAGTGTTTTAACTTACTTGTAAATATCTACATTGCCCTCGTAGAAGAGATGATGGAACACATTGACTGCATCCACAGCGGTCGGTCCTTGCTGCTTACATCCAAAGATTAGATCAATCCACTAAAAGGAGAAAATTGGCTTAGATATGTGTAAAAAATACAAGAAATATTACTGAAGGATCCTCCGTTAAGGTCTTCTATGCGATTCTCATAAATTCAATCGAGCTTTCAAGATATTTCTGTGACTACCCGTAAACTTACCAAATGCAAATTCTGGCTGACATAATCACATTCCAAAGCGCTACGATGCAGCCGTATAAACTCTCTGGGATCCTGTTTGGCCCAGGGCGGTAATATGACATGATTCAAGGTTTCTCCATTCTGCTTGGTGCCCAGATCGAAGTTATTGAAGTTGCTCAGGAACTCGGGCAAGTAGAAGAACTCGGGTATTAGCTCCTTGACATCAGCCATATTCAGCTTGGATGCCGACAGCCAGGCCTCCTTGATGCTGTGGAACATACGATCCGCCAAGTCAAAGTGTCCGCCTTGGAGTTTGAGGAATGGCTGTGAGAAGGGCTCCAGTCGCACCAGATACGAGCACACAATCATGGCCGAGCTGTAATGCGTGCCGTAGTGGTAGGGTGGAGTTTCGCCATGCGGATCGTCCCATTCCTTGAAGCGCTTCTGGAACTGCTCCAAGCGCTCGTCCGACTGGGCGCCCATGGGGCGTGAGAAGTCACGGAATGTCTTGGGATTCGTGAAGTCCAACTCCTCGGAATCATAATCGGCCAATATCCAGGGAAACACTGGATACTGCATGAGATCGTTGTAGCTGCGACCAGCGAGGGTGTTCAAATGCATCAGGTACTGGAAGTTTGAGATCTCGCCGCGCACCCAGCGCTGAGTCACCGATGTCTCACCGATCAAACCGCTGAAAAGACCCGAGGTTTGCTCCACGCTGGCAGTGCGCTTCTGCCCAGCCACCGATTGCTGGGCGTTGTCATTGAGCGCGGTGGCCAGGGCCAGAAACCGTTGATTCACCTTGTTGCGGACCTTTCGAGGGAAGCTCAGCAAATAGTTGCGTCCATCCTCGGAGAAGACTTCGAGTGCAATCGGTTGCAGGAGGTAGCGTCGCTTGTGCACTTCGCGTATTTCCTCGTAGGCGAACTTCGAGCACTGCCTCAACTTGTGGCTGACTGCGCGCGAGGTCGACGACGTTTGGCCGCCCGAGTTGGGTATGATGGGCTCGTAGGCGCCGGGTGGCAGGGTATCTATATCCCTTATCTCCCTGTTCTTGAGCAGCGTGAAACCATCCACAATGTAGCAGTGCTCCTTGCCGAACAGCAGCAAACCCTCGAAGGTGTCCAGGCCCTGGACACGTGCACAGCGGAACATGAAGCTGATCTTCTCCTGTTCCTCGAGCAAACGCAAGAATGTCTCATTGTCGCTGGTCATGGACGTATCCTCTTCCTCCTCATCATCGTCTTGTGCATTGCCGTCCAGTGACTCCTGGTAGGGTGCGCCGTGAGCCAACAGTTTAGGCGAGATAGGCGGCGGTGGAGTCGATGTGGAACTGCTTGCCTCCAGGCGATGCAGAGTGGTTGCCTCTAGCGAGGATTGCTGCTGCATCGAGTGCTGCTCGGCCTCGGCCAAGATGCGCGGCTGCTGCTGGCCATGCAGAAAGTAGATTTTGCTATCCAAGCTGGAGGCCACCTTGTACTTCAGCTGACGATTGTCCGCCAGCTCCAGCTCAGGTCGGTACGGGTAGTGCAGATAGAAGAGCTCGTTGCGCATTGTCTTCTTGCGCATACGATGCGGTCCTTCGGTAGTGTCCATTATCCACTTGTCCAGTGTGCAGCAGCCCGCCGGACCCCAGAGGCCGCGTTCGCGCGTCAGCTCCGTTTCGGATTGCACCCAATCCTGGTAGACGTAGCGCTGTGTGTGCTGCAGCATCTGCTGATACTGCTTGGTGCGCAGCTCCAGCAAATCCTTAATCAACTGCACATGAATGCCCGTGCTCTCGTAGGCTGCCTCCCGGCTCATATTGGACTTGGTGCGCACGAGCTCGTCCTTTTTCACCTTGGTGCGACTGGCCAAGCGGGTCAGGCCACCCGTGACCTTCTGAATCTTGGACTGTATTTGATTGTGCAGCTCCCAGGGAACGCGATACGAGGCTTTGCGCTCAGCATCGACATAGTTGAACCAGAGTTTGGAGGCCAACTCCATGACCTGTTCGCGCGTTGTCTGCAAGTCGGGTGCCTTCGAGTTGGCCGGTGGTGGGGTTAGCGATATCTTAAAGACTTCCTCAATGGCGGGCTTCTTGCACACATAGAGCTCCTCCCAGACGCGAAAGGCGGCGCCCACAATCAAGTTGCGACCCTGGCAAGGATTGAATTATGAATTAATAAATATTTATTGTAGAGGAATTTCTCCTTCGACTTACCTGCAACTGATTGAGATCCTCATCCTTAGGCTCTGTTGTCTCCGTTTGTGGATTCACATGCCAGGTGGTATTCCTGCTTGTGGCTGGCTCCAAGATAATCTTCATGTCAGCCGTCAGCTGCATCAGGCAATAGGTGAGGCAGCCAATGAACTCCAGCTCGTGGTTGCCAGCGCCAAAGATGAGCAGACGGTGCTGAATGATCTTGTGGAGCGCCTCCAGAACGCTCATCTGTTCGGCTATCGAGTCATCGGTGGGACGGGAGAGCAGAAAGAGTATGCTCCGGTTTAGTGAGTGATGCAAGTGCTCCAGCGACAATGAGGAGGATCTGCGCTTTGCCTGGCCAATCAGCTTGATGACAAAGTCGAAGATGTCGTGCGGATTCCGCGTGAGGCAGCCCTGCCACAACTTGTCCACAATCCTGGCCGTCAGGTAGAACACATTCGGCGCTATGTGTTGCATGTGGCTCTGGAGGAGTGGCACCAAAGGCAGCGCTGCCTGCTCACCCACCAGGACATCAGCGGCTAGCAGATGATCCATGAGCGCGATAATTATCTGAGTCTGGTATTGCACTTGCAGTGCCAGCTCAGATGATTCCGGAGCGGCGTCCAGGACTAGATCTATGACAGGAGTTGTCTTGCCGTGCATATTCAAGCCTAAGGAATCCACCACAATCACACGCAAAAAGTCAATGACGCACTTGCGCACGGGATGCGACGTTAGTTTCGGCTGATTGGCCACAGCTGCGTGCAGCGATTCTGGCGTAGGCAGCACGAAGCTGCTGCCGGTGCCGTCGGTGGGCGTGGAGGTGCCACTGTTTGGCTCCGAGTCTCCGGATCGTGAAACCTGCGGAAAGAGAACTGCAACCAACGAGGTGACCACATCCGCTCCCATCATAACCGGCGTAAAATCGTTGAGATTCTGATAGAGGCTGAAGAGCAGCTGGATAATTGTCTCCGGATGACTATTCAGCCAGGCGGCGCAGTCGCCTCCATGCACAATGGCACGCACCATGGCCAGCAGCACGCAGACGCCCTCGGGACACACGTTCAGCTTTGGCAGCTGCGTATTGGCCGAGACGGGAGCACCCCAGAGGAATGACCAGACGCGATCCAAATCGAATTTCGTATGCTCCGTGGCGAGCACTTTAACGGGCTGGCCCATGATCAAGGCGGTCACCAGGAAATACAGCTCCGGCACGTCCAAATGATGCTGCATTAGCCATTCAAGCAGCTGGAAACCTGTGAAGATAGAATAAAATATTGAGTAAATACATTGAGGGTAGATGGAACAGTTTAGTTAAGAATACTTAGGAATATGCTAAGAAGTATTCAGGCAGTATTTAAATATTTTAAAAATCTCCTTCTTAATATTTAAATATTCTACAAATTTCCTTAATATATTTAAGTTTAATTTTTAATTTTCTTTCTCAAAAAGCTCATTTCAATATTTCTTCTACTCACCAGGTATATTCAGAGCCGCTGGCCGCACCTCGCCCGCAATCTGCGTGGGCAGATGCTGTATGGTATTTTGGGGCGTGGCCACGATAACAGTGCCGGTGCCGTTGTTGGGCCGCTGATTGAGCTGCTGCGCGCCCAGGCCGAGCATTTTGCGCTGCGAGACCATTTCAGTGAAACGTAAATAGCCCCCGTTGTGGGTGGCGTCGCGAAAGCGTACGAGGAAACTCTCGTTGGCACAGACGACGACCAGAATGCGTACGGCTATGATGACCGTGGTGAAGTGAACGTGTGGCTGCATGAAGAGCAGCAGCCAATCCATGCCGAGCGTCTTCGATATGTCATCGCAAATGACGTAGTTGACGGTGTTGCGGGGCGTAAAGAGCAAGCCGTGCAGCAGCGAGAGGCAGCGATTGCGTAAATAGATATTGTGGGCGACGCCATCCTGATCCTCGGTTGGTGGCTTCATGCTGGGCAGTAGCACAGCTCGCTCGGCATTTGAGTCCTGCATGCGTGGCAGCTTTGCGGCCACGTACTGGCCAAAGAGCAGCAGATCCGTGTGGCGTGGCTGGCCACCCAGCAGCGTCTCGAGCAGATTGAAGAGAATCTCACGCGTTGAATGATCCTGAATGTGTGTTATAATATGGAGGAGTTTCACCAGCAGCTGCAGGTCGCGCATTATCTTCACGTTCTGCTTCTTCTCGTTCGATTCCACGACCAACTCGAGTAAATGCTCCAGCAGGGAGCGGAGCAGGCCATTCGGTGCATTGTGCCAGATTTCGAGGTCGCAGAGCAAATCCTGAAATGCGGTCACATTCGGTATGGCTGACATGTCATGGCCACTGTTCACCGTGCCCACCAGGCCGAAGGTCAGGTGCAGAATGTGAGAGTTGAGCAAATGTTTTTTCTTCTTGAAGAACATGCCCAGGGTCTGGTAGCAACGTTTGCGATCCATTTCCGCCTGAGCGGCGCGATTGCTGCGCACCACACAAGTCAATGCCTTGACTCCAGCATAGAGCGACTCCACATCCTGGGCCATGGCTATGATGCCGAGCAGCACATTGCAGCCGCCGACGGTGTCGATCATGGCCGAAACGGGATGCGGACTGAAGACCCGCACGCCCAAATAGCCAACGACAACGCCGCCCAAGGACCGACCAGCGCCGGCCAAATGACCCGCTGAATTGTGAAGGATTCTGGAAAGGAAAAGATATTGAGTATAGGATTGGCTCGGATTATCCATTACTCACTTGATGGGCGTGGCATTCTCATGGGAGTTCATATTGAGCTGCTTGGCAATGCTCTTGTTATCCGCCCGACTGTAGACCTTGCGTATCTTGACCAACGTTAGCTTGGACACCGCCTTAGCATTCAGGCCGAGCAGCACACGATCTTCGGGCACCAGCGGCGCCAGCGGTTCGGCCTGTTTGCCCAGCTGTGGCGCCTGCAGCGAGCCCATATAGTGTGGCCCCAGCTGATAGATAGTCTGCACCGTCTGCTGCGTAAGCACGTCCTCGAGCAGATGGCAGACGCCCTGCTTCCAGCAGAGACGCGAATAGCGACGCCAAATGGGCGGCGTGCCAATGTAGCCAAAGATTTGCGTGGCCGATGTCAGATTGGCGCTAGTGGCGCCCGGATGCTGCGCTATATAGTGCAGCTTCTGCGTGTGCATGGGCACGCCGTCCAGGTAGAGCGAGAGACTGGAGTTCTTGAGTACGGCGCGATTGAGCACCACAACTAAATTGTGCCATTGACCTTCGTGCAGCAGATCGGGACACCAGATGCGCGCAATACCATCATCTGAACCCTCGGGCTCCCAGTCGCCAATGCCTGAGAGGAGAATGAAGTTGGGAATTTAAATAGATATTTAAAAAGGATTGTGAAAGGATTTTAGTGCAAATTGAGGAAGTTCTTATCTGAAGATTATTCTACACTAAAGAGGTATTTATTTTTTGAATTATAAAATTTTATATAAATATTTAATAAGTATTTCTTGATGGAGATATGGGTTGATAGTTAAGATAAGCTATCTATTTAGATATATATTTCTATATAAGAAATTTTATTTAGAAAAAGTATATAAACCTTTCTTTTATCTATGCTAAAAACTTCCTTCATTTGATTTATCAACCCATTAAAGTTCTTCCGAATATACCTCTATATTTTTGGTTGGTATTTAATAAATATATATACTTCTCTATGTCTGACATTCTATTAAGAACAAGTATATAAACCTTTCTGTAAGTTATGATAAAAAATTTGCTTTATGATATGATTTTACTTCTACAGAACATATCTCAATATCTCTAAAATTCTATTAAGAAAAGGTTTATTTGTAAACCTTTCTGTAGATCTTGATAAAGTTCTTTTAAAAAAAGATTTTTTATCAGCTCATAAAAGCTTTTTAAAATGATATCATTTAGTAAATCAAACTAAAGTAAATTCTCGTTAAATGATTCAGTTAGTCAGTTGCGTATATAAAGAACTCGTACGACTACGATAAACATCAAAACAAAGATAAGAATGAAAAATGACATCAGATATGAGAGTCAACACTTACTTTTTCGGGGCGTGACGAGTGTCTCTTGTGTGGAGACAACAATGGCCTTGTCTCTTGCGGACAGCAATATGGATAAACATGCTAGGTTCTCCTCGCGAGGGTTGTGAATGGTGCGCACGAGTGTTAGCAGGCGAACACAATGCGGATCTGCCTTGGGATCGGAGAATTTCTCTACACAAAACCATGTGGAGTAGCTGAGGCCGGTTTGGGGTGGAAAGATGCGATCTCCGGCTCCGATGCCACCAATCGTATTCGCATCGATTGTGCCGCCAGCTGTGGCTGTAGCCTGGGGCGCCAGCGATGGCAAATAGAGGCAACCAAAGCCCTCGGCTGACATGTCCAGCTCGACGAATGGCGGCAAAGTGCTCGAGCCATGAGCACGAAAATCACGGGGAGTTGTCATGGAGACCAGCGTCTTGATGCGCGTCAGGGGCACGGGTCCACCCTGTCGATAGGGCTGTTGTAGATCGATGTCTGCACAGGACAGGGGCTCGCCGAGACGCAGAAATTGACGCAGCTCAGTGGGCTGCAGCGCCTGCGCGGCCAGACGTTCCAGTATATACTGCATTGGCACATGCAGCGGATGCTGCTCCTCGGCCAAGGCGCGTCGTGTCAGCCTAAGCAGCTGCTCGGCCAGGCCATGATCGCACATAATTTGTTGGTTGCGCTCGCTGCGCACCAGCGACTTGATGATCTCACTTAGATACACCTGCAGCTGGATGGCCTGCAACGGAGCCGTATCGTGCTGTACGCCGGGCAGCAGTTGCAGCATGCAGAGCACTACGCCGGGGTGTACGATACGTGGCTCGGGTGCGGGCTGGGTTAGATTCAGCTGACTGGGATGCACGGGCGGAGCCAGCTCCTTGCTGGGCGAACGTGAGTGTGTCGCAGTCTCGCTGAAGAGCGTGATGACGCCACTCAGGTTGGGCGTCTCGAAATTGTCCAAGGCAATGCTGTAGAGCAGCCGGAATACAACACAGATATAGGACAAGGAGTTGGCTACGTCCTCCGAGAAACTAAAGGGAAAAACAAATAATTGTTATATAGTTAAATTTAGATTAGCATAAAGAACTCACCGGAAGGTCAGTATGTCTCCGCTGAATACGTCATGGTAATATTTGAGTAGCGTCTGTTGCGGCTCGTAGTTGCCGGTGAAGTCCTGCAGCGTGGTGTCGCCTCCGAAGCAGCCCAGCAGTCGCAGCGTGTCGCACAGCGAGCTGTTGCAGATCTCCTGGTGAAAGAACTTGGCGTTCGCTGGCTCAAAGCGCATGGCCGTGGCCAGCGTCTGGCAGACGATTTGCAGCAGGAGTATGAGATCCTGTTGGGCAATGTCGGGCTGAGGCTGCGCCATGCTGCCATCGAGCGAGACAAACACGCTGGTCAGATAGACAAAGCCGCCCACCTTGCGGAATACGGTGCGTGTGCGATGCGAGTCCTTGAGGCAGCCCAACAGCATGTTTAGTATCTGGATCTTGAACTCAACCTGATGTGGACTGATGCTGTGCATCAGCGAGAGTATATAGAGCATGTCGTCGTCGCCACCAGCCGAGAGTATCAGTTCGCGTACAATACCCAGTGCCTGGGGACGACAGTGCTTGTACTTGACCAGCTCATGGACACACTTCGCTCCGCCGTATTCGCGAAATAGTTGGGCATTGTTGCTGGCACCGCCACCCAGCAGCATTGTCAGCGCCTCCAAGACATGCTTGCCGAGCGTGTCGAGCAGGTCCTCGGGCCCATCAGCCGATGGCTGCACCACGAGCGAATCGTCGCCATCTGTGATCTGTCGCACATGATCGGAATACCGATTCAGACAGCTCACAAATATCTCCAGTATGCCCACCTCGCGATAGACGTCCTTGAACACGCTGTTGTGGCGTAGGATGTTGAGCAGCGTCTTCAGGCAGAGGATGCTGCACGACGTCGACTGGTTGTGCTTGAGCAGCAGCGACAGACTGATCAGCTCCTTGCAGGGCACAAAGTTCAGCTGAAAGACTATGAACTCGAGCAGGTCGTAGAACTTCTCCTGGATCTGTGGACTCTTCTGGTGGATGCGCTCCGCAAAGCTGCTCAACGTGTGCTCCGATTCGAGTATAAAATAATTGGCATTCTCCGAGTGATAGACGCGCGATATGGCGTCCAGTATGGTGCAGCAGAGGGCGGGCGTGGTCGATCTCAGGAAGACCGTTTGCAGCACCTGAAATGCGTAGACATTCCGTACGCAGGTCTCGCGAGAACTGGCCTGCGGCAGCTGGAAGTTCTGCAGCTTGAAGGCCGTATTGAATTGGGCGGCCGGCGGACGCAGCTCGTAGAAGCCGCACATGCAGAGCGACGAGATCATGAGCACTAAATTGCGTATGGCCGCCTGGATTTCCAGTGTCTGACTGCGCGCATTGTCGAATCTGTAAAGTCGTAGAGTTATTAGCAAGGTTAATATAGAGCTTACTTATGGACTTACTTGAGCAAAAAGTCACTGAGAAAGACGTAGCCCTGAGAGGCGCGAAAGTCGTCCATTAGTATCTGGGATACTTGACTAGAATCCTTGAGAAAGCAAAAGACCGTGACGAACATTTCGACTATTTCCAGCGGATTACCAAATGCCAAACGTTGCATGTTATCCACGCACAGCGCCATGCAGCCCTTGGCTAAGGTTAATAGAATTGAAACTATATGTAATATATATAATAGATATATATTTATATATATACTCACAATGTATATAGGTAACAACGGCATCGGTCAGGCCATGCCTTGAGATGGTCGTCAGTATCTCGGCTGCATTCTTGCGCCACACAATATTTTGTATGGGGCAAGGCGAGGTGATGGCCGAGAACAGCAGCGTCAGATCGTCCATGCGTGCCAGCTCCTCGGCTGGATAGGGATACGAGCACAGCTTGACCAGCAGCTGCACGAATACCTTTTGCAGCAAGGTGCGACGCTCGTGCGCATTGAAATCGTTCACATTGGCACCATCTGCCGCTGGCTCGTCGTCCTCCACTTGGGGCAGATCGAAGAACAGATACAAACACTTGACTAAAGTTGAGGGCACTGCGGCAGCGGTCATGACCTAAGGGGGAAAATCGTTTTCGTTGATTAAAAGAGATTTGATAAAGGGAAAGATGCGATCTTGGGTCTATCATATACGTGATATAAGAGAATAATATTATGTGACTACAAAATTAATTGTTTAAGTCAAAGATGTGATCTTGTAGCAAGATAAACTACAAGCCGAGTGTTCCTAGTAATTATTATTACCCATATATTCATTCGGATGAGCTCATGGTCATGGCTTATCTGATAGATATTTCTAATATAGAGGGAGAACTTGCTTTCTTATTATATTATTATTATTATTTATATGTGACATTCAAGTAAGGCCAGCTATCAAACTATAATTATGGAGGTCAGTTATATTGCCTTCCTCTTCAGGCCTTATCTGTAGCAGACATATAATATACGTAGATTACAAGGGAAATGCCATAGATTCGGTAAGCCGATTTATACTTGAAGTTTTCTATATGTATAGGCTATATTGTACATATAGAAAAATTAAAGTATAAATCATCTTACGGAATTTATATATATTTTATAAATAGAAAATAAATATGTACATATTGCAATTCCTTCTATAGCTTTAGTCCTGAGGGACTTGTCCCGAAATGAACTGATGACGATAAATGAATTTATAGAAATGTTCAATTTGCCTCTCTCTTTTTCAATTTTTATCTCATTATACATGTACTGGTCTATTCTCGCTATTTTAAATTTATATTCTCATTATTCTCCATTTATATTCTTATTTTTCTCAATTTATATTCTCCATTTGTCAATCTATCATTATGATGAAATTCTCTATTTGTATTCGCATTATTTTATCTATTCTCATTATTCTTAGTTTATATTCTCATTAATCTGAATTTCTATTCCCATTGTTCTCAATTTCTACTTCCATTATTTTCTACATCTATTCCATTATTCCTTATTTCTGTTGTCCTTGTTCTCTATGTCTATTCCCAGTATTCTCTCCTTCAGTTCCCATTGTTTAAGTCTCATATCTTCTACAAATTTAACCTGTATAAGCGACACATCGCCATTGGCCAAGAGATTCAGTGTGGCCAGCAGCAGCCAGCCGCTGCTCGTGTCCTCCGTCGTTTCCACCTCCAGAAACTTGACAATGGCTATAGAGGCCGCCTCGGTGCTCTGATTCGATGCACGTTTCCGTATCTCGCTGACCATCAGCCGTGAGACCTGCTGACAGAAGGCAACAACGTCCCAGAATTTCTCGCTCATGTCGTTGGCGGGGCAGCTGCTAAACACCTGTGGCCACAAAAGCAACAAATCAATACCAGTCACATTCGTATTTATAGAGCTAAATGCTAAAGTTCACAGACCTTGCAGAACAATGGCAGCATTTCGTAGAGCTTGCCGTCCCGTTCGTTCTCGCTCAGCGGCTCCTTGGGATGCGTGTACTCGTTGAAGAGCTTTTTCAGCGTGGCCAGACTCATTTGGATGCGTGCATCGAGCAGTGCTTCGTCGCCGCTGCGTCCGTTCGCAGCACTGACTGCGCCGGGGCTGGCATTGCTGCTACTGCTGCTGCCGGCTCCCGAAGTGCTGCCGCTGCCAGCGCTGGCAGCGCCGCGCAGCTTGCGCATAACGTTCATAGCTGTAGCTGTTGTTGTTGTGCCTGTTGCTGCTGCTCAAACTGCAAATGCGCAAAATGAAATTGAATTACTTAGTGGGGGTGGGGGAAAATCACATCATCAGAGCTGGTTTGACATTCTATATTCTATATATATATTCTCTATATTTGCTGTGTTTATATTCCATATTCAATTGCTGTCGACGCCAACACTCACAGCCGCTTTAATTAGCGACTCCGATGGCTGTGTGAATCACCGTTGCGAGCTTTGCCGCTAGTCTCTTTCAATTGTTATCGCTGTTGTTGTTGTTTTTGTTGCTTTTGCGAAATACATTCAATGCGCGCACCCATCAAAGTGAACGAACGTGCGAGCATTGCCTCAACTTGAGATATATATACATACACACAAACACACACACACAGACAGTAAGTAAATGCTTAAGCGTGGGTGCTGCGGGTTAAGTGAGCTAAATGCCTTTGCTGCGCCAGCTTTTTGTTAAATCAAACACAAATATTTACACTGATTGTGTGTGCGTTTGTTTACACACACGCCAATAAAATAATAACTGTAACAGCTGTTTGCCGTTTACTCTTCGCTTGAGTTTCCTATATTTGCCTGCCCCTCGCGCACTATCACTGTCTCCTTTTCGATACACCTGTCCGCGCTGCCAACGCATTTGGGTTGTTTGGGCTGCAATCGAGACTGAAACGGGCACAGTTAACGGCTGCTCTTATTAGCGCTTCCCCCATTCCACGCACATTCGTTGCGCGCTCTTTGTTTTGCTCGTTTCAATCGCGATGCTACGACACTTTTTATTGATTTTTTCTGCGCTCTCCCTGCTCTCGCTCTCTCTCTGCCCAGCGGAGCACCAGGAAGTTGAAAATTTTCACACACATTTTTCGCATTGTTTGCACTCGTTTTTCCACTTACTTTCTTTGCACATGTTTAGCATGGTTTCTGTTTTGCGTTTTTCATCAGTTTTCCGCAATTAATTCATTTGATTTTCCATTGAAAAATGAGTTTTTGTTGCACACGAACGGAACTGACGTTTAATTGAGGCGAACGATATTTACGTGACTGGCTAGAGCTGGCACAAACTATCGCAAGTATCGCATGAAGAGTCACAATATTTGTGTGAATATATAACATAATAAATGAAATTGATATTAACATGTATTAATACAATAATAATACTATTATTAATAATATAATAATAATAATAATAATAATAATAATAATGTAAATAATGAAAAAGCAATATTAATAATTATAATAATACAAATGAAAATAATAATAATAAAAAAAAAAATAAAACAAATAATGTATATTAATATTAATAATAAAGAAAGTAATAATTATAATAATAGTAATAAAAATAATAATAATAATAGCAATATTAATAATAATAAGACTAATAATAAATTGCCATAATTCGGCACTGCTCACAGCGAAAGTTCGGCACGAAATTCGCTCATCTCTGCTTCTGTTAGTGTTGCAAAACAAATAGTGATTTTACTCTCTTGCGCTGCCAACTTTCTTTGTTCGCGTTGCCAACCACTATATAGTGCGTTTGGCGCGCTGTTTGAAAACGTTGATGAAATTCATAATTTAACTAAGAAATGATTTAGAAATTGACATTAGTGTAAACTATGTCATTTATTTCTTAGTTAACGACACAATATCAGAAAAAAACAACATCTTGAAATGTCGCACTCAACTGAGTCTCAATCTCCTTCGTTCAGTGGCTCAACATACAGGGTAGACGTTGATGGCGAAGGCGAAGAAGAGGATGGGCTGCCGGCGATATGTATTATGCCGCCGCGCCCTGGCACAGCCCCAAAGAATTTCCAGGAGCTGCACATACCGCGCGAGCAGTTGACGCCCGTTCACTATCCAATCCAGGAGGCACAGCGTTGGCTGACGCTGATGGGCAAGAATGGGAAGGTCTATCGCTTTCCGCTGCCCACAATCCTGCCGAAGGTCATCCAGACGCGCTACGTGCCCAAGGGCGAGCTGCCCAAGGACGTGGCCGTGGATCGTCGCCGGCGACAATATAGCAAGATCAATCTGGTCGAGGAGCTCAAAAAGGCCGGACTCACCGACGACATGCTGCAGCCGACCGAGGAGCAGTACAACCTGATGTCGGAGTTCGCCTTTCCGCACAAGTTTCCCCTCAGCTACTTCGACGACAGCAACTATGACATTAGCTCTCCTGCCGCTTGGTTCGAGCTGGGCGTTGTCGGCGACGTTCATTATCCGCTGCCGGCACGGGCCTATCTGCCGTACAATCGGAGTCTGCGCACCTGTCGCTGGGTCACGGCTGCGGTCACCTTTTACAATGAGAAGACGGATCTCTGGACGCTCATTTCGATGGACGACGAGTGCAGCTACGACGTGCCCAAGTTGCAGTTCATGTTCCTTGCCGAGGACCCCCACAAGTACATACAACGCATCAAGTCGGCCGTGCACGAGCGACACAAGGGCGAGCAGTTGATGCTGATGGAGCTGATCGTGGACTGTGTGCTCCACGACGACATCGAGTCGACGACCTTCCAGAGTTTCAAGCCCATCGAAGCGCTGCTGGCGAAGTCGACTGTTTCCGAGCAGTGCAAGCGCCGGCTGCGCTCCGAGGTGAACATCGTCTTCGAGCGCCTGATGGCGCTCTATGAGCTGGAGCAGTTCATCATCCACATGCCCAAGGAGTTTCCACAGTTCCGGAACATTTCGCTCAAGGAGTTCATGCCGACGGCCGCCCCCGTTGAGTTCGCCGACCAGGAGCGACGCGAGCTGCAGGCCCTCGGCATCAACATGCGGGAGAGACGCTACAACTGGCTGAGGGAAACCCTGTTCTACTGTGCCGGCGGCATTGAATCGATGGGCGGCGTCGCTGGCGAGTGCCAGCATGTGGAGACGCTGACCATATTCGTGTGCGTCTTCAGCAAGCCAATGTCTCTGGCCGACTTCCTGCAGTCGCAGGAGACGCACAGCGATAGTGTCTCGACCTTCCTGAAGGTCTATTGGCCCCAGCAGCTGACCACTGTGATCACCGTGGTGCTGCGTGCCCTGGGCAAGGGCTGGCTGGACATCTCGCTGAACAACTGGACTGTCTACCAGATGTGCAAGATTTCGCGGTTCATACTGCAGGTGAAGTTTCGCATGCAGGAGTCCATGGAGGTGCTGCTGCTCTCTTCGCTGATGAACTTCTCGAATCTCATCTGCGATCCGTGCCTCCAGTTCCTGGACCTCAAGAGCAACTATAAGTGGACGAGTAATTTCATCGACACGGAGTTCCCCTACCAGAAGCCCGTCTTTGCCCTGACCATTGGCATTAGCGAGGATCGCAAAGTCTTCTACTCCACCAATCCGGATGAGTTTCAGCCGTCGTTGATGGACATCTTCAAGCGGGGCCTGGAGAAGACGTCGGGCGTGCGCACGATTGAAGCGGAAGTCATGAGCTTCCTGAAGTTCGCCCGTAATCTATTCATTATGACCGTCGAACTGATCGAGGACAAATTCTTAATTCAGAACGAAATAATGCGTGACTGCTATGCCCAAGCCGTGCTGCCTCTGAAGGCCTACGCTCGGCATTACGAGCGCTTCATTGACTTCTACATGCTCAATGTCGTTGACTATATGAAGGACTATGCTCTGGCCCGCAAGCCCTCGTCCCAGGTGAGATGGGATATAAATGAGTTCAAGCGACAGAAGGAGGAAATCCGTGAAATATTGCCGGCATACATAACTATCGGACCGTTCTACATCAACGTGGACAATCTGAAGCAGTTCCTGATCAAGAAGTACATTGACTTGGTGCGACGTATCTTTGAGTACTACGTGGACCGCATGTACGAGTCGACTGAGAACATTACCGAGCGCTGCCAGGAGGTGTACCATAAGATCGCCGTCCGACCCATGAGCATTGAGCATCTGTTTGAGATTCGTGACTTTGCAGCGACTGTGCCCGAAATCGTTGAGCATCTGCGTGCCGACATCCAAGTACTGTGGCTGGAGTACGACTTGCTCGACAGTTTCTTCTACAATCTGAGCGATCATCAGTTTGCCATGAAGTGGAATGCGTTCGCCTGGCCCCATCAGATCCTCGTGCGCTTGTCCACCTTGAAGGAGGAGCAGAAGCTCGACATTGACGAGTTCCTGCGCCAGCACTACAGCGAGTGCCAGGTCTTCGAGGAGCGTCTCGAGTCCCTGAACGACGAAGTCCAGGCGTACTCGCTAGCCTTCAATCCCAATCGAGCGATGGAGACATCTGTGGACATCAAGCTAACATCGGCCGTGATTAGGGATCTGGAGAAGGTTGGCCAGACTCTGCAATATCGCCAGGAGCTCTTCGAGCTGGAGCCGCTCTCCACCGAGTTTCTGAACAGTATCATCAGGAGCTTCCAGCCCTACCGAACGCTGTGGTATGCCTGTGCGAACTTTCACAAACTGGAGGATGCCACCCTCGGTAATCCCATTGCGCTGATCGAGCTCGACGAGGTGTGGAACAATTTGATGAATTTGCGCGGTGAACTCGTCCAGTCGCTGGAGAACTTCTCCGAGAAGCCCGAAATCATGGAGGTGGCGAATGTGTTCATAGCTAAAATTGATGATTTCGTGCCCGTCTTCCAGAGCGTTAAGGATCTGCGCAACGAGAATTGGATCTATTTGCATTGGATGGAGCTCAGCCATGTGATTGGCAACGAAATCAAGTATACAGCTTCCATGAATTATCAGTATCTGATACGCAAGGGCGTGCTCGGCTTCTTGCCGGAGCTGCACGAGATCTCCGAGCGGGCCACCAATGAAGCCGAAGAAATCCGACTGGCCATCGAGGAGGAGGAGAAACGCAAGCAGGCCGAGCTGAATGCTATGCTGTTGCGCAAACAGTTGCGCAAGTGCCGCAGGGATATCCTCTAGAGGATCGACATCCCTCAATTAGCTCTGTTGCATATCTCAGATGATTGAATTTTATTTACTCAATAATAAATAACATTCAATCAGCGTTAATTATGCCTTGAAATAACTGTGACTGTTGACTATAGGGACTATAGCAATTGCTTGTGATGTTGGTACTGCTCTGGCTTAACTCTTGCTCTGTATCTGACTCTGTTTAGGCTCAACTCCTAGCACTGATTTGGGCCTGCTTATGGCCCTGCTGACGCACTACTACAGAGCTGCTCAGGTTCTGTTTAGGCTCAACTCTAGCATTGCTTAGGCATTGGCTCTTAGGGCTCTGCTTGGCCTCAACTCTAGCCCTGCATTGGGTTTAGCTTAGGTTTAGGTTAGGTCCTGCTTAGGTTCATCTCTAGCACTGCTTAGGCTCCATTCTCGCACTGCTTAGGCTCTATTCCCGCACTGCTTAGGCTCTATTCCCGCACTGCTTAGGCTCTATTCCCGCACTGCTTAGGCTCCATTCTCGCACTGCTTAGGCTCTATTCCCGCACCCCACTGCAACGTGATTATTTGCTACTTCTAAAATAAATAGCTAAGTCTCGGGCATAGTTTATTGCTTTCGTAATAAATTGCTTACAAATTTCCATATTAATTCTTACTTCATTAATAATTGAAATAGGTTTAGTATATAAGCTTCTGTTTTACTTCGGCTGACTAGCTAAGTTGAGATCTCTGAGCTCCAATCATAAGAATTCCAAAAGTTACCCAAGCCAAACGCCAATCGACGGCATTTAAATTATTTGAGTTGTTGCGCAGTTTGTTCTGCGCCTTGAAGAACATCACGGATACGGCCAGGGGCAGCTGGACGTGCTGCTCAGCCGCGTCGAACTCGAGATCGTGTCGCTGGCCCAGCACCAGTCGCGCGTGCTGTAGGACACTCTGGTGCGGCACTTGGCCCTCGAGCAGCGTCAGCTCGGAGACGTAGAACTCATAGCTGACGCTGAGCAGCATGTTGCGGCAGCTCAGGCTCTGCTGATGGGCGTCGTAAGCGGCCTGAATGGGCGGCTGCTGGTGCTGGCCATCGGCATAGCTGAGCTCCAGTGGCAGCCACTTGTCCAGCTGCGGTCGGCCCAGCTGGGAGACAAACACCCGCTGAGCCACTTGATCCAGATGGGTGCAGTTGTAGGGCAACAGCTGGCGCCAAATCGCCAGCTGCAGCTGCTGGCAGTAGTCCGTGTGATTCTCGGGCTCCGGCAGTGGCAGCGGCACAGGTGCGAGCTGCTTCAGCTGGCATTGCCTGGCCAGATCAATGCCAAAGCTGACGGCGTAGCTGCCATTGCACGGCATCAGCCAGTGCTGAATGAGTTGACTCCCATTGCCAGTCTCAAAGTAGTTGAGCTGCTGCTCCGTCTTGTTCTCAGCCTCCAGCATGGCCAGGAGTATGGGTGAGCCCAGCTCATAGCCAAGTGGACCAGAACTGGGTTTGGTCTTGGCATCGTCAACGGATTTGTAGACGAGGCTATAGCTCAGCCAGAGCTCCGCATTCTCGTCCTCCACACTGGCCTCCCGCAGCAGCAGCTTGGCTTCCAGAATGCTTGTAAAGTTGTGCAGCAACTGCAGCTCAATGCGATCCACCAGCAGATCGAGTTGGGTATCATTGCCCTCGAAGCACTGAATCTTGGGCTGCAGCAGCAGCTGCTGGCAAATCTGTATGGTGAGACCCTGCACTGGCTGCTCCTCCAGCTCCCTGGGCCGCGATAGCAACTGATGGCTGCTGGTCAGGTTGAGCAGGCTCCAGAGGCTCGCTTGCAACTGCGAGGCATCGCTGATGAGGCAGTTGCTCTCCACTGGCTGCAGATAGAGCAACGTTTGCTTCAGCTGGCAGCTGGCGCTCTCGTAGGCCATGGGCACTTCCCAGCTCGTTAGCTCTTTGCTCTCGGGCTGCCAGAGCTGCAAAGCTTCACCGAATTTGTAGTACGGCGTAGTCGATGTGGCGGGCAGCGGCGTCTCAAAGGCGTCCAACTGCTCGGGCCATCTGTTGTAGTCCTTTGCATAGAAGATGTGGCTGGGGGTCTGAACAAAGAATTGATTAGTATGCTGAGATTAAGTCCCTTAAGCTATATCCTAGTCATACCTGCTTGTTGGGTGGCTTCGTGTGGCTGCGAAAGACGCAGAGCCAGCCGTCGTTGATCTGGCACGTGGGCAGGCCGTGGTTGTACTGGAAGTCCTCGAGGCGCGTGTGCTGCTCGGGCAGGCAGCTGAAGACCTGCAGCGACTCCGGCGTGCAGTCGCGATCGCAGCAGCAGTTGACTTCGCACAGATCCTGCCGCAGGTCGCAGGCGCAGTAGTAAAAGCGATTGTCCTTGCGGTGGGCGGCAGTTGCCGGCGCTGTGGTGGCATTCAAGGTGGTTGCTGTGGGAGCCGCTGTTGTTGCTGGCGTAGTGACTGCAGTGGGGCGTGGCTTGGGCGTTTTGCGTCTGGGCGGAAATGTTTGACTGGGCGTGGTCACAGCGTCGGGCAGGGAGCTCTCAGTGCTGTTCGCATCCAAGTCGAAACTGTTTATAGATGATGTTGTTGTGGTTGCTGGAAATTCAGTTGTTGTAATCGAAATTGTTGCTGGCGTGGTTGTTGTTGTTGTTGTTGTTGTTGTAGCTGTTGTGATATTGTTGTCGCTCTTTGAGACGCCAATCTTGATGCAGTGCATCGGAGCTGAGAGTAGGCAAAAGCCTAATAGGGCGAGTTTTATCATTATCATTTAGTTTATTTGAATTCCACGCCGTATTCCTCAAATTTACGGAATATCAAGTTCAGTTCGACAATTATTTTGCCGGAGCTGCGCGTTTGCAGTTTGTAGCTGTGGTGAGAAGAGAAGATAACGTGAGTGAAAGAAGATGTAGATGAGAAAGCAGATGAAAGTTAACAACTTGTCCTAATGCTAATACTTGAGCGGAGAGTGTTGGGCACAGCTCAACAAAAGCTGAAATTTTGTAGCCAATAAAAATTGATTCGGTCAGGCGCTACTGACTGCAAAATACTCGTTCACGATTCAAAAGTAGTTGAATCTGCATTTCTATAGAAAATAAGTTAAATGTAAAATTTTAAAGCCAAATATTTGCAATATATTGGTTTTATCCCGATTCGTCGATAGAGAAGGTTCAGCAATAACTTAGTCCTTTAATTTATTTCAAAGCTCTCTTGTTATTACTTGATTGTATAACAGTGATCGTACTTTTGCTTAAATTCCTTCGAGTAAACTAAGAAAATCTAAGCGGCAAAAGCATCAGATGCTTAAGGAAATTTAATAGAAATTATAAGTTGTAGGAGTTTAGTTTTAAGTTTCCATGAGTTGCTTGTTTACACTATTATAAACTTTTGTTTAACTCTTTGAGCCAAGCTTTAATCATACCCGATTTGAAAGTATATTTGTCCATAAGTTAAAAAAACTCTAACAAGCTTGATTGTGACTTTCAAGTTAAATTCTTATGAAAGTCTCTTGATGAACAAAGCTTTAAATTGTTTTATTTTGGATTTTTCAGTATATTATTAATCAAAACTTATTGAAAAAAATTACCAATAAATAAAAAAAGCTCACACAAAGCTTTCGCTTATCAAATACCTTTGCTTGATTTCTAAACTTTTCTTTTCCCAAAGTCTTCTCTCCCGCCTCAAATAAAGTTTAAGATGAAATGAAAGTTGTTTTTTGTAAGCTCGTTTCATTTCGCACTTACCGCTCCACGCCGGAGTAGAGTAAATCGTTTTTATGCAAGGCGGCGCCTCCACCGCCAAATCGTTCCTTAATGCTCTGCCACCAGGTGCTGGGCGCAATCCTCCAGGTGTTTATCTCCAGGCGATGGGCGCCTGGTCGGGTGGGCAGGTGTGCGAAGCCGTAGCCCACGGGCCAGCACTGCTGCAGCACGTTGACGGCGTATACCTCGACGAGTAGGCGTGGCCAGCCCTGCACGGCGGCGGTGCTCAGGTGGATGTCGATGGGCTGAGCGAAGTCGGAACTGTTCTGCAGCCGATGGCTCGAAACGTGCGTCTGACCCTGCACCTCGCCCTGCACCAGGCGCCAGGCGTTGCCTGACAAAGTAAATGAATACAAAATTAAGTAAATTTATATTTATTTAAATTCATTTTGCTTACCGCTCTGCAAACTCCACTTGCAGTACAGATGTGGCTCCTCGAATTCAACAGCTTTCAATAGTTGCCCAATTATGTGCACCTCCGCCATCAATTAAGCACCTTTGCTATCAGTACATAAATTGTATAACCTTTTTAAAGACAATTTTTAAAACTTGAAGCGATTCGCGTAACTTTCTTTTTGTATTTCTTTATTTTTTTCTGTTTTGGCAGCTGTCGTTGCCAGAGTAACCGATAGTTGTCATGACGGCCATCAAGTGCTGCTAATGTATCGTAAATATATATAAATATAAGTATTAAAATTATACATTAATAACTAATTTAATTTGTTAATATTATTTTAAAATGTTTTTTATTATTTTAAATAAATTTCACAAAGCGCGGCTAAATCGCGTTGAACCGATAATGTTATCGTTAAACTGTGGCGGCTAGACGATATCTTTTAGAGCTGCCAACTTGTGCGTAAGGCTTGAGCCAGAGCGCGTGAATTGGGGTGAATTTTGTAATTTAAATGTGAAAAAGTTTGTTGAGCTCCAAAGACATCCGCTAGAGAGCGCGATATGTGGTGAATTTTGTTGCTTAAATGAAAATAAAAAAAAGGAAATTGTCATCTAAACAAAAAATGCAAATTTATTCATAATTATATTGTCATAAGGGCGCTATTGCGCTATTACGTTATTACGGTATTACGTTATTACACTATTACGCTGTTACGTTATTACCCTATTACTCAATTCAACACAATTACGTTATTGCGCTGTTATCTTACGCTCTCCTACGCTTTCCGCAATTCAGCTCTTACGTAACTAGGCTTCTTTTACGCTCATATGCGCATACTCTCCAACACTCCTGTTACTCTAGTGTAATCGAGTTCTTTTGCAATTGAGATCTTACGTAATTGACCCCTCACGTAAATATTCCCTTATGTAATTGAGCTCTTACGTAACAGTCCAGGGGGTTTATGCCTATTACGGCTATACGTTTAAGTGCTCATACGCTCTTACCTCATTGATCTCTTTCTCTCCTGGGCTCTTCCGCTCCTACGTTCTCATGTAGTGGATATTTAAGCTAATTGTGATCTTACGTAATACCACTCTTACGTAATAACAGCCTTACTTGATGCTGATTTGAATTTTTAGCTTAACAAAGTTTATGTTCAAGGCGAATGCGCTGAGAGAAAAACGCTTTCTCTTCACAATAACAAAATAGATAAATAAAAACAAATAATATATTTATATATATATTAATATACATATGTCCAAATCTATATTTATATATATATTTAACATCAACAATTATTATTAAAACAATTCCTTAAATCATTCCAATTCCATATAACTATTACAATAGTTTGCTTAATACTATTAACAAATTTGCTTAATATTGTTAACTATTTAAACACTTACCACACACACTGAAGAAGAGGAGTTCCACTGCTCGACTGTCCACCAGGAGATCTGGCAACCGACTGAAGAAGCTCTGCTGCTGGCTCGCCTTTATATAGGACGAGCCAAACAGTCGAACTCGAACTCGAACGCTGCTCGTCGACCTGTTGTTGAGTTATTTTTTACTCCCGATCCGTGGGCGATCAGTGGGTTCGATCAGGTATGAGCAGACTCCTTTCAGCCTATGTTGTTTGTAATGGAAATAGCATGGATAGAGATGTCTTGTAGGTGCTCTTTGCCGTCTCTTCTTCAAGGCAGAGAAATGGAATATTGATAAGCAATCAATATTCAATAAAATAAACAGACAGAAGGAGAAATATATATAATTGAACTGAACTGAGCTCAGATCTTCTTTATACATAAATATCTATGTATATGCGGCTCTGCTTGTGACTGAGCTCTGGATCAATTCTGGCTCTGCTTTGGCTCTGCCAATGGCTAAACCCTGACTCAACTGTTTTGGCCTGATTTATTATATTTATTTTTTACCTTTACTTAGACATCTTTGAATTGAAACTCTTGGAAAGATCCCGCAACATTTTTGTTTTTTGGTCTAATCGTGCAGTTTTATTGACTAAAAATTTAAATTCAATATGATTTTGTTAAATTTTTGCTACGACAACAGATTAAGCTGGACTATGTCAAATCGAATTGAGTTAAGCCAAATCAAATCGACTCGAATCGAATCGAATCGATTTGAGTCTTTACTTAGCGGAAAGCCAAGGATCTTCCTTGATTTGGGGTACAGTGTATCTGATTTTGACGGGGGCCAGTATGTGCATGATCATGTGCTTGCATTCGCTGCTAGCCATGGGGTTCTTGGGGAACACCAGGGATTGGTTGATGCGTTTCAGCAGAATGTGCACGTTGGAGCCATCGTAGGGCAGGCGGCCAAAGACCATGGCGTAGCAGACGACGCCGCAGGCCCAGATATCCGACATGAATGGATCGTAGGCAACGCCTGTTAGAGTGTATTAATTAGTTATAGATCAGACATATCGATGATATATACCCTTTAGAATCTCTGGGCTGGCATAGGCATAGCTGCCGCAAAAGGTCTTCGAGAGCACCACCTGGTTCTCGGCGGTGCGCGTGTCCTTGCGCGCGAAGCCAAAGTCGATTAGCTTCAAATTCCAGTTCTCATCCAACAATAGGTTCTCGCACTTGATGTCCCGATGCACGACGCCCTTGCTGTGGATATACTCGACGGCACTGATCAGCTGCTTGAAGAGAGTGCGCGACTGCACCTCGTCCAGGAACTTCTTCTCGCGCACATAGTCGAGCAGCGTGCCATTCTCGGCGAGCTGCATTATCAAATAGACTCTAGAAAGAGAGAGAGACAGAGAGATAGTTGAGACTCTGGTAATCCATAGTCCACTCTAACTCACCTGTGACTCGTCTCGATGCTCTGATAGAACGTTATCAGATTATCGTGATGCAGTCCCTTCACAGCTTCGATTTCGCGCGGCAGAAACTTTTGCGTGTATTCGGATGGGGCCTTGACTTTTGAGATGATCTTGACGGCCACGCGCTTGCCGTACTCCTCGGAGAAGCCGATCTTCACTTTGGCATAGTTGCCCGTGCCAATGACCTTGCCCAAGATGATGCCATGCTCCTCTAGTATCGTCTTCTGTGGCTTGATCTTGTCATCTTTGACGGGCGAGGTATCGGGCTTGGACTGATTCGACTTCTCGGTGTTGAATGTGTAAACCTTTTGCTCAGCGCGTCTGCCCGAGGCCTGATCGGTGACTAGATCTTGCGACGAATTCGAGGTAACTGCAATGCAGTTATTATACATGTATAGAGATATAGTCGCGTAGATAAATCAGTTTTCGATATGTCCATCAATACTCACGTGGGTCACCCTTTCGCTTTGGCGCTGTCGCCATTTAAAATGGTCCACGAAAGTTTCTGGTCTGGGGCGGCCTGCGCCAGGATGTTACCGAGCTCCTCGAGTGCTGTTGCCGCGAAGAAACGAAAGTAGCATTGAGAACTTTACTTTAGCATATTTGCTATAAAACTACAAAATTGAAAAAACCAGAAAAAAGTTCTGCTTTTTTGATTCAGCTAAACAGCTGTGACATTGTTTTGACAGCATTTTCGATTTCTCAATCTTCCAATCGGAACAACTCAGTGGAGACAGGATGTTTCACAAAATTATATATGTACAAAAATATATAAAAATATATAAATAATAAGGCAAATGAAATAAATGAAAGTGTAAATTCTTTACTTTTGTATACAATTTTAATAATATAATACTTATTTTAATAAAATATAGGTGAGACAAAAATTACATAAATAATATATAACATGAATAATATATAATATAATATATAATATAATAAATAATAATAATAATATATAATTTACAAACTTAAATATTTCCTAGTTATTTTTGTTATATTTACTTTTTATTATTTTAAATTGATATTAAAAATATTTTAAATTAATAATCAATTAAATTGAAATTTTATTATATCTTTATAATAAATATTTAGACTATTATTTTCCAAATTTATAATAGTTTTATTATGGATTTATTGATTTATATTGCTTGTTAATTTAACTAAATTTATTTCCATGTATTTAAAATTGATTAAAATTAAATTTAATTAATGAAATATGAGGTGCTTAAAATTAAATTAAATTAAATTTAGAGCATTTAACTGTAATTGTATTAAATAAAACAAATGCTAATCAAAAACTATAGTTTTCTTAGATACAATTTTATATAAAATATAATTTATATAATGTATAATTTATAATCTATTTCAATTTAAATTAATTATTATTTTTAATTATATTCTCAATATTTAATAAAGTTAAATTTATTTTTTATATATTGTATATTTGTAATCAGACTTAATTTTTATATATATTTGGGGAGCTTAATCAAAGGAAAATTCTTTGAACTGCCGAACTGGTAATAATTGCATGGAAAAATCAACAACAGAGCCGCTTCAATGGCGCCTCGCTATTTGGACAGAGAAATATGATATGTATATATAGTATATATGTATATATATGTATATATATATATATATATATATATATATATATATATATATATATATATATTTTTAAATTGAATTTATATGCTGGAGGCGTTGCGGTTGCCGTGTTTATGCAGTTGCCAGTTGTGTAATAACTCAAGCAAAAATCAAATAAGCCCCACAACCGAAACAACCTGGCAAAAGGCGATTCACAGAGTGTGTGTATGTGTGTGTGTGTGTGTGTGTGTGTGAAATGGCCATAACTTTTACTGGGCGATTCACGTTCTTCTTGTTTTTTTGTCCGCGCCCAGAAGAGCCCCTAGCCATTGGTTACCTACATTTTTACTTAACTTTCGGCGCTGTTTGAGTTTTGGTTTATGAAATTTTCACAATTTTTCTTTTTCAGTTGTTTTTTTTTGCACTCGCCTTACTTTTGCTTTTATTGTGCGGCATGTCGCTGCCACGCCCTCCCTGTGCCAGTACGCCCATCAGCTTATGTTAAAGTAGCTTAAGGTCATTCGAGCGGTTTGTAAATTTCAATTGAAATGCTCCCAAATACAATCACACACACAGACACAGGCACCTTCACACACTCATACATTATATACTTATTTTGTTTTTGTTTTTTTTTTTGTTGGTTCTCGTTCTACCATTGCGTGCAAGTGAAATTTTATGTTTCATTTAAAATTGAAACGTAGCTGGCAGCAAAACAAAGTCGCCTGCAATTGGCAATGGAATTTAATACACTGACTACTGGCCCCTCGGCTCCTACAGCTCTGTCTACCTCCCTCCCTCCCTCCCTCTCTCTTTCTCTCTCTTCAGGTAGTGCTGTCCTCGCTTCAGTATTAAATAAAATATTTATAATTTCATAATGAAAAAGAGCAGCATGCCAAAGATAATGCCAACTGTGGGCCATACTCTATCTTTTATTTTTTGTGCAATGCCCAGGGCGGCGTAAAGGCATCTCGACTTTCTGCTCAGATTTGCTGCAAATAATTGTGGAAATAACGAAATTCAATAGCATTTGCATGCCAGGAGATTAAAATTTAAGAAGAAAAATAAATCATATTCAATTTATTTTCCTCTGCTGCACAGCAAAATAATTTTTTATTTAAACTGCAAATCGAAACGACTCTACATAAAATGGTAATTCAATTAAGTAAAAAAATTATATAATGTAAAATTATTTTGTAGTATAAATAAGTATTTCCCAACAATTATAAATATTTTTTGTTGTTTTATTTTATTTTTTAATTTAATATTTTTCTCGAATTTATTTGAGATAGAATTTACATGCCTAAAAAATGCATTTTTATTTCATTGAAATATTTATTTTTGTTTTGCTTTTACTCATTCTTTTAATTATATATAAAATATAAAAATCCTTTTCAACATATTTGTAAGTAATTAATTTTACATATTATTCTATATATGAATGTGAAGTTTTTTGCAGCTCAATAATTTATTTAATTTATTAATTTTTTATCATTTTTAGCAAAAGACGTGTTCATCTGTTTTCATCGTTTGCAGATGAAACTAAAAAGTTCGAGCTGATAGAAAAAATATATATAAACCGGACCAAAATATATACATTTATAATTACAAGAATATATTTAAGTTGTTTTAATATTTTAAAATTAAATTTATAAAAGTATAATATTATTTTTATAAAATATACATATACATTATATTATAATACATTACATTATAATCATACATAAATTGTATTATTTTAAATTTAATTTTAAAATATTTGTAAATTTTATAATTTATATATTTATTTTTTTGTATAATTTAAAATTTGATTTCTTAATTTCTATATAATAATTTTTATTATTTTTAAAGTTTTAACATTTTAAAACAGTGTTTTAGTGTTTAAAAAAAGTTATATGTATTATATTTATATATATTTGGAAGATTTTAATCAATTAATATATACTTAAGTGATTTAATATATATATTTATTATGTATTAAATTATTTATTAATTATTAATTTATTTAAATATGTGTATATATTTTTTCCACTCTTGTCAATAGTCTTATCATGGACATTTAATACTTTCTCAATTAGTCTATAAGGCCTGCCTAACTTAATAGTCAAGTCAATTAGATAAGTCTTATTATTTATATATATTAATATTTCTATATAGAAAGCTTGATTTATAGTGCATTGAAAGTGCGTTTTCTCGTCATTTTTGGCGTTTCTTGTTTTGTGGCCAACTTGCCCGGACATTGCTACCTGTCGCCTTTTTCGCAGCATGCATGTTAATGCTCCGCCATTACGTTGATTTCACAATATCCTTGCACATCCTGTCCAGAGCACTGCAGGCTCAGCTCGGCTGGGCCATGGCTGTGGAACATCCCGCAACTGAGCAGCGCAATGTCAAAATTGTTTGTGGCAGTTGCCGCCGCAGCTGCGTTGCCAGCGGAAATGCCGCTACCCAGCACAGAGACAGACACAGAGACAGAGAGAGAGAGAGAGAAAGAGGGGAGAGCGTACCTTAACGATAAACAGGAATGGCAAAGGGCGAAGTATCCAGCTGAAGTATCCGGGACACACACAGAGAGTCGCACACGGCGCCTTCTTTTCTGGCATACGCAAAACTGGCAAAACAGCAAAAATGACAACTGAAATATGCGACGCTGTGCAAATTTGTGAGTCAGTCGGCGGGACGGATGGACGGACATGTGGATCTGTGCTGTGGGCTTTGGTCCTGGCATTGTGGTTTATGTCACGCATCATCGTCAGCTGCTGCTGCGCCAGTTGCCGGCGTTGCTTCAGGCTTTCTTCTTTGCTCGTTGCCATTTGCCGTTTCTTCGGCCTGCCAGACTGTTTGGGCTGTGCGGAGTTTGACTTATCGCTCTGGGCAGTTCATGTGCCGGCGCCATCTACCGGCAGGAGTTAACATTCGGTGACGTGTTTGCGCATAATGAGCCGCTTGCTAGCCCGACTCCGAGTCTGAGCCCTAGCCCAGTTGAGCCTTTGTTGTGGTCCCTGCATGTATCCCGGCATACAACTGAAATGCCATTCATTTGCGGCAATCCTTGCCAGCCACAGGCTGCGCCCATTGCCCATGGCAGCTGGCCGCTGGCCGCACCTGCTCCTCTGCTCAGGCATCAGCTCTGCGTTCGCTCGTTTTTTACTCATCCGCTTAAGCCGTTGTCTCCACTGCTCTGTCACTCTCGGGCAGTTGTTCTGTCATTAACATCACTCGACATTTTATTTTGTGTATAAAAAAATAAACAGCAACAGCAACAACAACAACAACTTCTCCGACGGTCAGAAATAATCGCAATGCAAATCTTTGTGCAACGGAAATGAGAATGAAAGAGCTGCAGAAACTGCACGGAATAATCATAGGGCAACACACACACACACACACATACGTAGGAGGTGTGTGTATGTGCAAAGGATATGCTCTGCAGCGCACCAGAGACATCCACTTCTTTCAGTTGCATTTCTATACTCGCTCTTGGAGTGAGAAGGGTATATGGGTTTTTGCTGAATGTAAAACTTGAGTGCTGTAAGGCATTGATGCTAGAGACTTGAGGAAGTTGAGAGTGCGAGAGAGACTTGAGAGAAGCGTGAGACTTTTAATATAAACTCGTTGATGCTCTGTTGAGCTTTTTCTTAGAAATCCATTAGGATCATATAGGGCTATGTCATATACATGAATGCTAGCCTTTCAAGCACAAGCTTCTAGAGTCCTGAAACTTTGCACATTTATGAGAGTATAACGCCCTCAGATATATACATTACATAGTGCATATATGTCCGTTAATATCTGATGTTTTCGTATCAGATATTTAAAAATTTCGAGATTGAAGAAGCACAAGCAACCAAAGAACTATGTCTAAATGTCCTTTAGATGGAGGGATACAATAATTTCCATACTTTTAAACTGTGAGTTACAAATTTGTATCAGCTAAGTTGCTATAGATCTTAGCTTCATATGATCTAGAATACTATTCTAGGGGCGTGGCAAATCTGTAAAAATATGACAAATTGTTAAGACAGATCGAACAATTTTGAAGGTTGATCAGAGTTTATCTCCTACACATATAGGTCGCATGAGTCATATGCTCTGCCCATTCAGACATTTCACATATGAAAATATTGTTTATTGAAGATCTTCAACCCATTCTCAGCTTTGAACGAGCATTCTGCAGTCACTGCCGCCCGATTGCAACTTGTTTTCCTTTCAAATAGTGCGAAAGGGTGTTGAATTTCGGATGCGCAAAGTTTTAAATATTTTTGCATATTTGCTCAACAAGTTATTAATGCAGTTGCAGGACCTTTTAAGAACTTGCCTTAAATCAAATTCAACTTGAGAATCAAATATTCCGTCTACAGGCAATTCTTTAAGAAACACTCAGGGTTTTGTCCACCAAACGAGGGGGAGGAATTCGTTAACTCAAATATTGGCCTCGCCAATGCGAGCCGATGACAATTTTCCCAATAACAAAGACACAGACTTAAATATGTAAACAATTGTCATATAACAGCCAGACTACATGTAAATAATTGAGGGACAATTAAGACCTTTCTGCACTATTGGAGAGGGTAGCGCTTGATAGCTGTGAATTTTGCAAGGCAATCGAAGTAGAAAGTGATTTTATATGATGACATAAATGAATGAAACATTTTTGTTTTATTTTTCTTACTATTTATTAGTGGTATTATCATTTGGCATGTCCGAAGCTGGTAAGAATAGCATTTGGTACTCATAAGACTTTTAAAGTAAAACTGTCAAACACTAAACTTATTAAGGGTATTCCATTCTAATCCCAATGTGTCAAGCAGCTTACCCTAAATATGCTTATATAAAATACTATCCAGCATTATTTAAGGGTATTCCCTTATATATCTCACGCAGTTTCCCATAAATATTCCTATGAATAAAAATATTTGGTATTGTTTACACTCTATAAAGTTTATTCTTTGCTAAGGTTATTCTCTCTTCTGTATATTTTAAATATTTGTTAATTTTTGGAAATTTATTTCCCTTTATATATTTCAGAATAATCGATAGTATTATGTAAACTCCATAAACTTCAGACTATTTATCATTTTCTATATCTATCAGTGACCAGCAATTTACTGAAAATATTTTTATCAGTTTTCCCTGCAAAAAGTAGAAGAATATTCTCTAGAATATTCTTTACATTACATTCTTCAAAAACTTTTTACTTGTATATTTTTAGGGCTATTCCCTTTTCCTCCTATGTCCGATAGTTGATATTTGCTTGGCATTTTTGCAAATTATGAGAAAAATTAATAATAATAAAAATTATAATTCAATATTAATGAATTATTCAGTTTATAGACGCTTATTAACTCTAATATATATAATAATAAGGACATTCCCTTATCTTCACATCCCGCAAATTATATATTTTGTTTTATTTTTTGCTTCTCATGCAAAGAAGGGAAAAATTTAGTAATAGTCCGAAGTATTGTCTACGCGTTTAGATTCAATTTCATTGAGGGCATTCCCTTTTCGGCACATGCCAAACAGCTGCTGCCTCTTACACGCTTTCTTCCTTTCTCAGCATATGCAATTATTTATATTTATTATTTAACTTTATAGTTTTATTGTTATATAGTATGCAATTAACTCTAGCTGCGAAATCATATATAAAGAGTGTTCCCTCCAGTTGCCAGCAATAGTTGGAGCTAGTCTCTGGTAGCGTTTGTCGTCTGCGAAATTGGGAAAATTTTGGTGAGGAGTGAAAATGTATTTCAGGTATTTGAGGGAGCCGACGGCGACGGATCTGATGCCAAGTCGCGATGGCTTCAAGTACTTGGAGTACGGAATGATGGCGTTGGGCTGGGTGCCGCAGGCTATCGATAAGAAATATCGTTGCATCTACAGGATGTGGACGATAGTTGTGATTTGCTTGGCTGGCTACTTGCCCATCGGGCTGTGCATAACCTACGTGAAGGAGTTCAGCACCTTTACGCCCGGAGAGCTGTTCACCTCGCTGCAGGCGGGCATCAATGCGCCGGGCGCCTTCACCCGTGGCATTATCTCCTTTCTGAACGTCTGGCGTCTCATGGAGCTGAAGAAGCTCTTGGACGAGATCGACAAGCGTTGCGTAACGGAAGAGGAGCGCATCAGAGTGCATCGCGCGGTCATACGTGGCAACTCGATATATCTACTCTATCAGTTCACCTACTCGATCTTTGTCACCCTAACGTACTTGACGTCGGTGTGCCGAGGACTTACCCCGTGGCGCGTGTACAACTACTTTCTGGACTGGCGCGATGGTCCGGGGAGTCTGTTGGTCGCCTCTTTCATTGAGTACATTATAATGTCGTCTGGCGTCTACTACAATCAATTGACGGACGTTTATCCGCTGATCTTTGGCTTTGCGCTGCGTTCGCATCTGCAGCTGCTTCTCACACGAGTCGAAAATCTACGCAGGGATCCCACGATGTCCGAGGAGCAGAACTATGCGGCGCTCAGGGGCTGCATCGAGGATCACAAGCTGATACTGAAGTAACTTTCAGATCAACTTTACCTTTATCTGGTTAAGTTTTTAATTGCTTCTCTGTTTAGGATCTGCGATCTGATGCGACCCTGCATATCGCAAACGACCTTTGTGCAGTTCCTGTTCGTCGGCCTGCTCTTCGGCCTCACCATGATCAACCTCATGTTCTTCGTGGATCTGTGGACGGGCATCGCCTCGGTTGCCTACATCATTGCGCTCTTCTTTCAGACCTTTCCCTTCTGCTTCACCTGCAATCTGATCGAGAGCGACTGCGAGAAGCTAACTCTCGCCCTGTTTCAATCCAATTGGGTGGACGCAACTCGCCCCTATAAGTCGGCCCTGATCTACTTTCTGCACAATGTGCAGCAGTCGATACGATTCACAGCGGGCGCCATATTTCCCATCAGCCTCGACACCAACATTAAAGTGAGATTGAACATTTGTTGATATCCATTTGGGCTGAGATATTGAGATAATTTCATTTTTCTAGGTGGCCAAGTTGGCTTTCTCTGTCGTTACATTCGTCAAGCAAATGAACATTGCAGAAAAATTGAATTGAGTTAACATATTCTATGGCTATATATAGTAGAGTATATGTAGTGAATAGTATGCAGATATATATTCATTTTAAATGTTTTGTTTATCTTAAATTATGCCTCTATTTAACACTTCTCTATGCAGCTTTATATTTCAAATTTTCAAATCTATAAAAATTATTTTGTTGAATGAAAATCTTGATAAAAGAAATAAAAATAAAATTTTGCTTTTACTTTTTTTGCTTAAAAGCTCATAATGTTTTTTTTTTCTTAATTTAACTTTTTGATGAATGAAATAAAGTTTAAATAAATTTTTCATTTATTTTTTTTTGCTTAAAAAACTTAAAATAATGTTTTAAAATTTAACTCATGTTAAATTTTTGTTTTTATAATTATAATTTTTTGTTGTTGTCAAACTTACACATTTTTAGAATGAATAGTTCTGATTCAGAATGATTTAGCAAAAGTTAACATTAAGTATATAAGTAGGGATTGCCCCTATTATTTGCTTTATCTCAAACCTTAACTCTCATCTTTTATTATGCTTATCAATTGCCGTTTAGACCTAGCTTAATGGCATTCAATAGATAAATAAATAAATTTATATATATAAATATTATCAAAGCAAATTTCTTGCCAAAAATAGATTTTCATATCAAAATACATAAAGCTGTTGGCCACAACAGTTGGCCAAGAAGATGAAGAGCAAAAAAAAAGATGTCAAATTGTGGCTACTTTCAAATGCACAGCTTTGAGGCAGACAAAGCAGAGCCCAGCAGAGTCGAGCAGCGTCGAGCAGTGTCGAGCTGAACAAAAAGCCCAAGCCAACGCAGAGCCTAGTGTAATCCCAGTGGCGAAAGGGTCTGTTCGTAGACGACATAACTTCCTTTTGGCATAATAAAATATTTTTATTTTGGCACTCATCCAGACCGAGCCGAGCCGAGCCGAAAACAAAAACAGAACAAGGCAAACAAACAAGCGACGAGAACAACAGGAGATGAAGTGGACTTGGACTTGGCTCGTGGGCTATGGCCATGACAGCGGCCAAAGTAGCAGCAGTCAATGCAGTCAAGTGGCCAGCCTCACGGCCAGGACAAAATGTCCTTACGGCGTAGATGCGGCTAGGGCCAGACCCCAATAGCCTGCAGAGGGGCTAGGCAGCCTGTCAAGTTCAAGAATTAGGAAAAAAATATTTAAGCAAACTCAACCAGGGAAATCAAAACAATAATCATAATAATAATGTCTGTAAGAGAACGGAAGTATGTGAGATAGAGAGAGGGGGAAAGAGAGAGAGAGAGAGAGAGAGAGAGAGAGAGAGAGCGTGTATGAGTGTTTTTTTCTGTGTTCTGAATGCTTTGAAAGTGGTTAAGAAGGGTATCATGTTTTATGCAAATGCTTGTAGCAGCGAGAAGAAATCATGTATACTCTCGCATAGGATCACTGGATAAGTGGATGTAGCCCTTGTTTTTTTGTAAGTCTGTCCGTCTGACCTGCAGTTCGTCCGCCGGAATGTCCATCTGAGGAAGCCATGTCCATCCGACGGTATTTATGTCTGACGGTGTGCCTATTCGAAGGATCTGTTTGTCTCTCCACCCTCAATCTATAGGAGTGCCAGTCTTTGCGCCTATATATCCGTATATTGAACGTATTAAAGACTTTAGATGTGAATCTTGTTTTACCCGTCCGTTTAACCATCTATAAATAATTGGACAGTATCAACAGACGTGCGGATGTATCCTTTGTTTTTCTGTTTGTCTGTCCGTCATACTTTTAGTTTGTCCGGCGATGTGTCCATCCCATGATATGTCCGTCCGCCGGTAGTTCCTTCCGACTATCTGTTCGTATATGTCCGTAGCTTCCTCTGTCTGTTGGCCTGCCTTCCCGTATGTTGAACGTATTGATTAGCCGTCAGTTCGCCCGTATGATTTATCCGTCCGATGATATGTACATACGTCCAATAGAGACTATAGACTGGGAATTGCATATAAAGATCCTTCCTCCTTAAGTCGATTTACATACATGTATATCTATCTACACGTTTAGCAGTCTATCAATACAAAACCTATTCGTATATACCACATTCATACCATATTACAGGGCATCTGCTGGCAGGTCACTCCCGACAGAAGGACTCTTACTTGCTTAGTTTGCGCTCGTCTGGCAGCTTTCCCGAGTCTCTGTCTGGCTGTCATGATTTTATTTGCATGCAGGCGCGTGTCAATGTAAACTATGAGCTCCAGACGCGTTTGCCACGCCCCTCATTGCCTCATTGCAATATCCGCCCCGCCCCTTGCTGGCCAACTCCTTCCCCAGTCGCGTTCAGTCAAGCGTTGCCGGCTACATTTTTGGCAGCCAGCCGAGAACTATGCAATGTCTGCCTTTCAGCAGAGAACTCCTTTGCCTACTTTGGAAGCTTTGCAGCTTTTGCTTCAATTTAATAGATTTTTTAGGCATTTCAAATTTGCTGTTCACATTCCTTTTTGTTGGGGCTTTTTCGTGTATTTTTTTTTTGCATTTAAATGTTCGTTGGCAAAACGCATTTAAATTCATGGATTGTTCACGGCAAATAAAAGAGTCATACGCGGCGGCGGCGGCAGCTCACGAATTCTGCGAAATGCATTTATTTATGTGTCAACAGCTGCTGCAGCCGCAGCAACAAAAAAAAAAAAAAAAATCTGACAAACTCGCAAATTTTTGGGCGCGTCGAATTCGCAATTACTCTGAACGAGATTGAGAAATTATATAAAATTTAAAATAGAAATATCTATATTTATTATTATTTAAAATTAAGAATTATTAATATAATATATATAAAATACATAAGAAATAAATTTATATATATATTTTTAAGCTCAAATAAATGTTTATATTATTATATTATCATGTCATGTAATATAAAAATATGAACATTTATATGAATTATTATATTGTACTATAAGAATATTAAATTAAAATAATTCTTTATGAATAAAAGGCAAGTCGAATTGGTAAATAATTGATAATTGATAAATTCCAAGATATTCCAAAATTCCAATATAGTTATAGATAACTATATTTTAACTTCAAATATTATATTTTTTGTATCTTATTATGTTGATTTATATTTTTATATTTGACTTGTTATATTTTATAATTACAGATCTGCTGGCAATAAAAGTGCATCGGCAAATCCAATAAAAATGTATTAGTCAATTTATGTTCCCTTTCGAACTTAACGTAAACCCAAAAGCTTAAAAGTTAGGAATTGGGAATGTGTTCAAGCATCGAAAAACAGCATAAACAGCAGCGATAGGGATTTTGAAGAAAAAATAGTGATATATACTCATTAGTATATGATTGTACTGCATAATTCTTATGAAAGGTAAAGTAAGTAATGCAATTAACTAATTTAATTATTTTCTATAACGCTGCCTTAAAGTTCATAAGATGTTATAAATATAAAAATATAATATAATATAATATAATATAATATAATATAATATAATATAATATAATATAATATAATATAATATAATATAATATAATATAATATAATATAATATAATATAATATAATATAGTACATTTAATAATCCAATAAATATAATATAAATGTATTATTATATTGAGCCCTTGTCAACAAAGCATTTAATAAATAATTTTTGCCAGTTTTCATTTATTTCATTCTAAGTAACTTCACTAAATTTGAAAAATATATACGAACTACTATAAACTTGAAAAATTAAGGAAAGAAACTTAAAGAGAAATGGGTGAAAACTGGCGAAAATGTTTATGTAACAAAATAATTTTCCAACTTTCCAACTCTGATTCTGAAATACCATTATTAAGTTTAGTAACTCTTTTGAATCAGAGCTCAGCTGATATTTCTTTGGCTTTTACTATCTTTGTAAATTATTTTCAACTTCTAATTTTAATATTTAGTGGGAAATATTAATCATATTTGATTGAAATGTTTAAGCGCTTGTTTAAGAGTATATATATTTATTTTTTTAAAGATCTTATAATAGTTAAGAAAGGCTGGAATATATCTATGTTTATATTGAGCTAAAACCTTCATATAAACATAATCAGTATCAATATTTGAATGTAATTAGTCTCTGATGTCTTGCTGCTCCTCAGTCACAGTTGTTTTACTATAAATATCAATTATGTCGCGCATACTCTACTATATACTATATGCTGCTTCCAGTGCAGAGTATAAAATCATTTTTGGCAGTTCGCAGCCCGCAGAGCAACAGAGAGAGAGAGAGAGAGAGAGAGAGAGTGAGTGAGGCAGAGAGCATCAGAGTGAGCCTGGCAGTGAAATACTGAAATACTGAACAGTGGAAAACAACATAAATTAATATTCAGTTAAAAATGTGCAAATATTTTACACGCATGTCGCTTGTTGTTGTTGTTGTTGTTATTGTTGTTCCAGTTGATTTTTATCAGTTTTTTTATTTTCGTATGCAGCTCATATACTCATGTATTTTTGGGAAGAGCTAAAGGATTGCCAAATGCAGATGTCCCACTCTCTCTTTTTCTCTCTCTCTCTCTCTCTCTCTCTCTCTCTCTCTGTCTTGCTTTACCTTTTCTGTGTTTCTTTTGCTGCTCATTTTTTTGTTCTTGTCGTTTAAAATTTATGAATTATTTGCACTGAATTTATGAAATGTAAATGTTGTTATAGCCCTCGTTGTTGTTGTTGTTGTTGCTGGCCTGTGAATATTGTTGTTGCATACTTTCTGGCAGCGACTTATCTGCGTTGGCTGCACTTTGTCCTGGGCCCGAGGTAATTTACATGCATTTCAGCTATAAATTAACCCGGTCTTTGCTCCACTCAAAAAAAAAGAAGAAGCCCATCAAGTATATCAATGAGTATGCAAAATATTTGGTCTGATTTATGCAAATGTTTGCAAATTACAACAACAATAAGGACACACACATGTGTGGTTAATTAAAAATTCATAGAATATTATATAAAGTAGGCAACTAATATTCATAGTTTCGAGTCTGCACTCAGCCAGAAACTCAAAGGCCCACTTAGTAGTCAGCCCGGCCGCAGGTTTGAGGCCTACGAATTGCCTTAAAAGATAAACGAGCCGCAAACTAAGTACCCTCTGCCCTGCCCTTGCCACGCCCACTCCACACACGTACACAGACGCACACACACACATGCTGGTCGGCATTATGAGCTCATTAATTATTCATAAATATTGCTTTACGCAATTAGTTAATTCCAGGATTGATTGATTTACTTTTGTCTGCATATGTTTAAGCTCTTCAGCTCTCGCCATCTCTGTTCCTCTCGCATGCTGCTCTGTCTCTCTGTTTGGCATGTTCTCGGCTCTATTGTGGCATCTCTCGATGATTTGTGTCGTCTTGTTGCTGTTGTTGCGGCATTGTCTTCGTGGTTGTCGTTTCAAGGCAAATAGCTCGCACAGCTAACGACAAAATGCCATAAATGCTTTTGCCGTCTTCTATTTGTATAGCCCCATGGCCAGGGGTGTATTGGCTGAGAGCAGCGGCCACCTGCTCCCATCTATGTGCATGTGGGTGGGCGCGTCTCTCTCTCTCTCTCTCTCTCTCTCTCTCTATGTGTGTGTGTGTGCGGTTCAATGGCTTTGTCTATGTGTGTGTGTGTTTCATAGTTTTGAGGCGCTTTGAAGTTTAATGTGCCAACGGGTACAATTCTGAGATATGTATAAACATATATACATAAGATAACTGTGCACATAGAATGTATTAAGCTAAACTGCAGAGAATGTAGGTTGATCAAACATAGGAAACATATGATCAATGTAAGATCAATGTAGATCTATCAATAGAAATACTCATAATTTTCCTGCTAGCTCCGTCAAATATTTTCTTTATCTAAAATATGAATTTTATATCATCTAAATTGAAATTAAACTAAAAGCAATATGAATAGAAATTTTATCTAATATATCATAATATATCTAAAATAATTTAATTAAATACATTTATATGCAAAATATTTAATATAAATATATAAACAAAATATAGAATTAAAATATATTTTATTCTAATAATAGTTTTGAATTAAAATTAACTTTGAGCTATGAATATTTAAAATAAAAATTCTTATAAAAGATTTAATATGGGTATAACATATTCAATCTTCATTAATTCATATTCAATAAAAATATTTAAAATAACTATGTTAACTAAATATTTAAAATAAATATATTAATTAAATAATTAAATGAAATTTATTTTAAAATTATTTAAAGAAATTTATGTTTATAAATTTATTTATTGTTATTTGAAGTATACAAAAATATTGGAATTATGTTACAGCAGTACCTAAATAAAACCATAGATAGCTATATCACGCCAATGCCTTATCAACATCTTAATATTATCTCTCTTAGTATATAATGCTCTTACAGATATAAGTAAGTCATGCATTCATGCATCTGCAAATTTATAGCTGAGCTAATCAACAAATGCGATGTCAAATTAATAAAATGAGCACGTGGAGTACAGCCCGTAGCAGGCCTTTAATCGATAATAATCACAACAACAAATGCAATGACAACTGGATGAGGCTGAAATGCAAATATACAAATGTATGTGTATGTATACGATATATATCTAGTTTAGTTATCTGCGTCGCAGCACAGCTGAAAATTGCAGTCAACATAAATCGCCCAAGAGACACGGACAGCATATGCAGCAAGGGTTACGTGTGTGTGTGTGTAAAGAGGCAAGCTTTGCTGTAAAGAGGCAAGCTTTGCTAGGGGCGGGGCTTTAAGGAGGTGGTCGCCAAATGCCGCAGTTGTATGCCGTCTAAGACCCAAAAGCCGATGCCAAAGCACTGTAAGGCCTGTGCGCTAAATGCAAATTAATTAGACCAGCCGAACTCAGTCTTAATACAACAACAATAACAACAACAACAATGATTACAACAACAGCAGCATTTGAGGCAATTTAAAGTGGGCGGGGCAGAGATTTGTAAGCCAAACATACTGGGCATTAGTTTGCACGGCTTTTTAAACAATAATTATTTTGTTAGCCATAGTTATGGAACAAATTGAGCGTCCATAATATGGATGGTTGGTTGGGGGTGGGGCAGGGTAGGGCAGGACAGGGCGTCCACTCCACTATGGATCGGACGTTCAGGGGACGGACACTGCGTAAGCCTCAATTAAGCTGCAACAATTAGTGAGTGGCTTATTATGTGCCAAGTGTGCGCAATATGTTTGCTGATTGCTCGACGAGGGTGAGGATCCCACTCGACAGATTATGGATTGATGAGAGAGAGAGAGCATATGTATGTATATAATGCATATATATGTATGTATATGTATATTCAGATATATTTGCGTATCTCTTAAGCTCTCAAGTGCCACTTACTTGCTTTTTTACTCAAAACGATTTCGGAGCTTAATACGCTTACTTATGTTGTGGGAACAATATTTTTATTTGAGCCAAAAAAAAAAAAACACTTTTTTCACACAATTTTTTTAAATTTAAATTTTTGCCTAGCATCACACAAGGCGACGGAAATTATGTTAATGTTTTAAATTATATTCGGGGCAAGCCATTTGCAGGCATTTATGATATTTTTATAAAGGAATATATATTTATGTTTTTTGAATTATTTAAATATATTTTTATACTCATTCGCGCAAGTGAATCGAGTATATTGGTTTGGTGCAAAGTTCGTCTTGCTGCCCTTGGACCTGTCTGCTGAGGCTTTGCTCTGGCTATTCTAATGACTTAGCTGTGGCTCGAATCTAGCTAAATTTTAAATCTGCTTTGGTTCTGCTTGGCCTATTCTCAGTTGTGGCTATACTTTGGATCTGCTCTGGCTCTGCCCATAGCTGTGCTCAGGCTCTTAGGCTCTGCTTCGCCACTGATCTGGCTCATCTTTAGCTCTGCCTATGGTTTTGACTATGGCTTTGCATAGACTCTGCTCAAGCGGAAATCTGTCTCAACTCTAGCTAAAATTAGACTCTGATCGGGCTTAGCATACAGTTCAGCTCTGGATCAACTCAGCCTGTTTCAGCCCTGCTTTGGCGCACCTCTGGCTCAGCTTTGGCTCTGTCTCTAGTTCTGCATCTGACTCTGCGGTGCAGCTCTGGCTGAACTCTAGCTTTACTTAGGCTTTGCTCTGACCCCTCCTATGCCTCAGCCTATTGCTCAAATACGTTAAACTCTTGGACATATCAGTGAATCTTAGTTTTGTAGGAGTAAGTTGAATCATTTCACTTAATTTAGTTTCTGAGGCCACAATCAAAACTCGATTAGTTAGCTACATCCTGGCAAGCTCTTACCTTTCTCTAGATTCAGCTCAAGTTCTGCTCAGCTTCCATTATGAACTGGAGTTCAATTTCAGATCGATTTTTGGTTGAGACACAGAAGTTTACATCATTTTTCGTCTATGCCATGTGAATGTTTCTCTCTCTCTCTCATTCTCTGTCTCTCTCTCTCTCTCACTCTGCCTCTTTCTCTTGTTTTTGTTGGGTTTTGGTCTGTCCTGTTTTTTATGCTGTACTGTTAGCATATTTTATGCAATGACAATGGCTTTGGCCTCGCCACTGTTGGTAGTTTATAAATCATTTGAGATAAGCTGCTGCACAACGTGCAACACCTGATGCCCTTTTTGAAAGGATGCCGACCCGAGCCCCAGCCCGGGCAGCGTGCCATGCCACGCTGTGCCGTGCCAGTGGAGTATGCGATGTTAAAAATTGCAAACAACGACTAAATGGGCACAAAAACAGAAGTAGCAGTCGCCAACCCGAAGAGCCAGCCCACCGACGAGCGACGAGCATATAACAAAATTGAAAATAAAAAATAAAAAATACAACAGAAGTAAAAGGAAAAAAAAAAACGAAATGGGAAACGGAAACAACAAGAAAACTTAAATTTTATGCAAAAGCAGACGTTTAGATGCTCTGCTCGTTTTTTTTTTTTAATGAAGTTGAATGTGTTTGATATGAGATTTATTTATGCGAGATAAAATTTATATATTCTTTTTCTTGTATTGAAATAATATATGGCAATTAAAATTATAAATATATAAATAAATATTATTAAAAAAATCGTATATCAGAAAATCTATTATATAAAAACAGATTGTTGTATAAAAACACAAAACAATATATTTTTGTTTACATTACTATTATATTTTATATTTTTTTTGTACTTTTTATTATATTTTATGTTTTTGTAATTTTAAAAATAATATAATTGCTATATTCATGTGGATTTCTTTTAAATTTGTTCTAAATGAAGGCATAATTAATATATATTTATGTGTAAAAAATTCAAAAATAATAATATTGGGAACATGCCTTATGTGTCTTTTATTACGCCCTTATTTAGAGCAAGCTTTCGTATAAGATTCGAGAAGAAACTCATAGGAATATTTCATAGAAAATATATTTTGTTATATTATTAATCTTTAGAATTTTTCTAATTATGATTTTAGCTTTTGATAAAGTACTTAAATAATTTTTAGAAAAACTAAATTAAATAATTAAAAATTAATAATTAATTTAAACAAAAAAGATTCTTCTCTCCATTAAAACTAAAAGATATTCAAGTATGTATAACATTATTAGTATATAATATAATAATATAGTTTTATATGCCTCCAAGATATGAAACTGATATATTATATCTTAATAATTATATATATGAAAACTTCACATATTTATATATATACAAATATATTTAGATATAATGTATTCCAGCGCATCGCTTGACATATTATGAGATCTGGTTTCGTGTAAGGGTATTACAATAACGACAACAACAACAGCAACATTGAGCAACAAAATTGTTTGCGGTGCGGCGCAGAGCAAAATATGAAAATGTAAATAGCATAAAATGAAAACCTGCAATGGCAGCACTTTTCCAACACTTTCCACACGATGGCGAGGGACGCGCTGACTGTAGGGTAACAAGTCACATAGTTGAGTTGGTGGTTAAGGGCTGGAGGAGGTGGGCGTGGGCGGCTGCTTGGGGCTAGGGGTTTGGCGCTGGGCGAGTCTTGTGTATTGCTTCGTGACTGACGCTGAGTGCAAGCTGTTTAGCTTTCATGTGACAAAGTAAATTTCAATATATTGAAATTGTTATTTAAGTAGAGTGCACGTGGAACCAGCCAGCAGCTGGTAGGTGTAAGAGGAGGAGGACTGCTGTCTCCTCTGCTTGCTGTAATGTGTATGCCTTTCTCTACATATTGAGGCGCCTGGCAGCTGCTACTGCTGCTACTCCTGTCTCTCCTCAATCCTGGCGCCCCGTTATTGTAAATAGTGTCATAAATAAATTGCCGTGATTTGTGTGCCAGCCACGAGAGGCGTCGATAGAAAAAAACCAGCGAAGAATATCATGCGCCCAACAAATTGCATTTTAAAATGCAGCCCAAGCGATTTTCTAACAAAACGTTATAGTAAAGTAAAGTTCCTATATACAGAAGTACAACGGGAAAAAAACGAGGATATGGAAATGCAGCCTGGCCGCCACAGCTGAGAGGGCGGTCGGTCGGTCGCCCAGCTGGTGAGGATGCCAAACGATTTAATTACAAATAAAGTAATTTTTAATTGAATAACCGCCAAAGTTGATGGAAAAACGCAAACTCCACACAACAAGCCAGCGCAGTCCGCCCCGGTACGGGCCACGCCTCTGATCGATTTGCAGCTTCGGCTTGATGCAAACAGCGTGAAAAATGCGCATCAGCCTCAGCGCGAAGTCGGCCCGGACTATTTGTTGTTGGTGGGCAAAGCCAAAGCCAACGCCTCACTGACCGTAACATCATTCGCACCACTGTGCGTGCCAACATTTGTTATATATGTATGTATGTGTCTCTGTGTGTGTGTGTGTGGACATTAATTTTGCCACTTTTCCGCCCTTTGCATGAGCCGTGGTTTATTTGGGTATCGCAAATACCCTACAATCAGCTGCTCTACAATCAGTAAAAAGTATGCTTTAAAAAATATTAAAAATTGAATTATTTATAAATTTAATATAAGTATTTTTTACTGAAACTATTTATATTTATATATCTATTTTGTAAAAAGTTAATTTAATTTTCAATAAATGGACTTATGCTTGTTTTTTTTCTTAAAAATATATTATATAATATGCATATAATTTGTATATGTATACATAATTGTATATACTATTTCAAGTTTTTAAGGAGTAAAATGCATTAGTTGATTGTTACTAATAAAAAAAAGGCTTAATACACTCAAAGTGAAGTAGGTTGTCTGTAGGTTGAGAATCGTCCTGTTTTATCGTCAACTAAAACCAATTTCTAATATATTTTATATATATTTATACATATATTTATTTATTAATTAATATTACAGTTTAATATGAAATGCAATTTATATTAATATAAATAATATTTTAAATAGAAATTTATTTTCAATTTTTTTTTATAATAATAAAAATAAAAATTTTATTTATAATATTAATATAAATACAGTAATTGTGAGATAGTTTTAAACAGTTTATTAAAATTAAAAAAAATTATTTAATTTTAATTTTAATTTTTAATTTATAAAATAATGTACATCATTTTTGTATGTATAATAATTATTAAATACATATAACAAAATAAATAATATATTTAAAATATGTAATAATTTTTTTTATAATCTGTATATTGTGTTATAGCAATGCAAAATACTTTGTTTTATGTTTTTAGTTTATATACATTTAATTTTAGTTTATATAAATTTAATAACAATTGTAAATACAATTTTCATATTTGATTTAAATATATTATATTTATATTATTCAATTATATTTAAAATAATACTATATGTATATAATAAGAATATTATTAAAATAGTATTATTTTAAAATATTATTATATAAATAAATTATTATTTAATTATTACTTATATTAATTATATTAAAGTTAAACCCTTAAAAATCACGTTTTAGTTGAGCTTATTTCACATCGCCTTTCGCTCAACTGTAGCGCATTTTATAGCCGCTAAGACTCTACCATTTTCGCAGTGTCCCTTCCCGTTGGTTTTTTATTTTCACAATTTGCAGTCGCTTCTTTTTCGCTGCGCTTATTTGCAATTGCATCATCGATTTAATTGCAAATTAATTGCTTCATCATTGGCTCGCGCACGGGCATCATCAGAGCCGGGGTCTAGCGCTGGCCTCGATATGGCCCACCATAAGTGAAAGCTTCAGCTTTTGCTCTCCAACCCGCTCGGCTCGGGGCAAAGTCATCATTGGATTCGAGCAGCTGCCGTTTATTTTTACATTTCACGCCGGACGCTGCATTACTTTGTAATTATTGTGGCAAATGGTTTGTTTGCATATTGATTACAGCTGCAAAAAGGCAAGCGAGCCGCCGCCCTATCCCCTGCCCCTGCCTCTTTAACCATGCCCCCGCCACCATGGCCGAGCTGGCCATTGGCCACATAAGGCGCCGCAGTTCTGTCAATTGGCATTAGCTTCCAGCTGGAGTGGAAGATCCAATTGCGATTCAGGTCACTCAGAGGCGCCAGTTCAACTTCATCCAGCCAATGCTAATAAAACAGCTGCGGCATTCGGGCTTACCAGCAATTAAATTATCACCGATAACAATGAATGTGGGAATGCATAGGAAAGTGTAGAGAATTGTGATATGCTAGTTTAGCTTTAATGATTAAAATTAGTCAAGGTTTTGCTAAGAAATTGTATATATATAATTCTCAGCTTATAAGCTAAGCAAGCAAGAGCAAGACAGACAAGAGTAAGAGTAAGTTGCTCTCAATAGGAGCGAAAATAAAATAAAAATAGAATAACAGTTAAAATAAAAATAAAATAAAAATAAAATGGAAATAAAATAAAAATAAAATAATAAAATAAAGTACAAAAATTAAATAAAAAATAACAATAAAAATAAAAATAAAACATATTAAAATAAAATAAAAATAAATATAAATAAAATAAAAATGAAATAAAATAAAAATAAAAGAATTGTAATAAAAATTTTAATAAAAAAGAGAATAAAAATAAAAATAAAATAAAAAAAAAATAAAAATTAAATAAAGATAAAAATTAAATAAATATTTGAATAAAGATAAAAAAAAAAAAAAAATATTTATGTTTTTAGAAAAATTCCTTAAAATTATGAAATTAGGTTTCATAATTTCCAAAACAGTGGCAAAATTTTCGGCTTTATTAAAGAAAACTTTATAAATATTTAATAAATATGCATACAAGTAAATATATTTATATATTATTTATAGAAATTGAAATAATAATAATTATAATATATATTTTAAAATATATATTTAATTTCATAATACATATATTAAATAATATATATAACAATATATTTATATTTTATATATTATATGTTACATAATATATATTTACGTATATTTATATTTGTAGTACATGCTCCAATCTTTTTGTATTGCAATATTTTTTATAGAATTTAGTTAAAAGGAAATTTTCACTTTGGACAGCTTTTGCTGCTGCTGCTGCTGCTTGTGCTTGGGCCGCCGGAGTTTTGTCCGCTCAATCAAATTTAAGAAAATTGCCCAGTGTGCAGTGGCGAATGCGGGAGTAATGGAATTTAGAGCGCCAATTGCATTGCAAAAGTAGCCACAACTGCGGCAGCTGCAACAAAGAGCGTCTCCTGCCAGCGCCTGCAGGACATGAACACAGACAGAGACAGACGGGTGAAATGCAGGCAGGCAGGCAGCTAGCTGGCAAGCAAGCATTCAGGCAGGCAGAGGCAGGCACATCATAAAGGCAACACAAAAAATTTGCGGTTGATGCATTTTTATGAAGCATAGCGCCAAATGGACGTGGACGAGCTTCGTCTTACTCTATGTGTGTGTGTGTGGGAGTGCAAGAAAATATAATAATAAACTAGAAAAATGACAAAAGACATGTTAAAAGCACACGCACACCCACTGGCTGGCAACACCAACGCCGCCGCTGCTGACAGGCAACAAAAGTAGACAGGCAGCACTTTTGGATAGGCTGGCTGTTGAGGCTGGGCGTGGCTGCAAGGATTTACACGATGACAGAGAAAGAGGCAAAAAAAAAGGAAAGAGGCGTGTAAAGTGCCGCCAAGCTAAAAAATATTTGCACAACAATGGAAGCCACACAGAAAAGAACGAGGCAACAAAAATACAAGCTCTAAAAGAAAAGTAAGAAAAAAAGTGAGAAAAAAAAGAAAGAAAGAGGAAGTAACACAGAAGCTGGCAGCTGGCAGTTGGCAGTTGGGTTAGCGCGTGGGTAGTAAAATGTAAGTAGCTATAAAATATGAATATAATAGAGCACATCACATCATAATGCGCCCGCAGCGTATGCAGCTATGCCGGGGACTAAAGGGCGGAGGGCCGTGGGGGTAAGCTTTTGGCCGGGCCGGGTAGTTGATTAAATCTGTGAAGTGATCGAAGTGACATGCATGAACACGACAAGGACACTTGAGGCGCCGCTTGCATAATGCCGTTAGTGCTACTTTGACGACGACAATGAAGTAGAAGCCGCAGTGGGAGCTGAAGCTCAAGTTGAAGTTGTTTTCGGAGCTGGTTTTATGTGCATGCGACGGCGCGTGTGAAAAACTTCCGCCAATGTCTATGAATAGTTCATTGAATTGATGGTAAATCGCGTGTGGGTAACTTTATGAGACTGTTAAGCCGCGATGGAGTCTCCCGCAACACAGTTGCTCAGCAGGGCTCTAAAGCTATAAGTTGCCCAGACATTAGTATTAAAAAATGGGTTGATATATGGCCAGAAGTCAATCAAAATTGCAATGCTGAAGCAGCTTGTGGGGGTTGGGCGTGTCTAATGAAGCTGAAAGGATATATCTATCAAATAGGTTTGGGTTTTGTATGTGAGCTACTTATTTAGAAGTCAATTTGATTTCTTTCGTGCTGTGAAAGTTTCTTGTTGTTAAGTGTGATAATCATAAGATAATCATAAGAAATCAGCCAAATAACTGGATAAATTGAGTTTGAATTCATTGTTGCAATACAATTATATATAGTAAAGAAGAAGCTCCCATTATCCGATATTTCTTATTTGAATTTCGAGAGGTATATTTTGATTGATGATACTTGCCAATTGAGCAAGCAGAAAAATCTACAACAGTTAGCAGAAATTAGTTAGTCAGTTTCGTACTGAGTCTACATTCTTCCGAGGCAGGGATTTTATACCCTGACTCATGCATAAATCATAGCTTAAATTATGCAACCTTAGCCTATATTTGTATTTAATGTCCACTCATGTGGCCCTTGTTTTATTTATGTTGCACTCTCTTCCAGTCGATGAGCGCGTCGGAGGCATTTTTTGATTGGTTTGTATTTTTAGCGCGTCGGATTTCTCTTTCAATTGTTATGTACTTTTATGTTCGTGCTTGAACACAGAGTCTATTTCAGTTATATGTAAACAATTACTGCTCAGCTATAAATTATTAGTAAAGAATATTTAAAAGAATGCGCTAGTCGGCTATAACCAGCTATGAAATGCACTGAACCTTTTGTTCTAGGCTTCGAAATATTATAGAAGTATTATATATTTGCATTAGTAAAAGCAATTTATAGAGTAAGAATTTTCCTACCTATACTATCTTAATGAACTTTGTAGAGCGTAGAGACAATGTTTCTATTGGAGACAGTATAGAGACTGTATAGAGACAGCATAGAAACTGTACAGAGACTGTATAGAGACTGTATAGGGACTGTATAGAGACTGTATAGAGACTGCATCTGAAGAGACTGGGTATTAAAAATCTGAATATTTATTTTAGAAGTATTTTCCAAATTTATACAAGATTTAAATACATAAATCAAAATATGTATATATTAAAATATTTGATTAAATATTGTTAGTGCTTAGAGCACTTTCAAAAGGTCATCTAACTCTGAAATATTCGCCTGAGATTCGAACCAATCATACGAAAGTATTAGTGAGCCAGCCCCTAGCTATATTAGCTGTTTCCATAACTTTCTTCTTTCATAGCACTGATATGAATCTCTTTTGGCTGTTATTGAGCTCTAAGTGTCGCCACGTTTTGCATTAAATAAAAGATTTAATAGATGATAAGCAAATACAATGAAATATCAAATAAAAATACTGAGGTATGGCAGACAGAAACCTACATAAATTTTTCGAATTTTTCTAGTTGTCATGGCTTAGGAGATTTCTGTTGCCTTAAAGATTAAAAGACAAAGCTTAATTTCTCAATCAACTCAACTATAACAAGATAAATTCCTGGGTTGAGCTCAATGCCTGCATCTTAATTTTGTTACTTTAGCTTGCCTCAAGGCCAACGCGATGGTTTGACCAGTGAGAATCACCTGTTTGGCTTGCATGTCTTCCTGTTTTTCAGTTGAGCGCTCAATCAATAATCAAACAAACAACACCAAATGCAGCAACAGCAGCAGCAGCTGCAGTAGCCGTAGTGGCCAACGCCTATATCAACACCTTGAATGAGCAACAAAGCAGCTGATGGAGCGAAGGGGTTGGGTGGAGCAAGGGAAACTGTGTCTGGCAGCGTCTGGCGGGCAAAATGTTATGCATTATATAGAAAGGCTATATATGGGCAAACATTAACGCCATGGAGCGTGGCCATCAGGAAGTTGCACAATCGGCCCAGCCATCAGCCCAGGGAGTCAGCCCAGTTAGCCAGCCAGTTAGCCATGCAGCCGGCGGCATCAACGTCGTCCGCATGCATTGAAGTCAGCTCGGCTCGAAGTTGAAGTCAGTCAGCGCGTCAATAAGTTGGACACAAAGGTGTGTGTGTGTGTAGCATAATTTTGTGGAGGCGAGACATCTCCCAGGGCAAACAGGACGCACAGGACGTTATACAAAGGAGCAAGCCGCTCGCCTGGCCACAGGCCTGCAGAGGGAGAGCGAGAGAGAGAGAGAGGGCGAGGGCAGCGAGTGCCAATGACGCGTTGCGGTTTATTACCAATGCCATTGTATACTTTATGGCGTTGCCAAAGTAAATGGGCGTGGCACTGCCATTTGGGGGTCTGGGCAAGGCTCCAAGTATGACATTACGTGTGCAAATGTGCAGGCAGCTGAGAGAGAGGGCGGGTGAGAGCGGGTGTGTGTGTGTTGACTTTTAACTTAAATAAATTTGCTTTTGCAGGCACTGCATAATGTATATTGCAACGATAAGGGCAGAGCGATGGGAGCGGAGCGGCGTGGGGGCGGTTAAAAAAAAGGCAAAAGCCTTTGCCAATTCAATTTAATATGCATCCAAATTTCATAAGTTGCGGCAAGTGAATGGAAAAAAAGAGCAGACGATGGAAATAATTAAGAATTTTCGAAATTAAATGTCAAGTAGTTGAGATACTTTAAAGAGCTTATAGGGTGTAGCTGCTATAGTTAGTGAACTGGAAGATCTCAGTGAAAGTCATTTGATTTAATTGATGTGCATGTGCATAGTAAAATATGTTTTTATTTTATCGACTTTATTGGCTAGCAGAAGGCGAAGGGTTTTCTGAAGGACTCGGAGTCTACAAGAACTTGAAGATGTATCTAAGAATTAATAACTCTCTTTTTGGAGGAAAACTAAAGTAGAACAGATAACTCAGTTCTGCTTTATATTTAAGCATTGAAACTAAACATATCAACTTTTATTAAGTAAGCTTTATATACTTATTCATATGTTGTGAAAGTACAAATTTTATATTCTGGTTCTTCACTTAATAGAAAAAAAAACAAATTTAGTAAGCAAGCCTGAAAGACTTATTTCCAAACAAGTTTTTTATTCATTTTATTTAATTATTAATTTAAAAATTGTATTTAATTAATTTAATTTGATAAAAAAAAAAAAAAAAATATTGAAAATGGGTGCTAAAAAATCAGCTTCAGGGCTTTAAAAAACATATATCGCTTAAACAATCCATAGCGAATTCAATAGCAGAGAGGTATATATTAATTTTTAATATTATAATTTATAAAATAATATTAACTTAAATATAAAATTAAATATTAAATTTATAAAATAATATTAAATGTATAAAATAATATTAATATTTCTAAAATAGTATTAAATATAAATTATTATTTTATTATTAAGTTTTTATTTCTATTATTAAGCACCTAATAATTTATAACAAAAGTATGTGTTTCTTTTTGAAATTCGAGTGCTTATATTATGTTGTTTTTATAAGTATGGCATATTTTTTCTTATTATTAATAATAATTATAATATATTGTATATAATGATAATTAAAAATATAATAACAATAATAATAATAAACCAACTTACAAATATATATTAAAAATATTAATTTCTATTTCAAAAGAACTAAGTATGCTTTTTATTATTATTATTAAATTAATAATTTTAAAACATTGTAAATTTTATTAAAAAGTTTTAGTTGGAGAAGCTCTCTAAATGGAGACGTCTATTAGTTTAAATAGAGATTAAATAACAGAATTAAATATAATATAAATATAAATATATTTTTTAATGTTAATATATATATTTTTTTTCTCTTTGACAGGTGTTAAAGCCGTTGGAGCTCTGATGTAATTAGTGCTATGGTGAGTTATATGTATATTATTTAAGCAGCAATTTTATTTATTTGTCAATTTTTTCTTTAAGTTTTTTATATAAAATATGTCAATCAATATATCATTTCACGCCAGCCAAACTTTTGAAAAAAATTAAAAATAAATTAAAGGAATTTGCCAAAGTGTGTGGATCTACTTTTAGGTGATATTATACTACTATAAATATTTATAAAATTGTGTAGCCCGCATAGTTTGTTTCAATTATCACTGAGACTACCCTCGCCCATATATACACAGTGCTGTTCATTTGTGTACGCACAACTTGATTTCCTCAGCTTTCCGTTGGCTATATATTGCCGCCGCTGCCGCTGCTTGCAGTTTGATGTGCGTGTTAATTTTATTTGCAGTTTTATTTTCGTTTGCGTTTACTTCAATGACCTTTTTGCTCTGCTGACCATTGGCCATTGGCCCGCTGGCTGTTTGGCTATTTGGCTCTGGTGTTGTTGATGTTCTGTTGCCTCTGCTACATTTGTGGCATTTTAGTTGAGTGCATTTTAAGTGCCCCCAGCACCGAGCTAGACTCCAGCTGCTGCTGCTGCTGCTGCTGTTCGCCTTTCAAGGTTACTGGCCACGCCCACAGCCAGAAGAGCAACAAATTATTCTGTTATTATTTACGTTTGCCCAGTTGACCAGCGGCGTTAAGCCTTGTGCACTTTTAAAGCTGGCAAATGTTGAGCAAAGTCTCGCTTCCACAAAGTCATATCAACCATACGCAGCGTGGGCGCTGCAAAAGAAAAGTTGAGCAAAGTCTTAGGCGATTTCAATATTTGAATATGAATTTCCTGCTTTTATATCGTAGTAAATAAATCATTTGCCATAATTTATCTGACATTTTGTACAATTCCGCTGTCAATTTGAATCAAGCGCTGGAAAGCTGTATCCCAGAGATACATAAATTATATATATATCTATATATATTTACCTGTCTTTCTCTCTGATTCCTTAAGTTGCTTGTAAACGTGGGGGCTTTGGGGTTGGCAGGAGTGCCCAATGAAGCCGCAATTTTCTTGCCAAAGAAGCATTTTTTAATTAGACAAAACTTTCACCTGCAGCTGCTGCCGTGTCTTTAAGCCAGTCGGAAGTTTGAGAGAGAGGGAGGAGGGGGGGGCGGGGTGGAGGAATTCACATTTTGGAATTTGACTTTATTTCATACTTACCCAAGTCTTTTGTGCCCCTGCCCAGCGACAGCAACTCGAACTCGAACTCGAACTGCGAACTATGCGCCAGGAGCTCAACTCAAAACAAAATTTTCGGTCTCTTCTGTCGCTGCTGTCTGTTGCCGAGTGGCGACAGTGACAGCAGTGAAGTCGCCACGGCAAGGACACACTTGACGGAGGACTCCGCTGGAGTCGGAGTCGGAGTCGAGCTTCAAGTGCGTCGGAGTTAAATGGAGTCAGCTTATAAAGCAGATACGCGCCCAGGCACAGTCGGTCCCGATGTACCCTTATTATATTTCATTTGAAATTCTTTTTTCTCTCCTTTTTTGTACCTTTTCTTTTCGGCGACAAAAAGTGATACAACAGCACGAAAATTAAAGAGGGGGGGACCGACTGCCTGGGAGCTGTTGGGAGTGGGAGTCAGAGGCAGAGGCAGAGGCGTGTCAGCCCATTGGGTAGCTTGGTAGCTGGGTACATGAATAAGTTAACTACCGCACTAATGTACATTTGATGTACTTTTCTGTTCCGTCAGCGTCCTTGGTGCGTTGCCATGAATATTGGAACGGGGTAGGGTAGAACTGGGTAGGGCTGGGTACGGCTCGGCACGGCTCGGCTCAGGTAGCTCAGTTAGCTATTTATATTGAAGCAGCTACTTCGCCAGCTTGTCTCGCTTGACAGCTGCCACGAGGCTGCCTCCACTGAACGCGTATTGAGGTGGAAGTAGAAGTCGAAGTGGAAGTGTTCTGCCAAAAGTTGCTTTCTGCTTTGTTGTCTGACTTACGAATGTGTTGGGCTGGAGAGACAGTGCAACAAAAGCTGTGGAAAACTCACGAAAAATTCAAATAATTAATTAACTTAATTTTGAGGTAGTTGAGTGGATAATAGCTTAATCATTTGATATAATAAGATATTCAAATAGATAGATAAAGTCTAGCTCTAAGCAAAGTGACCCAACAAGAGCAGCTTTTAAAGGTATCGGTAACTTAGATATGCTGAATTAGCGCTCTATAATATTTATTGTGAATTATTTGTAGTAATTGTAGGCTACGATCATGTTGACAGCTGACAGGCCTCGGTTATTACTTACATTAAGTTACTTACATTCTTCCTACTTTAACAAATCTTCAGCTTTACATTTGAGACCCTATTAACAGAATGGAGCCAAGGCATTTTGTAGCTCTGACTATACTCAGCCTTTAGCATTTCTTACTTTATTAAATCAATTTTTCCTTTCACTATTTTTTTTTAAGAGCTCTTCAGTTTATAAACTTAAATTATTGTATTATTATTTTCATATTTTTATATATTTTTCGACAGTTTTCTTCTAATTTTAGTGTAAACTTAATCGAAGTATTGTTATTTTAACACAGCAGGACAAATCTATCTTAGACAAAGCAATACTTCATTCGAGAATCTACAATAGAGAAGATCTAAAAAAAGAATTTCTCAACCTAAAGACTTCCAGTCTAGAGTTATCCAATAACACATAGTTCAGGCATTTATCGACATAGAACTAAAATTAATATATTTAATATTAAACTATTAGAAATATGCGATTAAATATAAAAAACTATAGCTTCATGCATAAGATTCAAAATAAGCTCAAAAAGGGAATGCCTTTTTATTGTTCACATAATATATATTAATTATATTTAAATATCTCTAGTTCGCTTTGTCACAGTGTAACCGCGAGCATTTGGGACATTCCATATTTGTTAGATTTATCAACTTATATTCAATTTCCTTGGTTTTCACTTGAGTTCCCCACACACACGCGTGCCCAGCTCCGCGCCACCTTGTTTTGTCACCTCAGCGACAATGGCAACACGTTTATTAGCTACCAAAAAGGAGGCACTCCGTCGCCCGCCTGCGCCTACTTTGGCAACTGCGCTTTGGAAATTTCCAAATCAAATTAACTTGCTTTCATTTGAGGCGAGGCGAGGCGAGTCGAGTAAGACGAAGGCGAAGGCGAAAGCGAGTGTGAATTTGAGTGCGAAGTGGCGTAGCATACATTTCGGGGCACTCACATCCTGTCAAGGCGTGGGCATGTTTTGTCATCTTCTTCTTCTCCTTCTTCATCATCTTCAGCATCGTCATTTTGACTTTTTTCAATTTGTATGCGAAATTTACTTTTGTTGTTACATTTTTGTTCATTTCCTTTGCGTAACTGAAAACCTGCATCAAGAGCGCTGCCTGCCTGCATCCACTGGCATATCGGAGACTCAACCAACAGCAGAGCAAAATATTGCCTGTGGGTATACATTTGTCAGGGCATTAAGTTTCACACAGACAGCTGTCGGCTGTGTTGAGGCTGTCGCAAAAAATGATTTTTATTAAAATTCGTTAGCAATTACAGAGGGAGCGAACAGGATAGACAGAGCGACATGAGTGACACACAGAAGTGACAACATTTGGGAGCTCTCTTCATAGCTAACTTTCCTTTTGTCACTCAATCGATTCATGAGGGGAATATGCGTAGATAAGGAAATTTAGGTAGATTTAATCTAAGACTTCAGGTTGACCAAAATTACATTTCTATTTAGAATTCTATACTAAATGCTTCAGGGAAATATTTAAAAAATTTGTTACTAATTTATACATGTTTATTGAATTTTAAGATCTGAATCCATATGTGAACTTATATATTAAAATTCTTGGAATTTAAAAATTTTAAAATATTTTTAAAGTATTATTTTATTAATATTTTATTTGCAATATATTTAAAACTAAACAGTGAACAATTTAACTAAAAATTTATTAACTAAATGGTTTGAGCTTCAGTGAACTCATTTCATCTATTTGAAAGGTCCAGAACGTGGAATCTTTTTAGATGCCTTTACTTATTATTAATTATTTTATTTCTTGAAATTCTAGTATTGCAAATTTTTATTCTAAAGAATCTACTTAAGTTGTCATGCATTTATAAAGAAATTGTTTCCATAAAATAAGTTATTGTTTATTGAATCTGATGTCTCATGAAATGAAATGTGAACTATAACTAAATGCTAAACTGATCCTTCATCTAAATCTGAAATAAAATGCTTATCTAATAGCTACTTTCTTCTTATAAATAAAGAAATGCAGAAGTGCGTAAAATTCCATTTTATTATTCGAATAATACAAAATATTTAAAAAATCACGAAAAGCATGAATAATATGATGTTTCCATAAATTTTATTACCTAAATTTTGTATAATTTTTGTAAAAAGTATTCAACAATATTAACAATATTTATATAAATATTTATTAAGGTTTCTCAAAATTTTGGTATTTTTTATTTAATATTTCTCTTGTATGTATACTATATTTATTATTTATATTTATATTAATATTATTTATTGTACATTTTAATATTTGTTATTTTTATATAATATAATTAAATATTTATATTAATGTTATTAGAAATATTAATATTAGTATTATCTATTATTTGTTTTAATATGTATATTATTATATCTTTAAATTTGAATACTTTTTATCTAATATTCCCTTTCAGAAATTATGTTCCAATAATACGAACAGATAAACTAATATTGTTTCGCTGTATTTATTGTCTCGCATCTTCAACTAATTTAAGACAGTCTTCACTTACTTTTAATGTGCCTTATGTAGTGCCACTTGGTTTACCTTAAATTCACTTTATTACAAATCTTATGTAGCATATGTTTAACTGACCATCCCACCACCCAGACACCCACCCACCTACACACACACACACATGCTCAGTCAGAAGTCACGAAGTAACATTTACGCGTCTGCGGTTATTTTGCTTAATTTATGTTGTAATTATTTTGTTTTGCAGTTGCCCCTCAGCCCCCTGTCTCTCTCTAGCCCCTTCCATACTGCTCGTCTTGCTCTTCCTCGACTTCTTGTTCGCGTCAGTGCAAGGCGCGCGTTATAAATATTTGCTTATAAATGTCTTACACTTTGTTCAAGTGCGCGCTTGTATGTGTGCGGGTGTGTGAACGAACGTAAGTGTGTGTGCTTGTCGGTGTGAAATGTGTGTAAATACCCGAAACACCCAGGCACAAAAGTTGCGCCTGCTGCTGCGTTCAACGTAGAAAGAGGAAGAGGGTGAGGGCATCAAAATGGGTTGTGCGTGTGTGTGTGTGTAGGTGTGTCCTTTGTCGCCATGTTTGTTTGCAAATAAATACAATTCGAAGTGTACTTTATGGCAACGCTTATGTCGTACTAATTAAATGTCACTCATACCGCCCTTACATCTGCGCTCCTGCAGCCGCCCGAACTGACTTCAAAAATTAAATGTATGACTAAATTGCATGCTGAGCCCATTGCACATGCCTGGCCATAACTTTTGCAATTGACATGTGAGAGTATGTGTGTATGTGTGTGTGTGTGTGTGTGTGTGAGTGTGCGAGCAAACAGGGGGCGTGACAGCTCGACCACCTATTGATGACAAGAGCTGCTGAACGAGCATTGAAATGGCGTGCAAATGGCTAATTAATAGCCAGACTTGTTTCCTTCTTGCCTGTCTAAGGCGTCATTAAGCAAATGGTAATGGAGACTCAAATGTTAATGGAGCTTGTTGCATTGATTTTCAATTGGATATTTGACAGACAGAAATCAATAAGGTGATAAATTTCTAAAATATACCAAAATGTATAAATATGTAAAAAAAGTAGGGAAACTGTACTTAATTAATCCTAATCCAATCGAAAATGGGAATAAAAGGGAAATAGTTGCATAAAAATATATATATTTAGCAGGCAGAATAAGGCAAATTATACCCTAAAAAGCATATATATTCTTGATCAGCGTGTCATAGGAAGTCTTTGTAGGTCTGTACGTCTGCATATTTGTCTGGCACAATGATATTTTTTGTCACAAAAGCTGGGAGCTCGAATTTGATATATATTCATATATTCCCATATACAACACACAGTATATAATTTTAATTTATTATATTTTTTGCATAACTAATCCTATTTTCTTTGTTTCTGAAAAAAATAATGTATTTCAAATTAATAAGTTTAATGTAAAATAATAATAAGAGAGTTATATTCCCATGAAGAAATTCTATAAAATAATGAATAATTATAATCAAATAAATTTTTAAAAAAGTAAATAAATATAGTACTTAATAAAAACTAATTAAAAAACAAATTAAAACTGAATTCTTTTATTCACCAAAACTATTATATAAATTATTTATTAATTGTATTATTATTGTATAATTTATAATAGTTTTAGTGAATAATCAAATTGATTTTAATTTGTTTAATTATTATTATTTTATACAATTTCTATATGTGAATATAACTCGTTTATTATTATTATTGTTTTATCTTAAATTTATTAGTTTGAAATACTAAAATAACTTGTATAAATTATAAATTATAATAATTAAATAAATTAAAACTTAATTTTTTATTTACAAAAATATAACTACAAAAAAATAAATATCTATTTGAAATAAATTAAATATTAGAGAAAAATAAATCATAAATTACAATTAAATTATTTATTATATAAATAATGATTTTTATGCTATGCTAATTTTCTTCATATTTAATGTTAAACTTGCGGTTTCGTTTCACAAATTCAAATTATAGCTACTCGTGTTTGGTTTCAATTGAAAAATTTTACACATAAAAATACAGCATAAAATTATATCCTTAAAACAAAAATTCAAACAGCCAAGCAATAAAATACCAAAGAAAATATACTGCATGTGGCGAACAGTGCTGCCCATGTGCAGGTGGAATGCTTAAGAGAGTAGAGCTACGAAAGCTAAGAGAGCACATTCTCTTGTCGTTGTACTGTCGCTTGTTGTTGCTACGGCCAGTGGAGAAACAAACATGCGCCAAATAACATGCAACAGGGAACACGAAGCACGCAGCACTTAGCACGAAGCAGATGCGGGTGCTGTCGTAATAGCGGAAATAGTGTCAGGTGAAAGCATAACGTATGCCCACAATGTGAACTTGACGAAAGGTGCGCTCGCTCGCTCGCTCTCTCTCTCTCTCTCTCTCTCTGCAGTTGTTGGGCGCTCTTTTGGCATCGCTTTGTTTGCTCTGGCGCGTTGAGTAAACACAAAATGGGCAAATTGGCAGACACAGAGCGGCAAACAAACTTTATTATGGGTCATTGTAAAGTGCAATGCAGCACCCAAACACACACACACACACACACACACACACATACAGTCACGCACACTCTCGCATGTGAGGCTGTCTAAGTGAGCGAATTGAATTGAAGTGCCTATTAGTATGCAATAGATTTTTATCAAGCCGCTGCTCTTTACAGCTCAAATTGTTTGTCTGTAAATTGAGTAAGCATGCCAATTGATACATGTGCAATTATTTAATAGCCCACATCTCATTCTCCCTCTCCCTCTCTCTCTCTCTCTCTCTCTCTGTATATTCCTCAGCTTAGTCCTTCTTTGATTGCACACACTGTATTTTGTGCCGCATTATGTGCTATTAATTTTTAAGCCTGCATAATTTTGCCATTTGGCAAAGTCAATGAAGAGAATATGAAAATAATTTGTGGATTTGTAATTTTAATTAGTTTTTGCCAGCATTGGCCAGAGACTCTGATTGCAGTGCCGTTCGCACTGGGCGGGGGCTTAAAGTATTTGCCGGTCACTGGCGTCGTTCCCCCGGTTTCTGGCTCAAACGTAAATTTGCATAAATTTGCGGCTGGCTGCTGTTTGGCTGGGTTTGTCAATGTGCTAACCATAAGTGGCATTAACCATAAAGCACTTAAAATGCGTATATACACAAATCGCTCATACGCCCCATTGCACACGGTAACCAAATCGTTTTCAATGTAAACGCATGTCTGCATATAAGTATGTATATACATATATAAGTATATATTCCTGTTTGTATGCAGTCGGGCAGTCATGGCCGTGCAGCATATCAAGCACATTCGACAATCCATTATATTGTATATATATTTTTTAATTATTTTGTGCACTGTGACACCAGGCTTATGTTCCAACTTGCTTTTGGGAGCTGTTTAATGTACTCAAGTATTTTTTTTCTTATTTTTACATACTTTTTACACTTTTTATTCATTATTATACTATTTTATTTAAATATTTTAATTATAAGTAAAAGTTGTGTTTAAAATTAATATAAAACAATAATACGCTTTTATATTCATTTTAAACACAAAACTCGTTATCCTTTTGATTACCTTCAGTGTTTTTAAATTTAATCTTTTAAAACGTTTAATTATTTATTTTAAGTATATATTTAATAATTTTAATAATCTTTAATATTTACTTTTATTGGTGGTAATTTTTACTCTAGCTATTTTTATTTTAATTGTTTTTTATAATTCTTTTATTTTCAATTCCCAGGTTTAAAATGTTCAAAGTATCAAATCTTTTTTGTAATCTAATAAATTATTTTTAAATATTTAATTAAAATAAATATTTTCTGGTCAAATTTAAACCTACTTCTTAGTTATATTTTATTTATTGATTGAAAACTATTTTTTTTTAAATTAAATAAAACATTTATAATGCATATTTATACTTTTTAATATCTATGAAAAAGTGTTTTAAATATTTTAGGTAAAATCCCAATTAAATATAATTGTTATTATATTTATATTATTTAATTTGTATTATTAAAGAAATAATTAATAAATTAATAAATAGCATAAAAGTATTTAATGAAGTATTTTTAAAATTTATATATTTGTACTTTAATTTTTTAGCTAAATTTTTTAATGTTAACTATGTGATTTATATATTAATTTTTGCTTTTATCATTATTATTTAAATTAAAGTATTTTTTATGCTCCTAGTTACATTCTTCTTATTCTTCTTTCTGTTAAATATGTATTATTAATATATGTAACCTTTTGTTTTTAATTTAAATTCAATTAAAGAATATTTATCTTTAACTAATATATGTATTATTTTTTATGTATTTTTTTTATGTATTTTTATGCCCTGAATCCATAGAAAATGGAAAATCATTTTTAGTCCATCTTTTTAACTGCAGATGTCTATTTATTTTCATTTCACGTAAAATATATAATTTTTGCTTCTTCTTTTGAACTCGGCATCAATTTGCCATATCCTTCAAATTAAATCTGCTTGCAACAATTTCCAGGTTTTTTTTGTTGTTGTTACATAATTTCTTACCTTTGTTAAATGCGGACTCAAGGCCACGGTATTATTTTAGCATTTACTTAACATAATGAATTGTATATATATATATATATATATATATATATATATATATATATATATATATATATATATATATATATATATGAAACTATATGTATATATAGGTATTTTTATATGTATATAAATACGTATTTTTTAATGAACGCGGACTGGCAGCAAGGCGGCCAGTTGATCTGTTGTATCTGGCGACAGGGCGGCGGGTTGATTAAAATCACACATACGCATCATTGCACAATGCATTGCATTGAATTTTTGTGCGATTTTTTCAACTTGGCTTTGGTTGTTTTCGCTTTTTATTTTTGTCATTGAATGAAGCGCACTTAATAAGTGAAAATGCGTGTGGCATATTAAAACTGACATATTTAACAAATAGCTTGCAAAAAGTCGCGTCATCGTTGCAATATGAATATGACAGCGGCTCAGTCAGCGACAAAAAATATAAAAAATACATGTATCCATATATATATTGATATTTATATTTATATATGTATATGTATATCCCACAAAAGTAAAGGAAAACATAATAAAAAAAAATATGGAGAAAATTTACGACATTTTCATAAATAACAAAAACATTTTGCTGGCCATCTTTGACGCTGTTGCAACAGTTTTGCAATTTTGCCGTTGGCATTAATTATGAACAAATTAATTAAATTAATTACTCATGCATATATAGTAGAGTGCATTCGCTGGCGCAATCACTTGCAATCGCATTCACTTTTGTGCGGTTTTCGCAAATATTTACGCTGCCCGCTTGGGACGCGACGCCACGCGCTTTGATGCGCCTTTGCGCCCCGAAAACTGTTCAACTATGATGCATTTTAAATATTTGATTTCATTTTAAATAACATCGATATTTATTTGTTTTTTACGCAAACGGAAATGAGCAGAGTGCTTAAATGGCTTTGTGAACTGAACTGATGTAGATATATGAGTTTGTATTTATTGACTTGGAAAATAAACTAATGTTGAAACTATAATGAAACCTTCGCTGAGTCTGATTCAGCTTGAAGCTACACTTTGACAGCTTTTTAATTATAGGAACATGTGAGCCAAAACTCTGCTTTAACTAAGAGTTTGTCGATCCAATTGGAAGCTTTACACAAAGCATAAGCAAGACAAGTCTTCTAGCTACCTTTAAATCTTATTTCCAATGCAGTTTTATCTTCGCAGTTCAATATATATTCCTTTCTCTTTCCATCTCTCTCTGTCTCTGTTTTATTTCGCCTTTTTGTGATTGATACTAATAGTTGATGCAAAAGATTTATTTAGAGAAATAAAACCAAATCCAATTAGCATTTAAATGTTAGCCAAAAAAAGCAAAAGAAAAGTGAAATGGCAACAAATAAGATGAATCTGGTGAGGAGTACTCGACTAGGAAATACCCTGAACCCTTAGTTGAGCTGATGTCAATCATTGCAGAGCGCTTGTATGCATGCATGTAGATAAGCAGCCCACAATACTTGATAGCTACTAAGGGCCGGGTGTATCCTAAACACATATAAACACATATATTCATATATATATATATACACTCACAGATTGACTGGAGGAAATTGTTTATTGAATCATTTTACTTTTCTCTTCTAAGTATTCAATAATGTAAAATTCTTTTCTGTTTCCATTTCGGCAAGTAAAATTATTTAATATCTGAAATATGTGTTTCTATTGTGGGTGAACGCTTAAAATCAGAAATATTTGTAGTCATTGAATTCATCATAAAAGTCCACGTAGTCAATATGAATTACCCAACTTACTCGAGTTACTCCAGTCAATATCGATTATTATCGATAACAAGAGTAGGAAGTTGTCGAAAAGCATGATAAAGTAGGACTGCATGACATAGACAAAATAATATATATTTAAAACTTCGAGTCCATAGCACTTGATGAAAAACAGAGCTAGATTCATTCAGCTCGCTATCCTGAGGACAAATGCATAGACCTTATTGACTGTCCCATGTCCTCTTCCACCCCGTTACATACTCACTAACAAAAGCCTTATACCCTGATTGGCTTTAGGGCAGTCCACAGAAAAAAAATTGAACTAAATGTAAACACACAAAGGAGAACCACAAAAATCCAACTGGCTTTTCGGATACAAATCTAAACTAATTTGCAAGTCTCAGTGCAGGCGACGGCGGGGGCAACATTTCGAGGACGTGGCCACAGAAATTGCAACTTAAAAATCAACTTCGGGCGGTTGGCGATGTGGGTAACAGAAGCGGAAATGCTACCAGAGCACGGTGACGACTTTCGCCAACACATTTAACCACATTTTAAGCACATTTAAATACAACAACAAATAAAATATGCAGACGGACGGACGGACGGGAGGGTGGCTTTAATGGAGGCGGGGACAATGAATTACGACGCCACGCAACGAAAAACTGCAAAAGAGAAGACAAATAACAAAAAAAGAGGAGAGTAGAACAACAAAAGGCAGGCAGGACATGCCGAAGGACAACTACAATGAGATGCCAGCAAACAAAGGCGGACAGGAAAGGCAATCGGCAGCAGCAGCAGCAGCAGGAGCTGCCAGCCGGCAGCCGGCAGCAGGCAACAGGAGCAAATACTACAAGCAATTTAACATTATTTTAATGCCAGCCTCTGGCGTCCTTTGTCTCTGTATGCGAACCACCCACCCACCCACTCGCACTCGTGGGCACATTTACATGCGTGTTTATCTGCCATGTAAGTAGTGTGTATAAAATAGAGCGACAGTTATCTATGTGCCAGCCGCCATGACCGCCTGTTGCGACTCCAGCGGCGAGAGTAAGAGTGAGCGAGGCCGTTGGCTGCCGAAAGAGAAAGCAGACAGCACGCGCGCGCCCTCGCTCCTCGCTTGTAATAGTGTGCAAATGTGTTTGTCATTTGTCTTTTTAACGCCGAACTGCCTGGGAGTGTGTACGTGGACGCGAACGTGGACTGACTGACTCGCTAACTGACTCGCTGACTGACTGTTGCTGGTACCAAAAACTGGGTCCTGTCAACCCGCTGCGACGCTGACGGCGACGTTTTGACTTCCGGCGGAAGTGCGCATTAAAATTGCCATTAGCCAAGCGTCAGCTGAACGGGGAGTTAGAGCCGAGTATTCACACATCTTCTACTTCTGCATCTCTCTTTTTTTGTCAACTGCCAAACACAATAGGCTCGTAATTGGCACAGCATCAGCAGCAGAAGTCCCAGCAATTGTCTTGCCACTTTCAATTCCAAGAGGATGACTAACGATTGCCGATTTAGGGGCAGATCTTAGGTTTAGTTTGGCAGAAGGCTTTATTCAAGTGAAAGTATTTTTAATGCAAATTTGTTTGGAGTATTATTAAACCAGTTGATTGTTTTATAAATATTATTTATATTTTATTTTTATTTAAATACTACGTATATTTATTTGATTATTTTTTAAATATTATTTAAAATTTTAAAAATGGAAAAACAGAAAAAAAGGTGGTAGGAACATATGGCTTTCGCTTATCAACCTTAGATATATTCAAGCACTCAATTGTTCAAAGAGAATTCTTTTCTTTTTCTTAGATATATTATATATAATGTTAATCATATGATACAATTTTGATATACGTATAAGGTTTTCTCATTTGTTACAAAATTTAATTTGTGATATTGTATAAAACGAAATGTAATTTATTTAAATTATATTTAATTTTATCTAATTTATTTTTTTTTTTATTATTATTCTATTGTTATCATTTTTTTATTATTATTTTAATTTAAGTTTATTTGAGTTTTTTTTTTAATTTAATTTAATTCAATTCAAATCAATTGCATTCAGTTTAATTCATTTTAGTTGAATTTAATTGAATTAAATGTAATATAAATTAATTTAATTTATTTTTATTGATTTTTTTTACATTTAAATTTAATTTAATTTAATATTTTCTAAAAAATTAAATGTTTTATTTATTAATATTTAGCCATTTTAAATCCTTTAAATTCTCCTATATATTTCAAATAATTCATATCCAAATCAATTAAATTGCCTTCAACAATATTTTAATTTAATTTTCTCAGCATTTTAAAACAATTTTAATTTTATTTTGAACATCTCAAATTTAATTTCTGCTTGCTTTGGCCATTTGGAATTTCATCTTGTTGGCATTTCCACTACTAATGGTGTGCGAATGCGCAACTTGTAGCTCTGCGGGTGGTCGTTCGACAATCGCTCACCTGCTGCGATGTAGCAAAATGGCTTCAACAATTTCCGCTTGAGCACTATTGCTGCGCCTTTAACTAACTGTTGCTGTTGACTGAGGTTTACTTTAAGCTCTATTGAAATGAAACAAAATGGAAAGTGCCACGAAGCAATTTAGCTTGGCAATGATGAATTGTAGTGGCTTAGACGAAATACCTGAAAGCTGCAATTTTAAATTGTGGTAATGGAAGAAGTATTTGAATTGCAAATATTTTTATTGTTATACGAAAACACGTAACAAATTAAGTCTTTATTCACTAAAGATTCAAAAAGAAAAGTAAAGTTCTGTAACTGTGAAATGGGATAACAGAAGAAAATCACAAATCGAAAGTCCGACCATTGGTTGGTTTATCTATCAACTCAGAGCTGTTTCGATTACAGTAATAATTTTGGTACAATTTTTATTATCATTCATAGTCAATTTTATCATATTTTTCTGGGCAGCCCTAACTAAATTATCGAAACTGCCTTTACATAATATATTATACTATAGTATACATATATTATATTATAATAAGTATTTAATTATATATATTATAATATATAATTTACTCTTCCTCCTCTCCCATCTTCCCTCTGCAATAGTTGGAGTAGCTCTATTCGCTTAATGAGCATAAATATTGAGTGATTGGCCATGCACTTGGCATATTTCGAGCTATTTAATGATAGTTTAATTCAGATTTGTAAATGGACTTAATTCAATTAAATCGTTTGGCTTGGCTAATTTACGGAGCCACTCGATGATCGCCGCATTGGATTAATTGATTTCCAGTTGGCGGCTCGACGTACGTACAGTGTGCACTCGGATAACAAACAAATTGACATGGCATCAAAATGGATTTTTTGTATATATTATTGCATAACAAATTATCAAGCACAAACACACACACACACACACACTCGCACACACACACGCACACAATTGCCACATGAAATGGCATAATAATAAATTGTAAATGCACAAAATGTCACAGTATTATTATAATGGGAATCAAGCCTGTCTGCCCTCTCTTTCTCTCTCTCTCTCTCTCTCTCTCTCTCTCTCGCGCTCTCTCTCTCTCCCTGTGTAGGTAACTGTAGCTTCAGATTCAGTCGGATACGTTTTAATGCCATTGCAATTGATATTTCAATTAATTTTCAATTAAAAATGGTTTTAATAACACATAAAGCACTGTCGAAAGAACGCGAGGCCGAACGGTTCAGAGTATTTCAGCAAATGATTTGTGGTGGAAAAAGAGTATTTATCAAGCTAGTGTTATGGTTGAGCAAGTGTATGTGAGTGTGTGTGACCGAGCTGTCTGCCAAAGTTGAAAATTGAACATTTTTAAATAGCAGAAAAAAAAGTTGAAAAGTGTGGGAACAAATTAAAAAAAAATTAAAATAATAATAATATTTTTATAAAAATAAGAGTTATTAAAAAAACTCTTAGCATCCATAAACATTATTTAATAGGGACGTACATATATGAGCAACTTGCATATTTCCTTCAGAGAAAAAGTAATCACGGCAAGTAAAATTATTTCTCTATTTCTTTTATGCACACCAAATCAAAGCACAAATGAATTCAATTTTATTAATTCCCTATTATAAAATTCGCACAAAATTAATTTTTGGCTTTTAACTTTAAGCTTAGCTTTTGCCAGTTTTATTTTAATAAATACATTTGGATTTTTGTATGCTTTTATTTAGTCCGCGGGAGATTTTGTTATTGTTCCGTGATTTTTGTCTGCGGTTATTTTTATGGGCAAAGCTTTTTTTTATTTTAGTAATTTCTAGAGGAAAAAACTTTTGGTTTATGAATTTATATTAAAATTTAAAAAAATTGCAATTATTCTATATATTATATTTATTTGATATTTTTATTTTTTTATTTTATTTTTCTTACTTTTTTCAGTATCTGATACGGATAAACAACATTTTGTGTACTTTTGGGTAAGTGCAAAACTTTTTTTTAGCAAAATATTCATTTATTTGTTATATGTTTATAGTAATCTAAAGTCAATGTGAATTATTACTACTAAATTTATTTATCAATATTTATCTATTATAACCAAATAAAGGTTTATAATCAGCCAAGTTTTCGACACCAACAAAAGTCTGTGAGCTCCTTTTAAGGACTGCTCAAATAATATTTTATATATTTTGGCAAACAAAAACCCAAAGTACAACAGATTTAATTTACTTTAAATAAGGTAAAGCTCCGAACTAAAGCAAAAAAAGACTTGAAGTGTGAGAATCTAATATGATAAAGCCACACAAAAGTGTTGATGTGGTAAAGTTGTTTACCAACAATACAGGCGAAATTCTATAAGCCAAAAATTTGTAAATAATTCCCATAAAAAAATAGAGTAAAATTAGAGATGAATGCTTCTGCTTGCTACTATAACATATTAATTTGTATAAAAAAAACAGCAAAAACAAATACACATTTCCAAATTTTCAAATTTATTTTAGATTATAAAAATGGGGAAAAAATAATGCATATATATTTTGTGATTAATTAATATACTTTAGTTATTAGTTATTTTGTTAGCATGCTAATTAATTTTTGCGGTTACTATTTATTTAATTTATATTTATATTTGTATTTGTGATTGTATTTTTTATTGTTGTTCATTTTGCGCTTTGCTGTTGTTGGTTTACCGATTTGGCGTTGCATGAAGTTGACAAAGTGCCAGGCTCTGTGGCAGCACTTTTAGTAGTTAGTTGTTGTCGTTGTTGGTGTTGTTGTTGTTGTTGCTTTTGCTCTAGTTGTTGTTGTTAGTTTGTTTAACAAAACCAAAAGCGAAAATTTGAACAAGTTGTTGTTGCGGTTCAAATGCACTCGTTAAATCAACACCAGCAACAACAAAGCGAACAACAACAACAAGAACAGGTAGCACTCAATGGCAGACGTTTGAGAATTTAAACAAACAAAATTTGCACAATTTTCGTCCAGCTGAAGCCAAGTGTAAAAATAAATATTTAATTGTCCTAATTGTCGTTGCATTATTGCATAAATAAACATTGAAAACCCTTGCACATCGAATGCATAAATTATCGCTCATTGTTTTTATTGCCGTCACTCGGGCAGCAATTTGACAATTGTTTAAATACTCGCATTCTATTGATCAGACATAGATACAAATTCAATTTGCTGCATTATGTTATTAGCATAAGCTGGCAGAGCTGCTATAACTGAATAAAGTTTTCATATTTGGACAATTGGAGTGATAGGAAATTATGCGGTTGACAGTGTAAATAAAGATATATATTTAATATTAATTTTATATATATTTTTTTAAATTTTTATTTATTTTATTTTGTTTAAGAAGTTCAGGAAATCAAACTGAACTGAACTTTCAGTTGAAAGTATTTATCATTGCTATCAGTTCACATGTTATTAATGCGTATACTTAATATTTCTCTAACGGACCGAAAACCTGACGTTAGGCAAATTTATTCTTACTATTACGCTATTACACTGTGACGCTATTACACTATTACGCTATTAGGCTGTTACTCTATTACGCTATTACGTTATTTCGCTATTCAGCTATTACGATATTACGCTATTATGATATTACGCTGTTACGCTATTATGATGTTACGTTCTGACGTTGTAACACTATTACGTTGTTACGCAATTTCGTTAATACGGTATTATGATATTACGCTATTACGATATTACGCTACGTTATTTCGCTGTCATCTTTCGCTCCAACGTTCATACTCTACTACGCTTTCAGTAATTCAGCTCTTACGTAACTTGGTTCTATTGCGCTCCTATGCTCATACTCTCCAATACTCATGTAAGTATTCTCTTGCGTTATTGAGTTCTTAAGTAACAGAGCTCTTTTACGCTTCAAGACTCCTGAGCACTTATGCCTATTATTGCCATACGTTCAAGTGCTCATACGCTCTGACCTAATTGATCTCGTTCTCTCCTGTGCTCTTACGCTCCTACGTTTTCATGTAGCGGATATCTTATAAAATTGTGCTCTTATGAAATACCACTCTTACGTAATTAAGTAACTCTTACACTTGATGCTGAGCTTATTTGATTTTTTAGTTTAACAAAGCTTATGTTCAAGACGAATGCGCTGAGAGAAGATCGCAGAATAAAAGCAAATATATATGTATATATTTATATATATATATATATGTCCAAATCTATAAACAATTCCCTTAAATATTCCATATAACTATTACAATAGTTTGCTTAATACTATTAACAAATTCGCTTTATATTATTAACTATTTAAGCACTTACCACACACACGAAAAAGAGGAGTTCAACTGCTCGACTGTCCACCAGGAGATCAGGCATCCGACTGAGGAAGCTCTGCTGCTGGCTCGCCTTTATATAGGACGAGCCAAGCAGTCGAACTCGAACGCTGCTCGTCGACCTGTTGTTGAGTTATTTTGCATGCTCGATCAGTGCGCGATCAGTGGGTTCGATCAGCTTTGAGCAGCAGCTGCTGTTTGACACCTTCTAGATAGGTATACGCAGGGAGATAGATATGACTCAACTGGTCTGGCTCTGCTCCTGATCTAGCTCAACTGTTACTGACCTTTGTCTCTTCCAGTGTGCTTTTGGCTGAGTTCTGGCTCAGCTCTGACTCGACTCTGGCTCAATATATATATATTATTAAAATAAAGACAACAGACATTCTACATTTAAGCATCATATCATAAATGATGCCTTCACTTATGACAATCACGAAGTTCATTACTATTGATTGAAACTTATGAAGTGCGTAAAATAAGCTTTATTCATAATTAAAATCATGTGTCTGTGCGCCTTAATATGGCTATATTATTAAAGCTGGCTTCTCGGACGATGTCATCGACCTGGCCGAAAAAAGTGCCACAGCCAGAGCTGGCTCAAAGGACGAGAGGGATGCTGATTGGTTGAATCTGTTGAATCTCTTGCTCAGTTCTTGCATTTCGTTTGCATTTAAATGTTTCAACATTTCCGTTTAATGTGGCTGCATTTCCGTGAACATTTAATTAAAAACTGGCAGTTGCTTCGGCTGCCTTTTGATTGTGCGGCTTCTGCAGCGTCACATGAAAATAATTAATATTTTTCGTAACAAAAAATATATTTAAAAAAAAAATATATATATACAAAAATATCAGTAATAAAAAAATAAAATAATTTAAATCCTTTTTTATTTATTTAATTAAGAGCGCAAAACTCAAGGCAGGTGGTCGATGCGCGCCGAAACAATAATTCTTTGAAAATATATTTATTTTCTGTGAATTTATTAAAATTGATATTGAACAAATTTAAACCAGTAAAGCTTACACATTTGTGAAACATATTTTATTTCATTTATGCTCAGCAATAATTGCTTTGGAAATCGAGTGAATGGGACTACACAAGCGCTTAATAATGTTAAGCTATGGTTGAAGATCTTATAGAATAAATTGTCTGATAATGTATAAAGTTTCTTATAATGATGATGATATTTTGTCATGATTTATTGACTAGCTGAAAGAACGAGTTCTGTGAGAACTGGAAATAAATATACAACTAAATCAAAATAAATAAATAATCAAAATAATAAATAATAATAAATGAGTAAGTAATAAATAAAACAATTAATAAAATAATAAATAAATAAATTAAAAAAAATAAAATAATTAAAATATATATCGAACAATCTAAATAGATCATTTAAATAGAGCAATATATATTCATAACAGTTTTACAGGGTATCTTTTAGTGTCCTACTCCCAACTATTACTTTTGCTTATTTTTCATAAATATATCTGCACAGCCACAACAATCGGTTGTTAAAAGTTCGGGCAACCGAACAAGACACAAAAAAAGCGGAAAAAAATATGAAAATTGTTATTATTGTTATTATTACACTACACAACACAGCAGAGTTGCGAGAAGCTGCGTTTTTTAATTAAATAAATACATGTTTTATATGCCACAAAAGAAAAGTGCAGCGACACGAGGCAAATGTAAAATGAAATCCATCTGGGCAGGCATATATATATATATAAAATGTATAAATATATATAAAGATGCATATTTATATATATGTATTCTCACTGCGAGTTAAATTTAACACATTTATGAAGATTGTTGAAGTGGCAGAGCCACTTTCGGGTCGACTTTAACAAGTTGCTGCACACAAAATTAAACAAGGTCCGCGCGATGGCTGCAAAATTTGCAAATTATAATTATTTCATACCTGGCTCGAAAGGCAAATTTGCGCTTCACTCGAAAAAGGACTTCGGCGAAGGCAGTGGCCAACAGGATAAAACGCTTTACAAGCTGCAGGACGAGCCTTGGCGCACCAAAGTGCGCAATGAAGAGGCTGGCAAAATGGCAGCAGCCACGTTAGATGATGGCAAAACTAGGAGGAGATCGTGGGACGTACGTGTAGTGGTTGGATGGGTGGCTTAGCCCACGCGAGGGGGTGGAGGGTGGTGGTGGGTGGTCCACGTGACAGGTCGAAGGACTGGGCAAACTTCAATTACAGCTTAAAACTTTCAATTAAAAACTTTACCGCGCGTGAGAAAAAAAAGTAGTGAGGAGAGAGAAAGACGGAGAGAAAAGGAGAAAATAAAATTGTGAAGTGGCTGGAAAAATGCATATTGAAGCTTAGGAAATTATAGCCTAGATGAGCACATTTGCTGGCAATTAGAAACTGCATAAAAACTGCAAATATTCATAATGAAACTTATAGCATATGCATGTGAGGCATAAGGCGGAGAATGGGGAGTGAAAGGGTCTATAAAGAATTTTTATATAATATATATACATAATATATGAAAATATAGTACAGAAATATATGTATATTATGTATTAATAAATATTTAATCTTTCATTTTCAATAATCATTAACGAAAACAGTAAAGGGAGAGTATGTATGAGGCAAAGTGCTGCAAATTGAACTGCTAGAAAAGTGACCGAGCCAGATTGATACTATTATCGATAGCAAAGCTTTAAGCAACTGTTTGAGTTATCGATAACAAGCAGCCGTTGAAATATGCAATAGGATTTGCCATTTTATTTGAAAACCTAATTGTTTACATAATATTAATAAAATTTCGATTGATCTTCAGCGTGCGGCCGGAGAAGAGTATAGCTTGGGAGTACAGGCAATTCATATCATAGCTAAGCAATTTGAGCCTGAGAACAGTCTTTTGACTGTTGGGTCAATGTTCAGACGAAGATTAATAAGAGGCAGGGAAGAATATATATATTTACTAATGACCAAGTTACCAATTCTCTATAGGCTAAATGTCCATTTTATTTGGCAAGAGCTCTGCAAATAGAGCTGAAGATTAAAGATCTAGTATGGGTGGTATTGAGGGCAAAGTACAATTGAGAATTTTATTTTAATATAATCACGCCTTTACCTTCTTCAAAATCCTATTGTGCCCTAAATACATATTTCTTTTGCATTGTGTCTAAAAATTAAAATGGACCGTTGAAAGAGCTTGAACAAGTTGAACTGCTGCCAAAAAAAAACAGTTTTTAGTCTTCTCATAGCAGCCTCTCATTAGCTGTATTATTTTTTTAAACTATCCATATATAAAATATATAAATATATATATAATATATATAACAAAATATCTATATTTTGAAGTAGCACGTAATAATTTAACTTTTTTTAAATAAATAAATAATGTATAATTTAATAATACAAATTTAAGTTTTAATTTAGTCAAGTTTAATTTGATTGCATAAAAGCAAATGCAGCAGCTAACACGACTCTGTTATGATAAAAATAGCTATATAGTATATACTCACATAAATATATAGTATATATAGTATATCTCAGATATATACAATTTGGACACATATAGTATATCTTGTAAATCTCAGTGCTTGTAACTGATTCAACTGTGAAAGCTGAACACCTGACTTGCTTCTGCAGCAGCAGCAGCCCAGCTCGTGCATCTTTAAGAGGTGCCGCTGCTGGTGCCGCTGCAGTCTGGCATAAAATGTGCAGTGGGAAAAACTTTGTAGCCAAACAAAGAAAATCCCGCACAGACTTTGGCCATATGGCAAATATGGCAGCGCCTTCAACGTCGTCATCGTCGCTGCACAGACTCCAAAAGTTTTTTGCTTAAATTTTTCAGTTTCTTTTGGCACAGCGGGCGGCCAGGCAGGTGAGACAGGTGGGCGGGACTGGCAGGAGAATGCATTTTTAATGAATCCTGAAAAGGTGAATGTAACCTGGGCAGGTGAGAAAACGAGACCAAAACGAAATGCAACAGAAAATGTTGCAAAAATTGAAAAGCGCAACTTTGACTTTGCTGTGGGTGGCCAACTGTGCAGCTACATGTGTATAGGTGTGTCTGTCTCTGTATGTGTAAGTGTTTGGTTTCTCGTCAGAGCGAACTTCAACATCCAGGCAGCGGCGCAGGCCAAACTCTTAATTGAATTAAACTTTTTAGCTGCAAAGTGAAAGCAAAGCAAAAGCAAACTAAAAAAAAAAAAAACAATTTTAACCAATTTTTTTCTTACGTTGTCTTTTTGCACCCTGGCGGAGGTTGGCCATGATGATTTTGTCAGCATGTTTGTTGCACTACAAACATTAGGAAATGGCTAAAATAAGTGCGGCAACTGCATAAATGGACTGCGCTAATGATAATTGATTGCCCGAAGAGTCGCGTGGCTGAATTGAAAGCTGTTTAAAGCCAGTGAAGGCTTTCAATCCAATTTGCATTGCTACAAATGGGGCTTAAAAGATTTTGATTTTCTACTTAAGTAATTAGACATTAAAAATTGATTTTCTATGTAATACAAATTGCTTAGGGGTTAATCTCTTTTTATTTCCATATGATTTTCATCAATTTTGTAATTATTAATATTTATTTATTTCTGTCTACAATTCTGCCTTTCTGTGAAAATGGTTTCTTTCTCTCTATGTGCCTCTCTCTCTCTCTCTCTCTCTAGCTCTCTTTCTGTTGCTTTCGGTCTTCTTTCTGTCTCTTTTTCTCAGACGACCTCTCTCTGTTTCTCTGTTTCTTTGCATTTTTCTCTGTTTCCCTCTCTGCCTCTCTATTCTCTCCTACTCGCTCTTTCAGTCTTTTCTTCTTTGCGTCTCTCTGTCTTTATCTCTTTTATTCTGCTTACCTCATTTTCATTTCCCTTTCCTTCAATGCCTTTCTCTCACGTTTTCTCTCCCACCATCCCTCTATTTCTTTAGCTATCTTTCTCTTTAACTCTCTCAATGCCTCTCTTAATGTCCCTTTCTATCACTATCTCTTCCTATCGCTTTATCTCTCTCTTTCTTCATCTCTCCTTCTCTATTTCTTTCTCTTTTCTTCCGTCTATTGCTCTCTCCCTACTTCTCTCTATCTCTTTCACTCTCTATCTCTACCACTTTTCCTATTTCTCTCTCTCTCTCTCTCTCTCTCTCTTAGTCGCTCTCAATCTTTCGCTCCCTGCCACTCTCAGTCTCTCTCTATCTCTCATAACTCTTCACTATGTCTTTCTCCTACTTTATCCTCATTCTCTATTTCCTATTGTCTTCTTCTCACTTGCATTCATTCTCTATTTCGCTTACTCTCAGTATTCTCTCTACTTCTCTCACTCTCACTAGCTGTATCTGTCTATCATTCACTCTCTCTCTCTCTCTCTCTCTCTCTCTCTCTCTCTCTCTCTCTCTCTCCATGTCTGTCTCTCGACCACAACAGTATCACTCAATTTTCCATATATTAATCAAAAATATTACAACATGTAAATGGAAAACCAAAGGCTTAGCAGCTTTACATTGAATATTAGAACTTTACCATAATTTCATACATAAGTAGATTAGGTCCGGCGTAAAGCCGATGTCTGAAAAATGCACTGCAAATACAATTTCATTCCGCAGCATGAATTATTGATGGGGACTTTTGTAAGGGCATCGAATATTCAGGCATAACATTAAGGAATATGTTTTCATAATGCGTTCAGCATATTGCGTTTGCATTTTGCATTTCTATGCAAAAATTGCAACTTTTATTTTATTTATTTCTTGTGAAGTGAATTGAATTGATTTTTGCCCATTTACCAATTTCCCAATTTCCCAATTTGCAGTCGTAAGCCCCACGCGCCCCAAACGTGCTACATTTAATTGAATTTGCACAAAAATTATAAATTCACACAATTGTCCGTTGTGGGGCTTCGTTTTGCGCAATTTCCGCACTTTAAGTGGTATTTTGTGAAATTATTATAAATTATTTATTTGCCGCTAGGGGGCGTCCGACAAAAAACAAAAAACAAAAAACAAAAACAATAATCAAAACAATGAAATTTGACTGAAAGCAACAGCAACAAGAGTCGAGAGCACAGAAAATGCACAAAAATTAACTTTATTTCCGTTTACGAGCTCCGAAAATGAACATAAATACGAAATTTAAATGCGACGAGAGGAAGGTGCAAAATACATATATAAATACATATATATACATTTGTATATATATATATATATTTAGATCAACTGATTGCAATTATGTGGCGCGCTTTGGCATATGGAAGTCGTTATAAATTTTAATTAAATTCACGCAGGGCTTAGTTCTCGGACCTATTGCGCTGACATATGTGGGTCATAAAGCGACAAGATGGAGCTGACAAATAAATTGAAAAATGTGCAAAACTCAATGCGCAGTGCGACAAGCTAAAAATGGAAAACCAGTCAATTTTTATGGCATACTTTTAGGCGGGCAGCAGCTCACAATAAGTATACAAGGTGAATAAGGACATCACACACACGCACAAAGCGAAACATGAAAATGATCGAAGAGCAAATGCCCTGGAAAATAGTACAATATATATATCTTATATATACATCTTTGGTAATAGTTAGTTAAAGCAGTAGTAAATTGGAAAACATCTAGAAAATTCAATTGAATCTTATGAATTTTCTTATTTTGACAGACTTGAGATATCTATGATATCTATAGGGTATACAATACAAATGAAATGGAAATATTGTTGCTAAGGGTGGAAAATAAAGTACGAGCCAGGAAAATTTGGGTGTGAGAGCAGCGAGTGCTGAGTACAGCAAATGCTGCTCCGCCCCCTCGAAATGTAATAAAAATCATGTAAGCAGATATGTAGCATTCGGAATTTATAGGTCCTCGATGTAAACTTTTGAATGCTAATGGAAGCAAACAGTCAGCGAAAATAAAAAATAAAAGGCTGAAGTGAATGTGAAACTATATGCAGAAGACAGATGGAGAAAACTGTGTACTTACCTATGGGGGCGTTCAGGTAAATGTGAGCAGGAGAGAACAGAAAAAACAAATTCTGTAAGTGAGACATTATATATAATGTATATTTAGATAAATATATATTTCCTTTTATTATTAATTGATAACAAAAAATAAAAATATTTACTCTTCCTTATTTTTGCAAGTTCCATTTTTCATATATACATATATTAAGACATAAATAAATATAATTAAATAATAAATATATTATGTATATGTAGTAAAACAATTTCTATAAATTTATATTGCCATTTTTTAATTGTTAAAAAAATATTAGAAATATTTGAAATATAGAAATATTATACAGTAAAAATATTTGCGGCATTTGCTCTAAATTTTTATTTATACAAAAAATAAAATATTAAAAAAATAAAAATACTTGCTGCCTATATATATTTTTCGTAATTATATGTATGCATTTCAAAATATATATTTATATAAATATATTGCCATTTCTTTTAGTTGATATAAAAGTATAAAAATATTTATTAAAATAAAAATATTTTAAGAATAAATGTATACAAATTCAAACATTGCCATTTCTTTCTATTGCTAAAAAATGTTAGAAAATAAGAATATTTATTATTATTTTCTTGATTACAAATTTTAAATTTGAATAATATATATTATTAATATTACTGCTGATATACAATGTTTTTAGATTACTTTTATAAATTTATATATATTTTTATAAATTTTGTATATAGTATATACTGGAGTTTTTATTTCGTTAGTACTCAGTTGCCCATGCCAGAGTGGTGCCAGTGAACTTCAGAACATAATATCATAATCACAAGGCTTAAATTCCAAAGTTCAGTCACTTTTGCTATAAATTAACAACAGGAACAACAGCAGCTGCAACAAAGTTCGACGAGAATATATTTTAAAATCAGAAGAGAGTGCAGAGATGCCTAAAATGCGGGAGGGCCTTTCCGTTACGGGCCGGTACTCGTCCGCCGCCTTGCCTCGCGAGTCCAAGCAAATCGCAAGTGTCGTACGGCGAATGTCGAGTGCTGTGAGGGACTCGTATGTGCCCGAACCGACACAGAAGGCGACTGTGAGCCGAGACAAGAACCGGTGTCCGCCGAAGAAGGCGCACCGGATGAAGAAGAACGAGGTTGAAATTTCCAAGTTCAAGAACATTGACTTCTCGCGCCGCGACTCGGATCCCCTGCTGACCGTGCAGACTCTTGAGTTTCCGGACGTGAATATCAAGCGTACGGAGATCACTGAACGCGACGCCTGCGGCAAGCCGGTGATGACCAGGAAAACCGGCAATGACTTTCTGAGCTCAAGTGTCTCAGGCTTTCGCGATGGGATCTTCACGGTGAATATGAAGGCGCGAAGCTGCACGACGACCAGCCTGCCGCGCAGGCCCCCTAAACCGACAAAATCTATGGAGCCCTCGCACAACACGGGATCCGTAAATTCTGGGGAAATGGCCGACTCCTACCATGTGCCGTCCACTCGAGCCAAAAACTTCAAGGGCGACCAGTGGAAGAAGCCGTGCGATGTTAGCTACGTGATCGGAGCTCCCCAGCCCCATATCGGAGTTTGTCCGGGCAACTTTCAGCAGCTGTCGAAACTGGCGCCGGTGCGTCAGAAGTTCTTCCTCACCCAGGACCCGCGCAAGACTCACTGTCTGACCAATCCCAGTGCGCTGCGGCACCAGAAACTGACGGACGAACAACAATTCAAGCTGATTAGCAAGATGGTCAAGCACGGAGACAACGTCTGCGCCAGCACGGGCTCCGAGTCCTCCGATTCGCATATCTGCGAGGTCATTGACTTGGAGAATCCTGTCAACTTGGACTTCCAGGGCATGGACTACAAGAACACCTACGAGAAGGACGAGCAGGAGCAGCAGAACCAACAGACCTACTGGCGCGTTGTTCGCTACATGACGCGCCGACGGACGAAGAAGCAGACCGCCACCAAAGTGGAGGCCGAGCTGAAGGCTGAGCGGCTGGCGATCCCTCCTGTGTTCAATACAAAAATCAAGGATGCGCCCATCGTAGAGGATCCGCCGGCAAAGGAATTTAAGCTGGCCGAGCTGTTCCGCTCACCGGAAAAGCCAGCCAACAAGGCCAAGATCGCCGAGGAGCAGAAGCGCCGCGAGGCCCGCTACAAGGACATTTATCTGCGCAACAAACAGCGCGAAGCCGAGCGAGAGCTGGCGCGCAAGAAAGTGGAGGCAGCCGCGCTGGAGATACAGGCGCGCACCGTGGCCGAAAAGGACTTGCAGGAGGATGTGGCGAAAATCGACGATGATATCGAGCGCAGCTTCCGGAAGTTTGAGTACATTCCGCCCGTAATACGCAAGCGCAAGTTCTTCCCCAAGACGCTGACCGAAACCGAACGCCTCAAGTCGATTATGCACAAGGAGAACTGCGTGCGACGCGACTTGGCCCGCGTGACGCAAGAGTTCTTCCTGGAGCGCACTGGCAAGCTGAAGAAGTTCCCGGAGGCGTCGCAGCAGCTGCGCTGCGAGGAGAGCATCGACGGCAGCGCCGGCACCACGCCCAGCGAGCAGAGCAGCGACGACGAGGACTACCTGAAGGTGGGCAAGATCGGGGACAAATTCCAGCTGCGCGGATTTCACTTCAAGCACGGCGACGGCCTGCGCGGCAAGCTGCATCGCTTCCAGATCATGGAGGGTCAGCGCACGGTCAAGGGCTGCCTAACGCGAGACGAGTGGCTCAATCAACTGGCGCCCCGCAAGGAGCCCATCAAGCTGGACGTCGAGCGTGGCATCATTAAGGTCCTCGATCCGGACGATCCCAAACTGGACCTATTCCCGCCCCAGGGCATGACCCTGCACATGCATGAGAAGAAGAGCGCCATCCGGGAGTTCATTGACAAGCGCCTGGGCATGCACTACCATCGCGTGCTGCGCAAGAACCTCAAGTTGGTCAAGCCCAAGCTGAAGTACAATGTGAAGAAGTTCAATCTCATTCGGTACGTGTTCCCGGAGAAGATCATCGTGCCGGATGCCACAAACCAGCTGGATGCCGACATGGTGGACGCCTCCAAGGTGGAGACCACACAGGAGTACTTGGCGCTCAAGAACAAAGTGGCCAAGGCAAAGCATCTGAAGGTGAAGCTGGCGCGCATGAACCTGCTGGGACTGCCCTGCGTGGAGGCAAAGCAGCTGCGCGAGCAGTCGGCCTGCAATGTCAAGGAGGAGGAACTCGATCTTGACTGGGTGCCACCCCAGGAGACAATCGAACAGTTCAAGTCCTCCACCGATGATGTCACCGATCCTCTTTACCGCATGAGGGCCGGCCACGATGTGCCCATCGACCAGCGCGGCAACATGCCAGCGCCACAGTTCCGAGAGAAAACGCTCCACATACACCCGCGACGACAGCGGGACTATGCCGCCGAGCGCGTGCCCTCGGCCCAGTTCAACGATGCCATCCAGAACTCGGGCATGCCGCTGCTGGAGAAGGTGATGCCCGATCATATCAAATTCGCCAATGTCCGGACTCCGAAGCGTCCGTTCACGGAGAAGTTCGAGGCGCGCCACCATCACGACCATTGGGATCCGACCCAGGCGAAAACCGTGCACGTCCACTACCAGACCAAGACGGTCTACCCGAAGATCACGGTGCAAGAGCAGCCGGACAGAATTCCGATTGTAAATTTTATAAAGGCCAATCCGCCGTGCAAGAAGTATCTAGACACAGATCTGACCTTGACGAAGTACGACTTCGACAAGATGATCGCCGACCACTTGGCTGCCACTCGGGTGGATAACAAGGATGGAGCCAGGGAGGTGGTGCAGGATCTGTGTCATCCGTACGACTTTGTCTTCCACTCGCGCGATCCTGAGGTGCTGGCGAACTTGGACTATCCAGGACGCAAACAGTATCTGGAGTTCCTGCGGGAGACACGCGAGGCCCTGTACGAGACCAAAGAAATGGATCCGGAGGAGGAGCGCTTGTTGGTTGACCGCAAGGCGGTAGAGGCTGACCTCGAGGAGGACCTCAAGAGCATTGAGCAATGCCTCACCTCGCTGAGTAGCTCCGAGTGCACGAATCTGTCGAAGGACAGCGGCAGCTTCCTAATGCTGGAGGATGACACGAAGATACCCTTGGACTACGTGCGCAAACCCCTCGTACCCTTCGAGGAAATGCGTCGCTCGCGCTTTCAAGCGGAGGTCATTGACGTTGACGCTGAAGAGGAGAATCCCTTCCGCATGCTTCCCTTCTCCGGGCAGCACAAGGAGCAGGCGGCCTTGCTGGGTCCCAAGGACTCGTTCTTCACATTCAGCTCACGTCTGCGCAACGGCTTACGCCTCAGGCTGGAGGTGCCTGTGAGCAACGTTAGTCAAATGCTCATTGGAACCAAGTCAAAAAAGTTCGTCGGCTCCGTCATCACCGATCTCGATGAAAACTATATCAACGAGCTGAAGAACCGGGCCACAGTGAAGTGCTTCAACTTCAAGACGGGCATGGAGCTGCTGAAGATCGCAATGCGCCTCAAGTACGAATCCTTGTTGATTCAGGGCAAAATGGTGCGCAACAAGATCTACGATACGCTGAACGAGCGCCACTGGCAGGACATGAAGAACACGAAGCTGCTGTACGAGGGCCTCTTCGCCAAGTGGGAGAAGAAGGAATACAATGCGGCCATGACGATGGTCTATCAGGTGAAGACCTACTACGAAATAACCGATAGCATGAAGCAGACATACCGCGAGCTCGAGCGTGAGCTGACGATGCTCAACATGGACATCGTGTTCATTGAGGGCCACTGGATACGCTGCGTGATGCTCCAGAACTTCCACTATCTGCTGGGCGAGGAGGAGTGGCGCGCCGAGAACGATTGGATCCATCTGGTGCCCGTGAAGAAACGCGGCAAGTTCGGCGGCGACGTCGAGGAGCTGGAGCATGTCGACTCCAAGGAGGCTCAGGAGGACGACGAGGATGTCGAGTACGAGCTGGAGCCCTACGACCAGTCCATTGCCAAGCGCAGCATAGTCAACATACGCGTGCGGGACAAAGACGATGCCTGGGCCATACGCGACTTCTACTACGACGTCTACATGCGCAATCTGCATCCCGTGCTGCAGGTCTTTCCCAATGCCGAGCACTTCCTGCAAGGCGTCGAGAATCTGAAGAACAAAACGTTTATGCTGCTGCTCGAGATGCACTACACCCTGTCCGTGCACACCGAGCTGCAGGGCAGGCTGGAGACGTTCGTTGACTGGTGTGCGAAGGACTTGAAGGAGAAGCAGGAGTACGTGGCCCGCAAGTCGGCCAAGAAGTTCTTCATGGAGGACCGGGCCATTGAGATGGAGGCGCGTGTCAGGCACTATCTCGATCAGCCCATCCAGAACTCATTTGCCGATGAGGAGTTCAACAAGTATCGCTCCGTCATGGCCGAAGTCTATCGCCGAGTTGTGCCCGCCGCGGTGCGCGGCTCCAGCGATGTGGTGCCCAGTGCCTCGGAGATGGTGGCCGCCATCAGCAGCGTTGTCCTCGAGATATTGAGCAAGTTTGAGCACATGGACATTGAGAAGGTGCGCGAAGTGGAAGCGGCGCTCCGCAAGAAGCGACGCTACCTGGAGAAGCTCTCCGCGCAGGCCTACCAGGTAGAGCGGCGCATCGAAATGGAGATGAAGAAGGTGCGACGCAACCTGGAGCCGCCCTATAAGAAGCCAAAACGGGTTGGCCCACTCCAGCGCATGTACCTAAGGAAGCGCGTCAAGAAAATTATACCGCCGCCCGTGGTCATCTCGGAGAACACGAGAAACTTTGTGCGAGCCTTCGCCGAGGATGGCGTCGTCAGCGATGGCTTCAGCCAGGACTCCGTCATGGTGCTGGACAACATGCAGGAGCAGATAGTGCCCTTCTACTTCGATCACTTCCTCAAGCTCAACGGCTACACGCCCAACTACAACTTCAAGACGAACGTCGAACTGCGCGACGGAATCGAGATCGAGCGCTTCCGCATACGCGAAGTGCTGCCAGATGTCATACAGAAGGTCGAGAACTGGGAGAACATGCACAAGAAGATCATGGAGGAGAATATTCAGCGCAATCCCAAGATGTACGAGAACGTTAGCTAAATGACTGAATCAGCGAAGGGAATTCTAAGCCAAGTGCAACAAATTTTTAAAGTTAGTTCAAGTAGAGTCAGTAGTTAATTAACAGGTACTGGCGACACTCGGTTATATTAAATGAATGGGTAGACTATGTGATTCTTTTATTCTTTGACCTCGACTATAATATTTATTGACTTTATTCCAAAGGTAAATGTACCTTTGAAGAGCCCACTGAACATGAAAGTTTGTTGTAGAAGAGCTTTGTTTTTTAACAGGCAGGACGATGTGTGGTAGACCCTAGAAAGTTTATACATTTTTGGTTAGGATCAGAGCTGCTAAATCACTCGTGTCGTGGCCACTTGTCCGCCTATCAATCCGTCTATCGCTCCGTCTATCTGTCTGTCTGTCTGTCCTTTCGTCTGTCTATCCGGCCCGTCTTTCTATCAGAGTTCACAGCTGCCGAATTACTTGAGCCATGTCTATCCGTTCGTCTGTCTGTCTATCCTTCCGTCCATTTCTCCCGCCGGTCGTTCTATGTGTCCGTCCGTTCTGTCCGTTACCTATCTGTTTGGCCATCTGTCTATAGATTTCGCCCGCCTTTCGGTCTGACCTCTATCCGTTTATTCATCTGTCCGTCCGTCTGCCATCCTGTCCATATAAATAAATGCATTAATATAAGCTCGGGTATTGAAATTGCATATGCACATGCAGACCCTATACATTCTTGATCTGATTCAGCAAGTCCGTATCACTAGAGCCCTGCCTATCTTTCCGTCCGCCCATCCATCCGTCTGTCCGCCCATCTGTCCACCCGTCTATTCGTCCCGTCCGACCGTCCGTCTATCAATCGTTCGCTTGTTCGTCCATCCTTTCGTTCGTCAGTCCGTACGCCCGTCCGTCCGTCTCTCTGCTGAATATCGATCTCTGAGTCCATAAGAAGTAACGACTTGAAATTGAATTTAGCACATCTAGGCAGTATTCGATATGTTCTCTTCACTTCTCTAGAGCTTCCTTATTTGGTTCCGTTATACGAGAGAAGTCCTTCAAGCGCTTCCAGCTTTGGAAGGTATTCCGAACTGAGTAGATCTTTGAAACATTCTTTGAGATCTTTACAAAGTTTTCTTCGCCTTATGTCTTACTTTTTCTCCTTTCTCTCTCTCTCTCTCTCTCTCTCTCTCCCTCTCTGTGCCTTGTGACAACTTTCAGTGTTACAGTTTCTTTTCTACTTGCACTTCAATAATTTTACCAAGTTTTCCTGAACAGCTTTCACTGACGCAGCTTTCGCCTGCTCGCTGTCCCACTCACTCTCTCCTACTCTCTCTCTTCACTATGTCCATTGTCCTGCTCAAGTTTGTGCCGCCTTGGTCGTCATTCTCTTTGTTTGACTCGGCAGCAGCTGCATTGGCAATTTTCATTTTCTACCTGATGTCCTACTTCATTGCCAGCTGCATTGCCTAGTCCCTCTGAGTTTCTTTTCCTTCTATAGTGGAAAACTTGCGTTGCTTTTCGTGCTGTATTTGCACATAAATCACACAACTTTTCTTAAAATTATTTGCTGCTGCTTTTAGTTGTGTTTTTTATGTGCCGTTCTCCTCTGCTGTCCCTGCTGCTGAGTACATTTTAATATTTTATTTCCTCGAGCTAAGCATTCATTAGGCTAGACTAAGACCTGGAATGTTTCCCTATATAATATTCAATTATTTCCTCACTTCATGTATATCATATGAGGCTCACTCCAATCTGTCATCAATCGATTGCTCGGGTCTCGGGTCTACTCAACAACTTTTTGTTTTGCCTCAATGTGACAATCTCTGCCCCTGTCAGAGCATTTCGCCAAGTCACAATTTCCATTAGTAGCTAATGAAGCATTAAAAAGTAACGAAAAAAAAGTATCGCAAAAATACTTAACGCCATATTTCCAAGGAAGTTGAGAGTTGCTATCAAAAAGCACAGCAGAGCACAAAACAGGAAAAAAGGAAAAAGAAAAAAGAATCAAATGAAAAGAAATTGAGAAATAAAATGAAAGGAAAAAGCGTAATATGCGTCTGGCTGAAATACGAGTAGCTGAAGCGCCGAGCATTGAATGAAATGGAGAATAAAACGCTGAAATCTAAAAGCGACGCGAATTAAATACCTTTTAGCAATTAATCTGCTTAGCTAATGGACGATTTCAATGCAGACGACAACTGGAGGGGACGGAGAGAGACTCTATGCTGGATGTGTGTGTGTGTGTATGTGTGTATTCAGCTAGCACAGATTGCGCCAGCCAAGGAGGCACTTACATTAGGCTTACGGCTCGTTGACCAGGCCAATGCGCCCAGGGCTTATGCCATACTGTATTTGCAGACTAATTTCATTCAATAAGCGCGCATCGATGCTGCCTGGAGTCGGGAGACTCGAGGTCGGAACCTTTGCTCTCTGGCCCTGCTCCGCTTTGCCTTGGCCTGCCCAGCACTTGTATGTTTGCCTTTTAGCCGTTGACGGCCAACTTCGAATTTCATTTATTTAGTTGCCATTTTAATTGACGCGGCCGAGTTCATTCTCAATTTTTTTCTCTCTTCATTTTCTTTTTTTTAATATCACTTTAGATTTCTGTGCCAGATTTACACTGATTTGCCACCGATTGGCGGCAGCAGCTACTTTTGTTAATTGAGTATTGCCAGTGTTTCCGGGTGCTGTCAATGCCTGAGGCTGTGTGAAAGAAAAGTCATTGGTGGGAATATATTTTATGTATTTTTTATACATTTTCTATTTATATTTTGGATATATTTAATATATGTATATTTACTTTTATATTTATTTTACATAAAAATTGTATTTAATATTTAATTTTCTTAAGTCCTTTTACAGGAATATGTCTACCCAACGATTTAGTAACTTTTATGAACTTTCAGCTGATGAAAAATATATATTTACATAGAAATTATAATATATATAGAATGAATGATAAAGATTCTACGGTACAAATATTTTTTTTAAAAAATTTAAATAAATAAAATATATTTTTAGCATTAAAAAAAAATATCAAAAATTCGCAATAATATAATAATATTTATATTTGCACTACATTTAAAAAAATTTTATTTAAAGTTTAAAATTAATATTCTGATTTGAATGAAATTTAAAAAAAATATATTTTAGTTACTACTAATTTATTTAGAGTATTTTTATATTTTCAGTTTTTTAAATACTAATATTTTAATAATATTTCTATTTATTCTAATTTTTTTTAAATTTTATTTAAAGTTCGAAACTAATATTCTCATTTAAATGAAATAAAAAAAATATTTGATCAATTATGTTTTTATTTTATTTTATTAATTTATTTCGTTTATTTTTTATTTTTAATTTTTTAATATGTTAAAAAATGTATGTTAAATATATTTTAAAATTATTTCTGTTATTTTATTTATTAAATATTTACATTAAATATGTAATATGTTTTACATATTTATATATTTAATTTAAATGTTTATGTATTTAATTTCATATTTTTATATTTTTGACTTAAGATTTTTAGACTCATTCACAAAGTGAAATGGCACAACATTGGTTCTGCCTTTCGCTCTGCTCAGGCTCTACTCTGGCAGAGCTCTCGCTATGCCTTGGCTCTACTCTGGCTCAACTCTGCCTCCGGCTCTGCCTCTAGCTCTGTCTCTTCACTAGCTCTGCTTTAGCACTTCTTAGTCTCTTCTAAGGTCTTCCTAGGCTCTGCCTTGTCGCTGCTCCGACTCTGTTTTGGCTCGGCCCGGCTATGCTCATGCTCTTCTCAGTCTCTTCTTAGGATCTGCTTAGGCTCTGTTTCGCCTCTGCTCAGCCTCTAGCCAGGGCTGTACTCAGGTTCTTCTTAGGCTCTGCTTCGCTTCTTCTCTGGCTCTGGCTCTGCTTCTATCTCTCCCACTGGCTTTTCCTCTCTTTCTGCTTATGCTGGGTTCTGCCTCTGGCTCTGCATTGGCGTCACTTCTTGATTTATCAGAAAAACCCGTATTCAAGCTGCAAAAACTTGCACCAAAACTGTTGCTTAACTAATTTGACTTAACATTTATTGCATAATAATTAATTCTTCTGCCTGAGTGCTTAAAGCAAGCTGCTTGTCAATCTACAAATGCGCAAATATTATTTATAGCCAACAACAGACCGAACTGCCTTATGTCATCTTCCACATACACTTCATCTATGTATGTATGTGTGTGTGTGTCTGCATTTATCTGGGCAACATTTTTGCATGACGTGTGTTCATTTGTAACCTTTTTGAAACATTTACAATATTCACCGGTTTTGCGGCTGTTTTATTTATGTGGGCAGACGAGCCCAGGCGCCGTCATATTTTATGTTATTATATATTGAACATGTACTTATGTTGCGTAAGCGAGAGAGAGAGAGAGAGAGAGAGGGGAGTCGTGGGGTTAGGGCCAGTGGGCCATCGCAGTCACATAATGATAAATCATGGCACAGGCGAGCCACTGCTGCTGTCATAAACAAAAAAAAATATGTATAAATAAATATATTTGATTGAAATGACATGGACAGCAGCAGCAGCAGTAGCAGTAGCTGCTCTGCTTCAGTTCACCTGGCAAAGAGAGGGAGGCGAGCCCATTAATGTTTATATATTTAAGTGAAATTAACTTTTCTCCCTGAACTGCTCAACTTATTTTTGCTGTCAGATCTGTCCGATCCAACAAAGAAATATATATGAAAGTCGCCCATCTGATATACCCAGGCAAGACTTGCACGCATGCCTGCTATGATATCTTCGATAGTCTTTGGCCAAAGAACTCGAGTCCCGCCTCTGCCTTGATGCCGATTCAACTCCAGCTATAATCGAAGAATTTGAGACTCGTGTAAATTAAATGAAATAAAATATTTGCCTCTTGATTTATGCAAAAATCTTCACATTTTGTTGGCCAGTTGCTGGATTGGCTGGCTGATTGTAGCAGGGCACGTTGCAGAGTTGCGCTGTGTGTCTGCTGTGCGTTTGTTATTAAATAAATTGACTGGCATACGCACACGCACTCACACACACACTGATACACACACACAGTCAGACATGAGCTGAGAGTCGTGTCGAGACCTGGCTGGGCGTCCTCCTAGGTAGTTCATCATGTCATGAAAATTGTATGGAAATTTAATTGAAAACATAAGCCAAGGATAACAGGCCGAAAAGGACAGGCAATCACATACACACGTGCGCACATATGAGCCATATCAAAATGGCGGCCACACACACACACGCACACACAGAGAGAGCTTAACAACTATGGCCGTCGTCTGCCGGCTGGCGTCCTAGATGACTTCTCTGCTCATTGCGGCCGCTGCGCAGGAAGTGTACGAAATGATATAAATAAATAAAGAAACTACAAGATAAAGCTATTTGCAATTTGATTGTCAATTTTCATGAGGCAGCCCGGACACTTCCGCCGCAGAAGCGAAACTTTTCCGATATTTTGTTGTTGTTTTCCTTCTCTTTTGTTCCTTTTGCTTTTGCCTCCACTCAGCTGTCATTTGCTCATTGCTGCAGTCAATCAAATTTCATGAGTGATTTTTGTTAGGCAAAAAACTTTCTTACCTGCCAATTTTCATTTACATTTTACGCTTGATTGGCCCAAAATGGCATTACGTGTCGTCCTGCCTCACGTCAGGACTGGCCTCGCCCCAGCCCAAGAGAAAAGTTTAATTGAATATTTCAGCTAGGGCAGCCCACAACAATTTTGTAGTTTCAAATGCTTGCCAACAATTTTCCACACAATTAAAAACTGGCGTCAAATTATGGTGCACTTAATCCCGCCACACCCCCACTCACACCACCCCCCCTCGCTCAGCTGAACTTCCAAAGCCCCAACCAAACCCGAAAAAAAACCTAATTAAAAAGCGCTTAATTCTCGAGCTGAAAAAATACGAAATTCTGAGCACTGGGCGTGTGCTAATTTCATAATCCAAATAAAGTTTCAATTAATTTGGCCAGCGCAGCATTTCCAGTTGTGAATGAAAGAAAATTTGTAGCTACCCTTGAATAGCCAGTCCCTGCTCTGGGGTAGTTATTAAAAACCGTTCAGCTTCAATGGCCGCGTAATTATAATTTGAGTTTGAGCTGAGTTTAGTTTAGCCGAGTTTTTAGCCTCAATTGCGGCCAGCGACGAGCGCTCCCCAAGTGCCCAATGCTGCGCGGTTGAAGCCGTCGAAAATGGCGCCAAGTGCCAAATGCAAATGGCTAATGAAACTGAAAAATGGTGGCTTGTGAGAGATGAGGGATGAGCTGGAGAATAGGGTAGAAACTTAGATCAATTTAGATGTGCATAAATATATTTTATTCTATAAGGAATAATTTTATAAGGAAAATTCAGCATGATGCACTTTCCCAGGTGTATCAAAAAAAAATAAATAATAATAATAAAAATTAATAAAAATAAATAAAATAAAATAAAATAATAATAATGAATAAAAATAAATAAAATGAAATAATAATAATAATGAATGAAAATAAATAAAATAAAATAATAATAATATTGAATAAAAATAAATAAAATAAAATAATAATAAAAATGACTAAAAATAAATCAAATTAATGAATTAAAATAAATAAAATAAAATACAATAATAATAATAATGAATTAATAATGAATAAAAATAAATAAAAGTAAAATAAGTTTAAGAAAATATTCAATCGATTTTTCTATATTTGATATTGATATTGATATTGATATTGATATTATAAGAAAAGTCCCCTTAGAACTTGAAGGTGTTAAAACTTTAACATATGTATATAATACTTAAGCTGAAATATATCAATTTAAGTATTCGTGCAGCAGCAAAGCTAAAGAGTCGTTAAATATTTCCCTTGGCTAAATGCGTAGCTCCAGAGTGACCTGATTCTGCTATTGTCTATACAGTCGGGCCTCGATTATCCGTGATGGTTGGGACCTGCAGCAATACGGATAATCGATTAATTGAATAACAATTTTTATTAAATAGATTTAAATAATATTCTTATTAATTAATTTAAGAAACTTATGAACATTTTTAAATTAATTAAGTCTATATGCTTTAAAATTTCAACTATAAATCACTGTTAATCGAAGCAATAGAGTGATCTGTGGCCATCCCGGCTAATCGGGGTTACCGGTTAGCCGGATCACGGATAATCGAGGCCCGACTGTATTAGTAAAGCTGCAATGATACAACTGGATCCAGCTCATTGCATACATTATCTAAAAATTATATATATGTCAGGACTTCGTTGGTTTAGCCTTAATCCATAATTAATTTATAGTGCGATGTGCGCCTTAACGAATTCCCGTTCTACTTTGTCTCTCGTTCACACCCTTTTTAGTCTTCTTCTGCCAGAGACTCTATTTCTAGTCGTTTATCGACTTCAGTGCAACTCTATCGCTTGCACTCAACGACCCACCGGACAACGTTCAGCAACGTCTATGGTTGACTCTCTCACACTGACAATTAGCAACACAAACTCTTCTCAACACTATTTAGTTCTTCTCCAACACTATTGTAACCTGATTCCTTACTATCGCAATAGTTTCATACCGCTACGACATATATATAAAAGCATTAAGAGGTTTATCTTCTGGTGCTTCCCATGCACATATGATTTAGTATTTCAGCTATTCCAATTTTTCTCACTTTTTGTTTGCTGCTGTCCATCTCTCTCGCGCTCTCGCTCTCCTCTATTACAGTCACTCTTTGCTTAATGCTATGGTTCATTAAAAGGTACTTCAAATTTAAATGCGGCCATAAATGTCGCTGGCCCAGCGGACAGGACAAAGGATTTGCAGAGGCGGGAAAATGCCAAACAAATGATGGCCCTTTCAGCCCGCCAATTGTCAACTCATCTGGCGTGGCATTAACCCCATGACACCGAGAGAGAGAGAGAGAGAGAGAGAGAGAGAGAGAGAGAGAAAAACATCGCAGACTGAGCCGCAAAAAATGTTTGGCAGCAAAAATTATAAACCACTCGAGCATATTTTGCAAGTCCCCAGACCCAACTGAAACAGAGAAAAAGAGAAAGAGAAAGGGAGAGAGAGAGTGGGAGAGGGAACTTTCATATGGATGGCCAATTTTTGTTTTCTTTGTTGCCATTTTTCATGAGCGGCCGAAAAAGTTGAAACGGAAATGCGACCATACAAGCGGATATGAGACGGACGCACGGACAGGCGGAAGGCCGAACGTAACCGGGGGAGGACGGCCGGACGGACGGACGGTGAGGCGGAATACAAATATAGATGCGATATATAACCGAGAGACCGCGTCGCGTCAACCTATAAATAAAAGAAATGCGGCCCGAAATCCCCAATTCCCGCCATGGAATATGCAACATTTGTAACTGCGTGCGACTGCCCATTGGCTGGGAGCGAAGGATTGGTGCGGCGCTCAGGATCGAGCAAGTTCTGCGTTACTTTTTTTTGGGTTATTAACAGGCGACTAGAAGCAAATATATGAGCGTACTTTTTGGCTGGCACTCAAAGCGCAGCCAGCGAGCGGAAGCGAGTGAAATTATTTTTAAACGGCTTGATGTCTGGCTAACAGAGACTAAGAGAGAGAGAGAGAAATAGAGTGAGGGAGAGCGCACAGTGTGTGGGTGTTGCAGCCTGGGCATGTGAACGTTATAATGTGAAACAACAGCTCAGAAAAACGTCAGACATCAGGCGGCTATGAATGGGGGGAATGCGCTTTAAATGTCAGCCATTTATTAAGCCCGTCCACAGGGGCAGCAGACGGGCAAATGGCAAACGGCGTACGGCGTACGGCGTACGGCATACGGCGGGAGCTGTCAGAGTCGCTTGCACGAGTCACTCAGACAGTCAGAGTTGAATGCGCAGACAGTCGAGACAGTTAGCTCAGCATTGCTTGCGGTCTCTGATATGAGTGCTCTACACTCCACTCAGCGACTCATTGCCTAGGCCAACTCCAAAGACAGCAGCCGGAGACAATAATAAATTAATTTACATTTATTAGTTTGTATTTCAGAGCTAATCAAAATTGCAATGACTAAGCAATGCCTTAAAAAAGAAGTAAATTTATGTGTTAAAATATTTTTTTGATATTTGAAAGGACATTTTCAATATTTGTCTTCAAAATTTATTTACTTTTGCGTAGAATAATTATAATTTTTCGCTTGCTTTAATTTATTACTATTTATTGTGCTATACTACTCTTGAACGAAATATTGATTTAAATATATAATATATATATATATATATATATATACATATTTTTTATTTTAAAGGAATAAAGTTGCTTGTTACAGGGCTAGCTAATTGCTTTTCAACTCAGATATTTTTTATTTAGCAAGGATTGGCAGTCGTTGAATAAGTCTTTTGCATTGAGAAATGAGTCCATCATTAATGTTTTATTAATTCTTGTTCTTATCGTGTAGCAAATATATATTTTGGTTATTTTTTAGTGCTCAATGGGCATTTTTATGCAGTATAGATATTCCACGTATCACATGATAACAGATATATGTACATATATGTATGACGACTTTAAGCACCTTCCATTATAGTTTAATATTTGTACACCTCCTCACGAGAATGATTTCCCGTTCTCCCAGAATTTGCCAATTTCCAATCGCTTCTCCGCATCCACTGACAATTATAAAGACTCTGAGTGGCCCATTCAGCAACAGCCGGAACTACATTCAGCTTCATAGCTATCTGTGAGTTGCTCTCATGGAGTGAGAAGTATTATGGGATGTGAACCATATCAAGAACTTTACTGCAGCATCAGAATTATATTTTTATTATTATAAATTATATAATTATTATAAATTTAGAAAATGGACTTCAATTCATTTCACAATATTGCTATATATTTATATATTTACATATAAATATATATAAATGACTCTATAAAAACGGAGCTTATTACATTTCAATTAATAATTATTTATTCAATTGTAGCAAAGTCTTTACAAATGCTTAAACATTAATAAATTGCGCAGCTCATAAATATGAAGGATCAATTAACTGCATAATGAGCGCACAGGGCTTAAAAGAATTTATTTAAATAAATTTGAATATAATGAATAAAATATATAAACCAAATTTAATTTGTTTTATTTTATACTAAATATGCAATTTATATCTATCATTTATTTATATATTATTTGTACAATTATAATTTAATATATAATATTTTAATTTAAATTAAATTTTAAATATAAATATTTTTATTTTTAGTAAAGCTTAAAATTTAATTATAATTATATATAATTCAAATTACATTTGAATTATATAGCAGATGCAGAAGAGGAATAAAATATACCTCTTATCTGGCAGCAAAAAAATAATTCTTTTAAATGATATTCCACAATTTATATCATAAATCTAGCTTCAAAATAAAATCAGAGTAAATTGTGTGTCTAATGTGCTTAATATAGAAATTAAAATAAGTACATCTTGCGTCTATCCAAAGTTCTTCTCAACTCTGCAACGTGTTGTAGTGTTGCCACACCGCCCGATAAGGGTCCTCTGGTTATTTATCATACGTCTTTACGTATATTATCTTACCTCATTTTTCTTTTATTGCTATTTTTCTTTACTAGAGCTCCTATTGGGTTAGCCTATATGATCAAAAAATGAGTTGTACTTGACTTACTTTGCCAGAGTAAACTCACAACTAAGCATTTATACAAAACTTGCATATATGCTATACATATATGTATATAAGTACAGTAATAACAAACACACACTGATACATGTCTTTCAGACCATTTACATTTATGTTCATATACCCAGACATAAAGACATATATGTAGACCATAATAAACCCGAAAATATTGCTGTAAACATGACAGTTGCCTGCCTTCAGCCCGCTCCCTCCGCTCTCTCCCACTTGCTGAGCTGAATTTCATCTTTAAGAGTAGCAAACATTAAAAGTCCATTACCATTGCAGTGGCACGAGACGGCGACATTTTTTGAATACATTTATTTGACACTTTCTGTACTGGGGTGTTGTGAGAGCGAGTCGAAACCTTCGATGGCTGCTGCCATGTCCAAACTGCCGTTTATTGTGGTAACACTCGAAATATTACGTATACGCCGTGCATATGCACGTATGCAATGCTTCCTCATGGCGCCTCTGACATCCGGAATGCCAAAATTTTGCATTTTTTGTATTTTATTTGTTTTGTTTTGCTGTCTGCACGAACCGAACCAAACCGAACTGAGCTGAGCACACATTTTGGCCCGCAGCTCAATTAATTGTTTCTCTGGTTGCAACTTTCTGGTAGTATAGTTTCGCCAGCTCATGTTGGGTAGGTCAATGATATATCATTTCGTTTTGTATTTCGCTCGCATAAACTAAATAAATATTTTGCAAGCTTTTTGCCATACTCAAATTAGCTACAAAACTCGGAGCACAAACAAATATTTGTTGTTGAACTCACACGAAAAGTTTTCATATATATGAAATGCAATTGAATTTAATTAAAATTAATTATGTCATATTTTCATAAATGCTGCTAAGTGACAGAGCAGAGGAATACCCTGCTTTTATGCTGAGAGTGAGAGTAAGCTGGTGTTGAAGGTCTTTTATGATGCAAAATTTATTTATACATGAATGGATACTAAAGAGCGTAGGTCTTTACGAAAGAGACTTTATATATATCGATATATAAGCTTCTCGATAGAAGAGATACTTCACATATTTAATAGGAATATTAAACTTTTAACAAAAATACGTTTTAAAATTTGTATTGGAAAAGCTCTCAGTAGCTAATAGACTGGGAAGCAAGTAAAATAGCTTTCAGTAGGAATGCTCGACTTGGAGATACCCTGAACACTTAATAGAGCTGCTGTTTCCATTTCTGTGGGTTTCCTGTTTAAATGCCCGCACTGAAAATGGGTTAAAGGAGGAGGAACTCTTAAAATATTACGAATTATCGAATGCTTGAAATACTAAATATAAAGAAATATAAATAGATTTTGTAGGGGACTCGTGATAGCTTTGAATCAATGAGAGTTTCGAAATATCGCGGGCTTGAAATAACGATAGTCGACTGTATATGTTTAATATATAATAAAGTCTGATCTTTTACTAAACTACTTACTTTTTTCATTTCAGAAATGATGCATGCCTTCACACTATTTACCTGAGATACATTAGAGTAAGTTTATTTATTTTTAATGGATATTTAGAGAAAAATGGAAGCAATCCGAAGCAGAATTTAGTGTTTTATAAAAATCGCACTTTTACGAAGTTCAACCTTTAAATCAGTTTACTTTTACATTCTTTTTTCCTAGATATCTTTCCATATATAAGTGTCTTGTTACAGGATACTTTTGAGTGCAGCATGCCCAACTAAAGGTTTCCTCAGTCACTAATTTATTAATTAGCTTCAAAATGCAATCAAATTTGACTAAAAAAGTTTCGCTCGAATATTTTCTGTGAAGTTGCAATAAATTGGTAAAAAGTGCAAGGACTTCTAACTGTTTGCCATTTATTTGGGACTTGTTAGTGTTATATATCCAATTAAATTTGCAAAAGTAGTGTTATTCCATTAACAAAACTAGCTCTATATGGGGCCTATCAATATAGAAGTAGCTCGGAGTTAATTGTGCTGTGTTTTCAAATTTTAAAAACCCTTTTTGGATGCATGTTAAAGAGCCGTTCACGTTGCCTTTTAATGTCAGCTACAAAAATTGTTATACACATTTCAAATGTGAGCTGTAATACAGGTGAAACAACAACAACAACAACAACAGCAACAGCAACAACAACAAACGGACAATTTGCGTCGACGACCCAGGGCTGATTATGATGACGAGCTGGGGGCATTAATGCTGATGATGTTGCCGCTAAGTAGCATGCCCAGATCCCATTGCTTGAAAAGGTTGTCAGCGGCAATAGCAAGAGAGGGGCAGAGAGCGTGGGTGGGGGAGAGAAAGGCAGGGAGAGAGGGAGTGAAAGAGAGTGAGAGTTGCTAGCGGTTGCCAGGCTAGCAACAGCTTTGAAAATTAAGTCGCGCTCAAGCTAACTCTCTCTCTCTCTCTCTATCTGTCTGTCTCTTCTCTCTCTCTCGCTCTCTCTGTCTCTCTCTCACTTTGTATGCCATTTCATTCTGTTGGCTTTGCAATTAAATATGCACATTCTCATTAAAAGTTTGCGCCATTAATAAACGCCAACAGGGATGTAATTTAATACGGTTAAAAAGTACGACACTTGGAGCCCGTGGAAAGCAAGACATGCAGACTGTGGGCCAAACTCCACCTGCCCAGCCAAACCACCTACACACACACACATGTATATATACTGCACATTACATTTAACATGCAGCCTTTGGAGAGTTGCCTTAACGCTGCCAAACAAAGCTCATAAAATTTGCAAATGTAAATAATTTTCTTAACGAAATTTTCACGTAGCTCTCGCCTGCCGCTTTGGCCTCGACCACATTAAAGCTCGCCCGGACATGGCGCAAATTTGTCAACTGACAGGACCAGACTCGACTCGACTCAACACACGACACATATGGCTAGTGCGCTAAGACGTATCCAGCTATTCGCATTGCTCGCCCCACTTCACATGCCCAGCATAAATAATAAATAATTGAAAATGTCTCACGAGAATTCTTTGCTTCGTGTGAACTCTGTCAGCCAACAATTTGGCCTTAATATTAGAGCAGACCAGCCAAAGTCTTTGGCTTTCTCAAACCCTAATCCGAGACTTTTGGCACATCAGCTACGTAATTGGGTTTGTTGCTTGAGAGTAGATTGAGATGGGCAACAATATTGCCTGTTATATCAAAATATTATTTTATATAATTATTAAATTTTATATAAATTGTTATCATATCTTTCATAAGTATTACATCATAGTTTGTCTTTCATATTTCTATTTGAAACTGTCTTTTTTTGCTAAGTATTTTCTATATATTTTTTAAAGCCTTATATTTCCAGTTTTCTAAGTCCCTACATAGATTATCTACAAAACTAAAAAAAATTTTTGAATTTATTGATATTTCTGGTTTCGATCACTTAAATAATAAACTTGGAAAATTATTTTCTTATATTTTAAAATTAAAAAATTAATTAACTTTTTACTATTTTTTTGAAGAACTATAAAATTCATTTTAAAAAATTACTTATAAAAATATTCTAGAATTATTATAAAGTATTTCAAAGTTAATTATAAAACCAATAACATAATAAAATATAAAATATTATTTTAAAAATTTAAATTTATTAGTTTATATAATATTCTTATATATTTTATATATATTATTTTTATGAAGAGTTATAAAAACAAAATATATAAAATGAAACTTAATAAAATAAAAATAGTGATGTAAAAGAATTTAAAAAATATTAATAAATAATAATTTTTAAGAAAATAAATATAAAATAGATTAAAATAATAAAAAGTAAAATAAAATAAGATAAATTTTATAAAATAAGAAGAAAATAAGAAAAAATATAAAAACATTTTAATATTTCACATCATCAGATCAAAACATTATGAAAAACATATTTAACTGTTTTATATTATTTAATTAATAATATTTAATTCTAAAAAAATATATATAGTAAATATTTTTACAATTTTTTGTTAATTAAATAAAATAAAAGAAATATTTTCCATGCAAGCAAACTTAAATAATTAAATAATTATCTCAATACTGTAGGCAGCTCTGCTACATTATATGACCTAGTGCTATATGTGAGCTAGTACCAGATGTTCCATGAGAGCATTCAATAGTCGGCATACACATACACATATAGCCCTGCACCTTTGTCTAAGTAGTTTCTTGAGGAGCCGCATTAATTGCTCCGAACTAGGCGCTGTGGCAAAATGTTGACAGTTCGCAGTCTTGACTGCCGTTTTCTTGCGGGCCAATTCCGGCGGGAAATTAAAGTAAGAGTTTACGCTTTTTTAGCCTCAAAGCGTATATACACGCACCTTGGCCACGCCCACATAAGGAGCTGGCGCTGGTGCTGCTGCAGCACCTGAAATTGTTGCTCATTATGTATTTATGTCAATTTCTGGGTCGCTCTTTCGCAATGCGTGGAGTGCCTTGGCGTGTGTCTGTGTGTGTGCTGGCAGGCCGCAATGACATGTAAAACCTTTTTGGGCCTACACACACTCGTACACCTGGCCAACATTTAATGACTTTGGCTTGCTCTCTTTTGGGACGCATTTAGCGTGTAAATTTCGCTGTACATTTTTACTCCTTCAGCCAGTCGTAAAGGTGTGCGTGTGTGCATATTTCAGTTATTTTTATTTCAGCGTTACTTTTAACACACACAGAGAGAGAGTGAGAGAGAGAGAGAGAGAGAGAGAGAGAGAGGGAGAGTGAGAGAGATGTACATATATATGAGCACGTTTGTTTGCCATTTTTATGCGTTCGTCTGCCCGGGCATTCGGTGGCCGCCTTTATGGAGGATCTGCAGCGCTAAAGTTTTTGTGAGCAGCGGACGACGTATTGTAAAGGGATTTGCTTTGTGACTCGCAAACGCTGATGACTCGAGCGAATGATAAAAATACATTTATATGGTTATCGTACATGGCATAAATCATAAAATGCCAAAAGTGATTACCAACAGCATCTCAGTAGCTGAGCTGTGAACTGTGAGATGTGAGTTGCCGAGCAGCACATGTCAACTGAGAGTGGTTTTCCCTCAGACAGCTTGACTTGTAGTTGTGGTATATAGAAAGTCAACTAAGACTAAATCTTAGATATATATCTATTTGTATAAAAAAGAAAGTATCTATAGTTAATCGATAAGGACATATGGGAATGGTCTTTATAAAGAGGCGAAGTGTGAAGGCAAAAGAAATGCTTAAGGCTGAGACATAAGAGGAAAGACGAGTCGGAAAGAAGAGAAGGCAGTGAGAGTGACTAGTCATAGGAAGTATTTATGGTAATAAATAAAGTAATTAATATTTGTTATGCATAATATTTTATAATATTTAAAATTTTATAATTTATTAAATCTATTTTCCTTTGTCAAATTGCAAATTGAATAAAAATCAAATTATAAAACTTTGATTAGCTTAAAGCTGATAGCAGAGCTCCCTAACAGAGTCGTCTTCTTATATAAGATATTCACTCAAGATGAAAATATAAAGTACACCAAAATAATTTTGGATATTTTGTCATAACTAAATAAGTTTTTGTATTTTTGAAAAAAAAAAAAGCTGATTGATAACTTAAAGAACGCAATCTGGCAATGAGATGCGTGCGAAAAAAAATTGTATATTTTCCTACAAATTTATAGTAGTCACAATTCATTGAAAAGAGCCTGCTTTATTTTGGTGTACTTATTATTTATATCATGGGAAATTACATTAAAGGCACCCACTTTTTTTACCTTATTAAATACATATTATATACTTATTGTATAAATATTTATCCAGATAGCCAAGAATCAAACTCAACTTCAATCTTTGATACTTTCTACAATAATTTAACTATATATTTTCGTTAAGTAATATTTTTCTTAAAGAGAATAAAATTTTTGCTCTATTATTAACTATTTGAGTTACACGAGCAAACGTTTTTTATAAGCTTTTTTCAAGAAAAATTTTAAAAATACTTCCTGAAATAATACAGAGCCCAATCTTGTTTCATTTTAACAAGAATTAAACAAAGTGTAATAGAAAATAAATTTTTAAGACTCTAGGTCAAGTAGTATAGAAGATATTCAACATTTACGGTGAATGTGAACGGTATGTTATGCTGATGATTCGCAGTGTATATGGAACATATATAGAGTTTATATAATATAGAAATATATTTATTATGAAAATACTGTTATTTTAAATACTGAATAGGCAAAATTTGGTATATTAGTTTAATAAGTTTATTTGAGTCAAATACTTGTATATTCGATATCAAATAGCTGTCCCTATTCAAGTGCATGGCAGTGTACATAGAATATATGTAGAGTATATATATACATATATATGTTTATAGTTGGTTTTGGCTCTGGCCCGCTTTGCGTGTGGATTTATCGGTGCCTGATAATATGCGTGCTTGGCATTGTTGTTTCGCATGCATTAACTAAACTCGTTGCTGGCAACCTGATAAATAATTGAAAAGAAAGCAAAGACGAAGCAGAAGCAGAAGCAGAAGCAGAAGCAGAGCTAAGCACACGCTGGCAAAACTTTGTGTCGGTGGCACTGTGAAGCACCTGGCGCCGGAAGATGCCACTGAGACAACGCATGGGTTTGTCTTGTGCTGAAATAAATTTACTTGCATGCCAGATACACACACACACACACACAACACACACACACACAACAGACGCACACCTACACACAGTCGAGTGCACTCTGCTAACTAAATTTTGCGCTGCGTACGCGACTCAGTGGAGTGCAAAAGGCATTGGACTGACTTGGACTGACTTATGGCAAGATAAGCAGCCGAGTTTGAGTTACAGGTTAATTTATTATTGAAACTAATGTTGGCAGTCCAATAGGGGGCGACTGGGTGGTGGGTGGTGGGTGGTTGTCAGGAGGTGAGTGCCGTTGCAGCTGGCACTGCTGACGTCGCCGGCTCGGTGGGCCACTGTTAGGCTGCGTCTGCGGCGCAAATTATGAAACTCAACTTGACAAATGTCAGTGACATTAATTAAACGTTGAGATATGGCAACAACAGCAGCAGCAGCAGCAGGCTGTTGGCTTGGCCACCTGCCAAAGGTGTGTGCAAAGCCTTTAAAAAGGCTTCACATCGGCTGCCGGGCAATTTTGCATTTCATTTATGAAAAATCAATAAGCGACTCGTAATCCAATTGAAAACTCAATTCAATTGCAGCTGAGTGTGCCACATGCAAAGGGAAATTGCCACATTTAGTTGGCCAGGCAGCGGGACTTGGCTTTAAGGCCAACTTTTCAACTTCTACATAATAATATAAAAAAATATTTCATTAAATTTTTAATAATAATATTTAAAGATTTTACATTATTTAAAACAAAATCTAGAGAATAATATATAAATATTGTATAATATTTTATTAATAATAAATATATAAATAAATATATATATATATATAAATATATATACAAGGCAGGCTTGGCTGGCACTTGGCTTCAAGGCCGCTTTGAAATTTTTACAAAATAATATAAAAAATAGTTCTTTGAGTTTTTAATTATATTTAAATATTTTATAATATATAAATAAATATATAAATAAAATTCAAAATTAAAAAACAGGCTTGGCTGGGACTTGGCTTCCGGCCGCCTTTAAATTTTTACAAATAATATTTAAAAATAGTTTTTGAATTTTTAATTATATTTAAATTTTTACATTACTTAAAACAAAATCTAGAGAATAATATATAAATATTGTATAATATTTTATTAATAATAACTAATTTTAAATAAATATATAAAAATAATAAATATAAATATAAATATAATAAATATATATAAATATATATACAAGGCAGGCTTGGCTGGGACTTGGCTTTAAGGCCAACTTTTAAAGCGGCCAACTGGACGTTTTTTTTCCTGGTTTTATTTTTTTTGCCATTTTATATTTTCTTTTTTTTCTCATTTTTTTGCTGAGCTTTTTCGCACACTTCGCCAACTTCCGCTTCCGGCGGCAAGCAAAGCAATGCAAACACAGCCCACGCTCTACTTTGGCCTCTCTCTCACCCACTCCCCGTCCCTCCCACTCCCACTCTCTCTATGCTGACTATCTCAGTCTGTCTGCTTTTTGTTTTCGCTGGCATAAAAATCATTAAACTGATTTATATTCCGTTTGATTCCCTCGTTTCCCTCGACTACGCGTCATGTGTGTGTCTGCCCGTCTGCTGCTCCTTTTTTTTCTGTAAATATTTCCACTAAGTGAACTGCTGAGAGGTAGCTAATCCACTGAGTCGAATACACCATATTATTTCCATTTATTTATATATTTTATATATATTTATTTATTGTTTATCTTACAGATTTTACTCTCTAATATTTATTTAAATACAAATTTAGAGGGTATTTGGCTATCAGTACTGCCCGCCGCTTGGCAAACCCTTAACTGTTTTGCTGCTTGAACTTGAGTTCAAGTTTGATAAAAGGGTCGCTCGACAGACCATGCCCCTGCCCAGGCGCAATTCGATAATTCAAGTCAATTTCGCATGTGTCGGGGTCGCTCAAGGGTTAAGTGATTTCTTTTGTTTCTCTTTTTCCAATGCCTCTGCTACCACTTCCTCTTTCTTTGCTACTCCTACCACTGCTGTTGCTGCATTTAGTCAACTGTAAAATAAAGTCGCATAAATAAGCTCGCCGAGCACATGAAATATTTAAAGTTGTTTTTTTTTGGCTTTTTCGAAAATATTGATTTTGTTTAGGAGCACACGAAAAACATGCACAATCTGAATATATCAACCTACCTGTCTCTCTCTCTCACCCGCCCAACTCCCACCAGTGTTGGCTAATGCGCCGCAGGCGTTGACCAGCATCAAAAAAATGTTTGCACAGTTGTTGCCTTCAGTTGAATTAACCAACAACAGCAACAACAACTACAACTTGGCAACCCGAAAGCCCGGCGTACCGAGCCACCTTCCGGCCAGCCGAGCGGACCCACCTTGAAAGGGTTGTCGTTACAGAAATTCAATTCAATTTCGTTGAAATGTTTTATTATATATGTATTTTGTTGTTGTTCATGTTGTTGTCGCTCTCGTTGATGTTGTTGTTGTTGTTGCGACTGATTTTAATGTAATTGCCGGTAATAGCAAACACTGTTTATAGGCTAACAACTTGTTGTTGTCGTTGTTGCTGTTGCTGTCGTTGTCGTTGGCCACGCTTAATGTTCATTTGATAATTTCGTTTATTTCTTTTTCCTTTCTTTTTTTTTGTATCCCAAATTGAATTCTAATTTCATATTAATTTGCACTCGCATCTGGGTCATATCAGCTCGGCTAATCTCTAAACTAGCGTAGGTTAAATGTTTGAGGCCAGCAAAACATTTTTGCGTGGGCTGCAAAGGCCAATTGGGAGTGTGGCAATTGCTGAAAATGTCAATTGGAATTTGAGCTGATTTCAGGGTGACCAAATAAGAGCATTATTATATTTCAAGAGTTGTTAAAGCAATTGGAGAGATTCAACTGTTGAAGTATTCAATACGATTTTGCCATTTGATCATGAATAGTCTTCATAGGCAATGATGCGAATGGATTTGAGAGTTTTGAACGAAAATTCTGGCAGGTGAATTATTATCAGTTCAGACGATATAATTCCCTCAAGTTATATTAGGCAACTTAACGTCTTTAGTTGACTATAATACCACTCAAGGCTTACCTTTCAAGCACTATATTGAAGACTTTTATTGTTATGTTTTGTATTTTATATTTATTTTACTCTTTTTTACTGGACCGTTGAAGAGCAAGGGCGAGGATAAGGGGAAGACTAATATAAGTGTGTCCGTATAGCATAAACCATTTAATCCTTATATTAGAGTGACCAATTGTTATTATTTGATAGTCGAATAGGGGTATTCCAACACACTATTACCGAAGTTGCCTCAAATTTAGTGAAGTCAAGTCATTCCAAAATGTAGCCTTCCCAGCATAGCCTAAGCTACAATTTGTATATCTAATACTAACTTCTTATATAATGGCATAGTTAAATCTGAAAAATAAAATCATAAAAATTAATATATCCAAAAAAGTTTTTATTTTATTTTAGTTACCTTTGCTCGTGCTCCTATTCGATCACCCTGTAGTTCGCCTAGAACTTCTTCATCTCTTATCTAGGTTAGATAATGTAAAACACAATCAAAAATATGACTTGACAGTCAATTTGAATTATACAATATATTTAAGACGGAGTTAGCCCCGACAAATGTCTGATTATGATTAATAGCAATAGCTATTAACCAGATCGTAGTATACATAATGTCAGTAAAAAACTTAAGGCCGAAAGAGTCACACCTTCTTGACTGCCCCACATAAGTAGAACTCTTTATTATACTTAGTCTCTTTACATATATCCATTTTAATTCATTCAGAAAGGTACACGACGCATATGAACATGAACGGGTATATTGGCTTTATACAATTTCCGTCCGTTTGTCTCTCTCGCCGCTATATACCCTTGGGTACACTCGCCCACTAAAGTATTGAGATTTTCCCGACACGCCTTTTAATGGAATTGTTTTGTTTTGTTTTTTTTTTTTGATGCGTATGATGCGTACCTCTGTTAATATACATATTTCTGCTGAGCACGTGACTGTTCTATAGTTCTAGAATAGCTGATGGTAAACAGGTATTGTCTATGATAGTTATTTGACGCTTCGGAGCCCAGAGGTCGTCGTCCACGCACAGCTCTCGTCGCGGAAATGGCAATGTTTTGTCGTGATGGGAGAACACCGAATGTCTACCATTCGAACTTCTTATCACGTTGATTATAATTGGCAATTATTATTAGCATCTGCTACATCAGGTCCACTGATGGTTATCAATTCGTATTCGAGAGAATACGCGCACACCACCGCCGCCTGCAACATGTTTCGACATTTTATCAATGGAAATTGCATCGAAAGACTTTCTACGAGTGACTAATTGGTGACTAATGCAATTTCCAGTTATTATGCATCTTGATAACGAATCGTTCTCTAAGAAATTCTAATAAACAACATGATGGAATCATTTGGAAATATTTTTAAATTAGTTAATGAAGAAATAATAATGATTAAATTAGTTAATAATAAAAAAATTACATATTTAAAAAGAGAAATTGTATTTATTTGTAATAATTTATATTTAAATTATTAAATATATTTAATACTACAAATTTATTTAAAAAAACAAAAGAATTATTTAATAAAAGAACAGTATATTTAATTGAAATTAATTATAATTTAATACAGACTAATATATTTAATATATTTAATAAAATTATCAATTATAATTTATTTATAATATTTAATAATACAAAATAAGTTTATTTTTTACAAAACTAATTTATATTTAATATAAATTCATTTCAATTTTTATTTTGTTAAAAATATTATTTTGTATTATTAAAAAATGTAATCATTAACTATCTGTAGAAGATATATCAGTAAAGAAATATTGATAATTTATTGAAGATTTTTTAAATTTTTTTTTACAAATTTTTGAGAATCGCATAGAAAGTAGCATTCTGTAATGGATAATTCGGTTACCTTTTTTTATTTATAAATTCTTTAATATTTTCTAGCAATTGGCTTCCAGCAATATTTTATTTTGATATGTGTAAAGCTGATTGGCTTTGGAATAAATACTAGGATAAAGACGGTCCCTTGTCTTGTGTGAAGTTTTTTCCATTACTGTGGACTTTTAATAATTTTATAATTGTTTTTTATTTATAGTATATAAAATATACTTTCAGTTTTAAAAGTTTCTTTTAAATTAGCAATTCTTCCAATGTACAAACATTACGTATCCGTCCCTTTTCCTCAAATAGGTGACATCATCATTTCGATCTGTTTAAAATGTTCGACATTTACTACATTATATATGTATATATGACAACTAAGCTATGTTTTATTCATTTCCAATAGAATTGTCCTTCGGGCATAGTAGGACAGCCAGGCATGGGCACCTTAAAAAATTAAATTCAAAATTTGACATTGACTGAAATGTTCTTTCTCTTTCTCATTGTATGACCAACCACATATATTGCAAACTATAATCATTCATGCTAAATCTAATGCTAATAACTGTTTAACTATGGCAATTTAATTTTCAATTGTCGCGCTTCTGGCTTAAATTCGTGTTGGTTAGGTGTGTGGGGTAAGCATCTAATTAATTAAGCAATGGTAAATTCCTTTGATAAATTAACAGCACTGACCACAGTCAAGCAGATGGAGAGAGGGATAGGTGAAAGGTGAGAAGGGTAAAGTGAGAGAGAGAGAGAGAGAGAGAGAGAGCAGCAGAAGAAGAAAAGGGCAAGGAGAGAGTGACGTAAGGAGAGGTTTGGGGAGAGATTGATATGGATACAGTTAGGAAAATAGGCGTAAGGAAAGATTAAGGGAGAGATACAGAGAAAGGGGTAAGGAGATAGGTAAGTATAATATATATACTTGTGTGGAGAACTGAGGTAAGGTCCTTGGCACTCGTATTGCTTCAATATTCATGCAAAACTCTGTTCTCAATTGCTTATGGCAAGGCATCGCCGTTGTGTCTGACTTGATGTTAGTTTGCACTGAAGAGCAGATGGGAGACAAGAATGAAGTGTTCCGCTTGTCAAATTTCCGACTGCGCACAATTAAATAAATTGAAAACAGAAGAGGCAGCAGCAGCAAGTGTTTTCGTTGCTGTTGATAAGATAGGCCAATGGGCAAAAGACATCAAAAACAAAAAAAGCGCTCACCGCACAGCATCCCGAGCGGCAGTTGATATCAAGGTAACAGCGGAAAGCAGCGCCCTATCAGATATTTATCGCGACGACATGTCGATAAGGCATCTGAACACAGTTCAGTTGCCTATCGGCCTATCGCCCCATCGCCCTATCGCCCCATTGGCCTATTGGTGGCGCTACCATATAAAAGCGACTGCCCCCGGCAACAGTGTCATTTGAGTGAAGCAGCTTGTGCAATCGTTTGTACCAAGTTTCGAGCTAAGCAACCACAACAGGAATAGCTGTCCCGCTCTCTCGGTCTACTGAAGATGAGAGCCCAATACGGTATGGAACGGAGTCTTGCGGCGCAATCAAGGAGTTATCTTTACCTATGTTTCCTCTTCCCCTTTAGTCCTTGCCTGCCTGGCTATTTTGGTGGCCAGCACTGCTGCCGCCAATATACGACCCACGGTGAAGGTCGTTAACAACTCGCTGTACCGCCGCTACGTGTGCGTGAACAAGTCGAATGGATTCCGCGCCCTGGTGCCCGGCAGCTGCTCGAGATTCTACGAGTGCCAGAACGGTGTCGCCAGCGAGACGTCTTGCCCCGGATTCTATGACCCGAAGGTCCAAGGCTGTGTGAACTACAACACAGGATGCGTCGAGGTGATGCAAATTGCAGGTCCGGTTGGTGACAACAGCGTGGAGCCATGTGGTGAGACAATAACCACAACGACTTGTACGACAACCACATGTGCACCACCTCAGACAACCACTTGTACGACAACAACATGTGCACCACCGAAAACAACGACTTGTACAACAACGACATGTACCACGCCAACAACAACCACATGCTCTACGACAAAAAGCACAACAACAACAACATGTACCACGCCAACAACAACCACATGCTCTACTACAAAAAGTACAACAACAACAACATGTACCACGCCAACAACAACCACATGCTCTACTACAAAAAGTACAACAACAACAACATGTACCACGCCAACAACAACCACACGCTCTACTACAAAAAGTACAACAACAACAACATGTACCACGCCAACAACAACCACATGCTCTACTACAAAAAGTACAACAACAACAACATGTACCACGCCAACAACAACCACACGCTCTACTACAACAAGTACAACAACCACATGCACAACACCAACAACAACCACTTGCACTACCACAACAAGTACAACAACCACATGTACAACACCAACAACAACCACTTGTACTACGACAACAACTACAACCACGACGTGTACAACACCAACAACAACCACTTGCACTACCACAACAAGTACAACAACCACATGTACAACACCAACAACAACCACTTGTACTACGACAACAACTACAACCACGACGTGTACAACACCAACAACAACCACTTGCACTACCACAACAAGTACAACAACCACATGTACAACACCAACAACAACCACTTGTACTACGACAACTACAACCACGACGTGTACAACACCAACAACAACCACTTGCACTACGACAACAAGTACAACCACAACGTGTACAACACCAACAACTACCACTTGTAGTACAACAAAAAGTACAACAACCACTTGCACTACGACAACAAGTACAACGACCACATGCACAACACCAACAACAACCACTTGCACAACAACAACTTGTACACCACTAAAGACAACTACCTGTACAACAACAACATGTGCACCACCGCAGACAACCACTTGTACAACAACAACATGTGCACCACCGCAGACAACTCCTTGCACAACAACCGCTTGTCAAACAACTACCTGCACCACAACGGTTTGTCCTGGAGGCTCTGGCGCTAAAGCAAAACCCTCTTCCGTTTATGTGAGGCCCGTAGCCAGACCTTTGCACAACGCTTTGCCAGCGGTCATAGATCAGCCTCTGATGCAGTCGGGCTCTCCGTCGAGTGAACTGAGCATCAACCTCTTCACCAGCTATGTGTGCCGCAGCAAGCCCGACGGCTTCATGCTGGCCTCCCTGACGAGCTGCAACAACTATTACATCTGTCGCTACGGCAAGCCCCTGCAGGTGAGCTGCGGCGATAAGTACTTCAATGCTGTCAAGGGCATCTGCGATCTGCCGGAGAACACGCGTTGCATCCAGCCCAGAGCTTAAGCGAGTCGCCCACCCATTGACGCAACGACCCAACGAGTCCAAAGCACAAATAAAATACGACAACTCCACCAAAATTATATCCATATCTACGAATATACTGTTCTACTTATTGCAAGAGATCTATCCTCCCACTTAAATACAACAGAAACGCAAATGCCAATATAGGCCATAAAAATGCAAACAAATTATGTGTTTTATATTTATCTTAAATATCGATTATCATAAAAAAGTAAAAATAGTAAAATTAATACATTACACTCAGTTTATATCAACCTCAAAGCTTAAGCAACGTACATATATTTTCTTGCTCTGAGTGCTAAATGTACTCTTTATAATCTCGCATAGAATCCACAGGTGGCCACACCGAGAGCTTAGAGTGCAGCAGCGATAGAAACTAAGTAGAAGCTGAGCTGAGCGTAGTTGCTGAGAGAGGATCCACACATGCAGCTGAACTGAGCGCTTTGAGGAGTAGTTGCTAAGAGGGTCCACACGGACACACGCTCTCATAGTAGTGAGTGAGAGAATTCACACTTCAACAGAGTGCTGTCGTTATACTTGCTGAGAGGATCCACAAGAGCGCACATACACACGCACCCTGCAATGGAAGTTATCTTGGTTGAGTGATTATTGTGTGTTTGCATTCGGTAAGCTGACGCTCACCGTCTTCTCTCACTTGCCTACAGTTGTTCGCAAAGTTTCGCTTTGATCACGCGCATTACGCTTTATTTCTTTTTCTTTTTTGCTGCGAATTACATATATACATATCAAGTGATCATTTACCTATTCGTATTTATATAAATAACTATTATTGTTTTCGTTCACAAATTTATAAAAATATTTTCATGAAAAGCGATTGACTAAAGTTAAACCTAATTAAATTGTATTTTTTATGCGAATCAGTAAAATTGATATAAATATAAATTATATAATATTTATTTATGTTAACAAATGTATGTCTACAAATTCAATTAATTGAGAGATGGGTGAAAAGAGAAATTATATGCATATATGTATGTATGTATGCGTTTGCTCATGTTCATGTTGTCTGCAGGCTGCAGAAGTTTCTCTCAGCTCAGCATCCACATGGCGTTGCCTAATTTTCTGCTCTTAATGTCAAAGTCCACTCGTTAGAGTCTAACACAAAATCCACATGTATTCTCGCAGTTTGAATGTAAGTGAAAGCTGAGCTGAGCTGAGTGACTGAGAGGGTCCACACGCATCGCGAAGGTGGGTATGTCTGTGTGGTGGTAGAGGGCGCGCAATGTAGATAATGAGAGCTTGGGAATTATTCTTGTAGAGTGCTTGTTGAGTAGTGTGGATGGTAGTACTTTACGTCCTACACTTACAGTCTCTTTTTATCAAAAAATAGATTTAGTGCTGATATTGGATCGGATGGGCTAAAAGCTAAGAATTCCCTACACAAAGAAGTTTTCAAAAATGTATTTAAAGTTTATTTTATTTATTTATTTTCTAATCTAATCAATAATAAAACAATTCAAAAATATTTTTAGCCCCCAATAACATGCCCTTGCCCCTTGATGGTGCCCAGTAGCTTAACAGCTGCTACTGTGCAGCTTCCTTGCACTTGGAATTTAGTGGACATTTGTTAGTGGACTTTCAAGAGCACTGAGCTAAAATGAATTTGCATAAAATACACTCTCACTCACACGTCGGCATTTGCTTGCCCTGAGCTCAGTCAGAGTTTAACTTATCATCCACAGATGGGCGCACAGAATGCATAGAGCGCAACGTGTTCCACAACGTCAAAGCGCAACTGAGCGCATTTGATCATCCACACAACATCCACACCTAAGCGAGCGCACGCACACAGAGCCACTTGTGAGGAAGGTAAAAGAGCGTGGGAACTAATCTAGTTGAGTGCTCATTGAGTTATTGCCTTCGTTTGGCTGCCCAGGCTCAGTAGTTGTATTGATCGCAGCTGATACGCAAGAGTTTATATTTCGGGTGTAATTACATGCATATATACATAATTATCATGTGATTTCTAACATACTAGTAAATAATTTAATAATTACCTGAAAGTAACTACAAAAATATTGATTTAATTTGTTAATGACGCAAATCAAATTTGATTAAAAGTGGAATATTCCTTATTAACTCACATATATATTTATTTTGAATATGAATACATGTACAAAAGTTGTACAAAGTTAAGTTGCTGGTACTTGCAGTCGATATTTATTTATAACAAAATTAATTTCAATAGTTGCTTGAAATTTATGAGATTGAAAGTTGCATAGATAAGTGGAAAAACTCATTGTGACTTTAAATATAAATTTGTACGGAAATAAATGAAGTGTGTGTGTGTGTGTGTGTTAAATAGTAAAGCAAAGAGAAGAGCAGAAAAGGTAACGGAAGTCTGTCTTCACATACATATGTATGTTCGTTTTACATGTTCTTTCGTGCAGCAGCAGAGTTGAGAAATATTCTACTAACTGCACACTCACACAGTTATCCTCTCTGCACTCTCTCATAGAATCCACAAGTGGAAGCCCAGAATGTTCGTCCAATGCGATAAGCTGAGTGCGCACTGTTAAAAGACTTTTACTCAATCAGTGGAAGCTAAACGAAGAGCTCGCTCAGAAATTAGGTTCCACTTGCTCACACATGCAAACGTTGGCTCAGTCACACATACTCGCACCAATTGACGGATCAATGGAGTGTTGATGAGAGCTTGGGAATATTGCCTGAGTGTCTTTATTGAGATGTTTTAATATGAGTGAAAATATACTGAAAATATACGCGTGCTTTCGTATACATTTTTCTTTTCCTCTAAGCACATGCAATTATCTGAATTTATAAATATTTTAAAAATTGTGAAAAAATCTCAAACTTAGAAAAAATTTAACTTTGTACATGTATTTAAAAGTATTTGTATATTTTTCGTAATATTAATTTTTTTTCTTTCACAGCTGATTTGCATTGTTGAGCTACATCGCTTCGCCTTTCTTTGGGGTTATTCACTCTGCTCGTTTCTGGGTACTAAGCTTAGTGAGTAACATTAAACTAACTTTTGGTTTCAATAGCTTAACTTTCTCTTTTATCCCCGGCAGTGGAATAATGTCTCGAAGTCGGCAGATCTGCAAAGGGACGTAGAACACCAATGGGCAAACGAGCAGCTTTGATTGGATCTACTAGCGTGAAATTTCATAATACCATTGTTGTATTATTATTCTAATTTATTTTTTCTACAGCTGTATTGCCTTCTATATCTGAAACAGGCTGGATGAGCTGCATCTCTGCGTCTTTATTTGGGTCACCAACAGTGTGAGTTCACCCACATTACAACTAGTCTCAATTACTTATTTTCTATTTTTTTTTTCGGTTAACTGAATGCGGCGCGGGACTTGCAGTGGGCCCTCCTGGCTAAGAACAGCAATGAACAGGATCCAATGCTTTTGGAAATTACTAATTTTAGAATATTGAATTCATGAACATAGTCAATATTTGCCAGTCGATCAATAGGTTATCAATATTGAATGAATTGCTCTGAAATCAATGTCTAAACCGATCTATGCATTCGTTTCAGCTATTTCCAACTTTATGCCCCTCCTTTCTAATGGTTCCCAGTAGACTTAAATATTCTTGGTAATGACTTGCCACTAATACTGTCCTGGCGAACCTAAAAGCGAAGTTCCTTGCCTTTTTGCAGTGGAACGACGCAGAAATATGCATGATTTTTTTTTTTAGCAGACCCCTTTAACAGCAGCTGCTGCTGTTATTGTACCCGGCTTTACATGTCTCAATTTACACGAAGTGCCAATGGGCAACTGACTTACTCATTTAACATGAACTCAACTTGAGCAGTTATCTTAACGTTACTCTGTTTATTTGAGTTTATCTTAACATTACTCAGTTGATGTGAGTTTTTTTACGTTCCACACTGTTAGTAAACAGTGCACTGTTAGCTAACATTTTTCACCCTACTGATGATTTCTGTTCGCCTGGTATTTCAGTCAAAATTTTCGTTAAATAAAATTCATTTATTATTTACCGCTTGTTGTCTTTGACTCTTTAGCGGAGTTATCGCTTAAATTACCTTAGCTTAATTTTAGGCAGGTACGCATGTATGTATTAATCTAGTATTTAGGGACAAAATCGGCCCACCTCAGGAAATTTTTATTTCTCAATTTGTTTGCTATGGGAATTTTAGTAAAAATCGCCCTGAAATACCAGGCGAACAGAAATCAGCAGTAGGGTGAAAAATGTTACTTAACAGCGGAATGTGGAACGTAATTAGCACTGTTAAAAAACACTCAAACAAACGGAGTATTGTTAAGATAAGCTCAAATCAACTGAGTAACGTTAAGATAAACTCAAATAAACTGAGTAATGTTAAGATAACTAAGTTGAGCTCATGCTAACATGAGTTAAATGAATTATATTAAGTCAGTTGCGCATTGGCAGTTCGAGTAAGTTGAGTCATGTAAAGCTGGCTGCGTGACAGCAGCAGCTGCTGTTAAAGGGGCTGCTGAAAGAAACACCATGCATATTTCAGCGTCGTTCCACTGCAAAAAGGCAAGGAACTTCGCTTTTAGGTTCGCCAGGACAATATTAGTGGCAAGTCATTACCAAGAATATATCAGTCTACTGGGAACCATTAGGGGAGGAGGGGCATACAGTTGGACATAGCTGAAACGAATGCAGTTTAGACATTGATTTCAAAGCAATTCAATCAATGTTGATAACTTAAATATATATATTGATCGACTGGCAAACATTGACTATGCTTATGAATTTAACATTCTGACATTTCATGCTAATTAGTCCAGTGAATGCTGCCTGTTAACGCGATTGGCACGTTTTACCAGAATCTGTTCATTGGAATTATCAGTCAGGAGGGCCCACTCCGACGCATGATTCCTGTGCCGCATTCAGTTAACCGAAAAAAAAAATAGAAAATAAGTAATTGAGACTAGTTGGAATTTAGATTTACTCACATTGTTGGTGACCCAGAAGGAATTGAATTAAATAAAGACGCAGAGATGCAACTCACACAAACTGTTTCATATATAGAAGGCAATGCAGTGGAGAAAATAAATTAGAATATTAATACAAATATACAAATACTTATAAATGCCTGTACGAAGCTTAAAATTATTGATTTCTGAGCATTGTATTTATATATCTTCATGACAAATGCTTAGCAGTTCGCTGCTGTTCATATATTTTTACTCAGCGTCACCTGCAAGTATTTTTTCACTCATATTAAAACATCTCAATAAAGACACTCAGGCAAAATTCTCACGCTCTCATTAACACTCCATTGATCCGTTAATTGGTGCGAGTATGTGTGACTGAGCCAACGTTTGCGTGTGTGAGCAAGTGGAACCTAATTTCTGAGCGAGCTCTTCGTTTAGCTTCCACTGATTGAGTAAAAGTCTTTTAACAGTGCGCACTCAGCTTATCGCATTGGACGAACATTCTGGGCTTCCACTTGTGGATTCTATGAGAGAGTGCAGAGAGGATAACTGTGTGAGTGTGCAGTTAGTAGAATATTTCTCAACTCTGCTGCTGCGCGAAAGAACATGTAAAACGAACATATGTATGTGCAGACAGACTTCCGTTACCATTTCTGCTCTTCTCTTTGCTTTACTATTTCACACACACACACACTTCATTTATTTGCGTACAAATTTATATTAAAAGTCACAATGTGTTTTTCCATTTATCTATGCCACTTTCAGTCTCATAAATTTCAAGCAACTATGGAAATTAATTTTATAATAAATAAATATTGATATATTACCAGCAATTTAATATTTTACAACTTTTTTAGTGAGTTAATAAGAATATCACACTTTTAATCAAATTTCATATGCTTTATTATTAAATTAAATAAATATTTTTGTAGTTTCCTTCAGGTAATTATTAAATTATTTACTAATATATAAGACATCACTTGATTATTATGTATGTATGCATGTAATCACACCCGAAATATTAACTCGTCCGTATCGACTGCGATCAACGCTACAATTCGCTTACTACTGAGCATGAACAAGCACAAGAAGGCAATAACTCAATGAGCACTCAACTAGATTAGTTCCCACGCTCTTTTACCTTCCTCACAAGGGGCTCTGTGTGCGTGCGCTCGCTTAGGTGTGGATGTTGTGTGGATGATCAAAGGCGCTCAGTTGCGCTTTGACGTTGAGGAACACGTTGCGCACTGTGCATTCTGTGCGCCCATCTGTGGATGATGAGTTAAATTCTAGACTAAGCTCAGGGCAAGCAAATGCAGACGTGCGAGTGAGAGTGTATTTTATGCTAATTAATTTTAGGCTAAGTTCTCTTGCAGTCTATTAACAGAATCGCTTGTTTCACATATTTTAGGCGGCATTGCGCGGCTTGATTTATATAGTTTCTTAAATTCGTCAATTGTAGACATTTCAGTATGCAAAATTATGGGAATCTAAAATTTAAGACATTTCTAGTGCACATTCACATATGAAGTCATCATAAAAATAATTAATTTAATAGTTCCACCCAAATTGGCCACATAATGTGCGAAGGTATTTAGAGTCACACCGCAGTGCAGCCGTTAAAGGCCAACTTAAAGGGGATTATTTAGTCTTAGAGTAGCCCAAAGGAATGGACACATGCGCACACATGAGCTTTAGGGTGGGTACTAAATGGATGGGGGTGGGTGGAGGAGGCCAATGCAACATATTTTTCAAAGTGACGCCGAGTTTTACAAGCATAAGAAATGCCGAAAGTATTTAAGATATTTGCTCTGGAAGTGCGTGGCACACAGCGCCCAGCCCCAGCTCGAGCTCCAGCTGGATTGCTGTCAAAGTGCCATTAAAGTCAAGCGCGCCCTCAGTTGGGCTTTACAAAAATAACATAAGGGGATTTGGCTGCCCAGCAGAGATCGACAACAACAACAATAACAATGGCTAGCAGAAGTGACCGCAATGCGCTTTAAGGCTTAGCGGTCAGTTTCGAAGTGTGCTCACCGGGCCAGGCCATATCTTGTTTGGTTTACTTCGTTTTTTTTTTAGGATTTTAGGGTTAGTTGCGCCGCGCTGTGTTCGTGTGTGTGTATTAAGGGCTTAGCCATCACATGCTTGGCCATAAAACGGCTGACAAGAGCAAAGCGTTGCCTACTTTCTGGCGATAACGCAATATATTAACAAAATAATTAAGGCAAGACACTGGTACGCTCACAGAGAGAGACAGATGCCACGCCCACACAGCTTAACGTCGTTTTTATGTTAATTTCGCTGCTGGCAAACTTTTTGGCAGCAGCCGTCGCCGCCGTGCTGAAAGGGCTCAAAAATTACGACAAAAAATAAATAACGTGACACAGCATGAAAATTGCTGGCAAATAGGCAGCGCAGGCGCTGGCGCTGGCAGCGCTGCTTAAGCGCAACAGGAATGCGAACGGCAAAAGGCTAAAAAGTAAAGAATCAAGCGTAAACACACACACACACATATACTCCCACACATACATACATACTCTCACTCCCACACACACTGCCAGCATGACTTTCAGTTTCTTTGTCCGCCTGCAGCCTTTCGCTGCTCATAGATGTGGGCGTGGCAGGCGTGAGCCTGCCAACAAGGCATATGTGGCAGCTAGCTTGTAGGCGGCTTAAAAGCCAAATAGACACCTTAACAGCCAGATTTGTGCGAGCTGTAAACACACACAAGCACACACAGGCACACACATACACCTATATAACTTCCATCAATAAAGCACAATTTATCAAGACAGTAAAATTTTATTTTTTATGATGCCATAGTTACAGATACGATTGTCTGCTGTAATTTGTATCTGAAAATAGAGCAAATTAAATAAAATAAATTAATAAAAATAAACAAAAGAAATGCAATATAATATTTTTAAAATATATATGAAAAAAGATAATATCCAAAATAATATATTATTTAAAAAATATATACATATATATAAAATTTAAATATAAATATAAATATTTTTATATATCATCTTATAAAAAATCTTTTAAATAAATTTAGAATAAAAAAAAACAAAATAAATGTATAATGAAAAATAAATAAAAATGAAAATTAAAAATTAATACATAAATATATTATCTAAAAAATAATAAAAAAAATACATAATGACATATATAAATGCAAAAAAAAAAATATATATAAAATTTATAAGTATATTAAAATCAAATAAATGTATAATAAGAAAACAAATGGATAAATAAAATTTATAAATAAACATATGAAAAACTAGGAAGTAAAAATAAGCAAAGAAGGCAATTAAAACCAAAAATAAATAAAATAAATACAAAATTCTAAAGTTTATCAAATATCTAGCTATTATTGATGCTGCTGCTGCCGCCGGCTGCACGCTGTGAGCTGTGCAAATTTTTATAGCATACTTTTGCGCGCTCTGCACATGGCTCAAAGCAAAGCTCAATTGTTGGGCACTGCGGGCGGGCGCTAAGCCCGAAACACACGTCAAATAAACAATGAACACAAGGCACGAGAAATTTCGAAATAAAAAATTACACACACGCCGCACGCCTCGCGCCTCCCGCTTGCCACGCCCACCAGGCCCACACAGGGAATATTTTTGGCGCAAAGCTAAATCGGCTTTTGCTATTGCTGCAACCCGCTCGACTTTGCCCGGCAACGAGGCGAGGAATTCAAATTACGAGTTTTGTTTACAATCGAGCGTCAGTTGCCGCGTCGGCGTCGTCGTCGTCGTCAACTCTTTGCACACGAGTTATTGAATTGCGCGCCCTGACAGCGCCCACCTGCCGTCACAATAAACCTGCCTCCCTCCCTATCTCTCTCTCTCTCTCTGTCTCACCTGCCACAGTACAATTTTTATTGGCAACGCGCGGTGCTTTGTTTCGGCTGTCAAGCAATTTTCAATTTGCCTAGCGCCCCCGAGAAGAACATCACCTGAGGAGTTGGGCTCACCTTGATACGGCCTGTTAACCAAGACACGACACAGGCTCCTATTCCGGGCAAGGCGAGCGCTCCTGAGTTTCTTTCCAAAGCCTAGCACGTATACAAGCCGAAGGGCCAGCAGGCTGGACCAGAGGGACCACAACCTCTGGGCCCGCAACCGCAGCCGCAGGGTCCGTAGCCGCATGGCGTACTACTGCCCCACGGGCCGCAAGGGCCGAGAGCACCACCACACGGACCGCAAGCAGCCCAGGGACCACAGCCATAACTGCAACCACCACAGCCTCCGCCACACATCTTCAGGTAATTTTTTTTAGTGCTAAAACGAAAATACAAAATCAGAAAATTCGAAAGGATATCAGAGTTTTTTTCTAGACTCACCTTTGCTTCACAGAAAAAGGAACTTTATTAAAAATTGTATATTTTTTGCCCACAAATGTTGCTGGAATTAATTTTGTTTGTGTTTTGTTCTATTAGGACTTATTATAGTCCTTTCAGTCCGTTGTGGCTTAGACGAAAGTTCTATAAATAATGAGGTCTGTAGTTTCCGGATTTACTGCCTAGCAATTCGAAGCAAATTGGGCGAGTCATGGTTTGCTTGGATTAACAAAATATGTAATAATGATAATCGATATAAAATCCATAACAAAATATTTAAAAATAAAAAGAATATGTAAAAGATCTTATTCTGCAGGAAGAGGAATCAATGTACATCCAAATACATTTTTTTAAATTATTATAATAATAATAAAATAATAATTTAATTTTAAAATAATTATAATAGTTTTAAAAAATTATTTTAATATTTCTACCAACAATTTACATCATTTTAAAACTATTTTAATAATGTATTAAATAATAATTTTATTATATTAAATATAAATATTTATGAACATATAGAAATACTTTGATCTTATCTATTTATCAACTAAAGTCTACACACACTCATTTTCTTCTTTTCAAATAATTTTAAAAACTTCCGAACAAGTCCATTTTCACTTATGTATATTAACCCAACTGAATAAAGACTCTCAAAGCAAAATTCCCAAGCTCTCATCAACACTCCATTGATCCGTTAATTGGTGCGAGTATGTGTGACTGAGCAAACGTTTGTATGTGTGAGCAAGTGGAACCTAACTTCTTAGCGAGCTCTTCGTTTAGCTTCCACTTACGCGCTAAGCACGATTGAGTAAAAGTCTCTCAACAGTGCGCACTCAGCTTATCGCGTTGTACGTACCTTCTGGGGTTCCACTTGTGGATTCTGTGTGAGAGTGCAGAGAGGATAACTGTGTGAGTGTGCAGTTAGTAGAATATTTCTCAACTCTGCTGCAGCACGAAAGAACATGTAAACGAACATGTGTACATATGTGCAGACAGACTTCCGTTACCTTTTCTGCTCTTCTCTTTGCTTTGCTGCGTACAAATTTATATTAAAAGTCACAATGTGTTTTTCCCTTTATCTATGCCACTTTCAGTCTCATAAATTTCAAGCAACTATGGAAATTAATTTTATTATAAATAAATATCGACTGCAAGTACCAGCAACTTAACTTTGTACAACTTTTGTACATGTATTTATATTCAAAATAAATATATATGTGAGTTAATAAGGAATATTACACTTTTAATCAAATTTTATTTGCGTCATTAACAAATTAGATCAATATTTTTGTAGTTACTTTCAGGTGATTATTAAATTATTTATTAATATGTTAAAAATCACAAAATTATGATGTATGTATGCTTATAATTACACCCGAAATATAAACTCGTCCGTACCGGCTGTGATCAATACGACAATTCGCTAACTACTCAGCCTGGGCAGCCAAACGAAGGCAATACCTCAATGCGCACTCAACTAGATTAGTTCCCACGCTCTTTTACCTTCCTCACAAGTGGCTCTGTGTGCGTGCGCTCGCTTAGGTGTGGATGTTGTGTGGATGATCAAAGGCACTCAGTTGCGTTTTGAAGTGTGGGGAACACGTTGCGCACTGTGCATTCTGTGCGCCCATCTGTGGATGATGAGTTAAACTCTAGACTGAGCTCAGAGCAAGCTAATGCAGATGTTCGCTCAGTTCTCTTGCAGTCCACTAACAGAATGGGTTGTTTATGTTATTTTCGTCATTGAACATATTTTAACCGGCGTTGCTAGAATTGGGCAGGTATATAGATATACATATATACGAACGGTTGACTTCTTCCCACCAAATTTCTTTAAGCTGCTTCTTCCCATCACCAACTCTCCCTCTCCGTTAATAGTTGCCTTTGTGCACTGCTCCAATAAGTCATTTTACAGAGCAGAGCAGAAGCTCTGCTCAAGCAATCCAATTGCAAAGGAGTTTGCTGGAGAGCAGAAGAAGCTGTGCGTAATTATAATACCTGCGAGTTCGTTGGGGACTGCCAGAAGCTAACGGTGTCAGCTCTTGCAACAGCAGCGGCTGCCGCAGCAGCTGCAGCAATTTTTACGACGTGATTAACCCAACAAGTAGCTTCCGTTGCGAGCCAAACGAGCTGGCATCGGAGCCAGAGACAGGGTAAACGGGTTAGCCGTAGACACTGAGTTGCACATTCCGACAACAGTGCCAGTGGCAGTGGCAGTGGCTGCGGCGGAGGCAGACAGTTATGCGCCTGCAAATATGCAATGCAAAACAGCAGCTGGCAAATTGTTTCAGCCAGGCCAACAACAAGGCGGGCCAGCAGCTGCCAAACTTTTCTTACCTGCGAGTTTAACAAAAGTAAAGCCAACTTTAAGCAGAGAGACACATATATATTGCGAGTTTGACCAGTTGTTGACCTTGCTTCAGTGGGAAAAGTTGGGTAACTCCATGGCCATCGATTCGCATAATTTAGCGTAATTCGAGAGAGTTTTATGGCCCAGTTAGTAGGGAAATCATCTTAGCTTGTTTATGGGCGAAAACTTTTACAACATTGCGAGCATAAAACTTGGCTAATGAGCCGCTAAGCAGCCGCCTCCAAAGGGTTAACACTAACAACAACAACAACAGCAACAACAGCAACAGCAACAGTTGCTGGCCCATAACAATTATAAAATGAAAATGCCGCAGAGCCCATGAAAATCAACGACTTAGTCGCACTTGGCTGCTGCAGGCGCCACAGGATGTTAAATTTAATAATACAATCGCAAATTGGCCGAGGGCCTTGAATTTATGAAATTCAAATTGAACCGAGCGAGCGCAAAAGCTCAAATCAAAGAAGGGCGCCAGACGGCAGCTGTGCAAGCTCTACAGTCCACCCTCCCCCCCAGTCTCTGGGGATAAATTAGTGGTTTTCCGCTCCCTCTCCCCCTCTCTCTCTCTTTCCCTGCTAATATAGTCGTTGCGTTCGTCTTGCCACATTTGTCACCCTCACTGATTTCATATTTATTTTATTAATAGAAAATTAACATAAAAAAAGTGCACAAAATATTTTGACACCAACGGCTGCCAAGGGGGTGGCTTCTTATTATTTTGACACTTGCCAAACAATTGGCATGCGAACGCCAAGCACAGCTGCCCTTAAAGCTGCAACAACAACAACAGCAACAACAACAGAAGACAGAAGGTGCCAAGGCAGGCAAAATTTTATTAGGGAATTTCGTAAATTAAATATTTACACGACAGCTGTGCGCAGATCTCGCCTTGAACTCAGCCTCGGACTCAGCATCGAGCCTCGAACGTAATTGAATTTAATAGCTCGCTGGGTCAAGGCTTTAAGCTGATGTGGCTCGCATTCCGTTGACTGAACTGCGGAAATTGGCTTTAAAACCTCATTGAGCCAAGCATTGATAACTTGATAAACATAAATCAAAATGGGCTCATGCAGCCAGCTGGATATTTTGCTATATATATATAGTATACGTATAAACAAGGCTGAAAAAGAAATTTAAAAAAAAAATAAATTCAATTTTTTCATATATCTTTAAAGTATTTTTATGACTTAAGTAAATCATAAAAATTGTGGAATGAGAGTTAAAATATATTATATAAATTGTAAATTGAAAGAATTGTGTAAAAACTCGTAGATTACAGCATGAAGTTGGTATTTATGAGCATTCCGAAAGCCAAATGAACTGAGCTGAGATTCTTACTTCCTCTGATAAGTATTAGATGTGTCTCATATCATATCATACAAGAATATTTTAAAATCAGTTCAGCATAAAGTCTTCTATATCAATTATCTGAGCATAGTATTAAGAGAAATTTAAAATATAAAAATTAAAAAAAAAAATTTTAATTTTGTTTTAAGGTAAATAAATAAAAATAAAAATCGATATTCAGCTATAAAATTCTAACTTATTCATTTTTACAGCTTGAGTCTTCGAATTTTGCACTTAGCTTCATGTGTATTTGAAACAATTTTGATTTTTATTCAAATTTAGATGCCACGCCCCTTTCGCCCAAAAATTTGCAAGAGACGAATATTGAACACCAAAGACTTGTGCCTTGGCAAAAACACGTATATGAATGTAATAATCACGCTCTGAAAGTTTTATTAAGAAAGTCAATCCATAAAAAAAGTTATTAAGTATTTAAAAGCCCCCTAATATAGGCATAGGCTGCAGCACAAGCGCAGTCGCTGCGTCAACTGCGTGTGCGTGCGTCTGTGTTAACTGGCCAAATGCCTTTTCAATATGCAAAATTCTATTCAATTCGACCTTCCAGCGTCAACTTGGCTCTATCTCCCCTTAGCCCGCTGTCGACTGCTGTCCTTTGGCCATCTGTCGGGCTGCGCTGCCAACTAATAAACGTGGTCCTGCCATATAATATTGCCTGCTAACTGTTGCAAATGTAATTAGCAGGCATTACAATTACGCATCTAACCAAAGTCAACAGCTTTGCGAGCGACAAGAAAATTGCTCATTTAAAAATAAAAATAAAAATACAAAAAAAAAAGAAGAAGGTGCAAAAGGAAAAACAAAAACGAAAAGTAAATAAACAAAATGAAAACGAAGAAGTCGAGAAGAAGCAGGAGAAGCAGGAGCAGCAGGATCTGGAGCAGCAGCAAGAGCAGGTGAGGAGAATGCGGTTGAGCCAACAAAAGGAGCAGCGAGCGAGAAAGCGCGATGAACGCTGTGTCACTAATTCAGGTAATTTGTCACTTTATTTACATTTGAAATTAATGTTGTTGTTGCTGCTGTTATTGTTGTTGTTGTCTGTGAAGGACAGCAAGAAACCGAGAAAACCAATTTCCATTTTCATTTTGTGGGCAACGCAGCGCACAGAAGACAAAACAAATGAGTGACTGACGTGCGGGACGAAGCAGCAGAGCAACAGCAAAGAACAGCGTGAAGAGCAACCCTTTATCTTATGGGGAGTGCCCAACCCCTAACCAGCAACCCCCTCCCTCCCAGGCGAAGGACAGACGGACCAAGAAATGCGATTAACATTTGAGCAGTGGGCAAAAAAGGCAGCGATGCGACGCCTTTTGTGGTGGCCCGCACGTAGGCAACTGGCTTGACTGGCTGACTGGTCGTTCCACACGGCGTATGCTTAATTTGAATGAAGTGGCAACGTTGTTAATAGCCCTTGCCACGCTCGCAGAGCGCCTAACCCAAAGCAGCCGACGCTCGTCGCTGCACAAAACCCTTTCACCTGCACACACAGGTGCTCAGCTTTTTTTAATGATGCTGTTTACTTTGCATTTGATGTGACAGCCTCTCAAAGACAGCGACAGAGAGAGAGAGAGAGGGAGAGACAGGGAAAGAGAGAAAAGAATTAGAATGTAGACCCGAGCAAATGTTGGCACAGCAACAATATTTGCCTAACAGAAATTGGCTAAAAAAATGTTGCCTACGTAAGTGGAAAAGAAGTGAAAAATTCTTCTATAGCAAGTGCTTGGACTAGCAGATACCCTGTACTGCGGAAAGAGGCTCAGCTTTTATGCAGTGTAAACTTAACATGTCCTTAACATTTACACATTTAGTTCTTACACTATACTATGTATAATGGCAAGAAAATAAATCAAAACTGATTTTTTATCAGTTTTTAGATTAATTTTTTAGAATATATTTAAATAGAATGCTATATTTATTATTAACTAATCAAACTTGATTTAAACTTGGATTTTAAGAACAGCTGATATTGAAATAGAAATTACGATCCAGCTTTATGATGTGATATGCAGAAGATGTATGTGGTATTACCTTAGAGAATGTAGCTGCTGAAGTGGATAGGAAAACTTGAGTTTATTGACTAAAATCTTATTCTCTTCAATAGTACTTAATAGACAAAGCCTTCTATGCCTAGACACATATGCTTAATGTTCTTCACTTGAATTCAAAATTAATTTTCCTAAAAGTATTACAAATCGGGTAGATTAGATTAGTAAATTAGACTGTCGGATGACAGATATAAAATAGATTAGAGAGATGGAAAATTAAATAGATAGATAAGTGTGTAAATAAATAGATAGATAGATAGGTAGATAGATAGATAGATACATAAATAGACATATAGATAGATAGATAGATAGATATATAGATAGATAGATAGGTAGATAGATAGATAGATAGATAGATAGATAGATAGATAGATAGATAGATAGATAGATAGATAGATAGATAGATAGATGGATAGATAGATAGATGGGAAGTTAATAAATAAAGATATGTAAATAGATAGATAGATGGATACATAAATAGATTAGATAGAAGGATAGATAGACGTATAGATAGATATAAGGATAGATTGGACAGATGTCTAGATAGATAGATTTTCTTGCATTTCCATAAATTTTATAAGAATTATATGAGTTACGAAAATATAATATATAAGATATATATTTCCAACAGCTACTAGCTATCTGCCTGCCCGCTGCAGCCTTGTCTAAACTCAAAATCCATATACCCTATTGAAAGCATTTGAAAAGCGTTCAACCCTTACGATAATGCTTGATTAAAAATCTAGTATGAGCAACATGTCTTAAGTCTCTTTTAAATAAAAGAATTTCCTCTCAATTTGTAGTTTAGAAAATTATGAAAAATCTTCACTGCATTTATTTGCTTCCACAGCAAAACGAAGGAAAATTCGAGCAAATAATTATATTCCATTCCATTTGAGTTCGGCAAATATATGTACTTAAAATGCAATTCTTGGCGAATTTCAATTACTTTTCAGTAGAAGAGACCAAAAAAAAAAAACGTTTGTAATGAAAATTTCAATCAGCCAAACGCCAAGGCGACGTCGACATTTATGAGCAGCCTGTAACATAAATTCTAGACAAACAGCCAAAGGACACACATAGAGAGAGAGAGAGAGAGGGAGAGAGAGAGAGAGAGAGGGAGAGAGAGAGGGAGAGAGGTAATCACATGTCAGGAGTCGCTTGCTCGTTTTTTGGTCTTCCACCTGTTCTTTGCTACCTTTAGCCAGAGCCACAAATAAAAATAAACACACGTGCGCTGCCAGCTTCATTGCCGAAACGTGTGCCGAGGCAACGCGTCTCACACGACACCGCAACACAATTATAGGGAGGGTGGGAGGGGGGCCCTGGCGCTACTCGGAGTCGTTGTGGGCGCGGTTTTTGTCAAGCCAAAGACAAAGTGTTGCCACAATAATAGTTGAGCAGCCAACTCAGAGCTCGCACATAAATATTTAAAACATGTTTGCGCTGCCATATTTTGTAGACCCAGCAGCCAGCAGCCAACCAGCCTCCCTCCCTCCCTCTCTCGCTCTTGCCTTGAAGGCTCTGCATATGTCTGCACGCCTGACCACGTACGCTATCAATGTCCAATCTTGGCCGACTGCTATCCACACATAAAACTCAACAAATTTTGCACAACTCACACACACTCAAACACACACATAAGATGAATTTATGTGCAATGCAATGCTCTTGTCTTTCTCCATTTTACTACTTTTCATAATTTTCTTATTTTATTTGCTTTGATTTGACGCAGAGAGAGAGAGAAGTGCTCTTCACTCGCTGCCACAACTGCTTTTTCCTTTACTTTTTGGCCATTCGAGGAGTTCTACTATTTGGCTTGGCCCATGTAAACAATAAGCTTAAACTGTGAGCCGTGTGTATTCATATGAGACTCTCAATGGGTTATGTCACTCGAAAAACTACAAAAGGATTTTCTACTCGCTGTGGGCGTGTGTGTGTGTCTGAGTTTGTTTAGAGCCAGAGTGTCTATAATTGTACAGTGAAAAGTGGCTATGAGGGAGCCCAAAAGTAAGTTGACTGAAGCTAAAACTGAAAATAATTTTGTTGTTTTTCTGGAATTTTTGAATAGAATTTTAAATTGCTAAGTTCTTGATCAAATATATAAATTATATTTTATTTATTTTAATTATATAAATTTTTTTTATTTATTTATATAATTAAAATATTATAATATATGAGTTTATTTTACTTATTTATTATTTAATAAACGAAATAATAATTTAATGAATTTTTTTGTTTGATTAAACTATTTTAGTTTTTAATATTATTAAATTTATGTCAATAAATATTTATAATATAAAATTACATTTTTTCAATACCATTTAATTTTGTGTTATTTTTATTTATTTATTATATTATAATATTGTTTACTTAATATATTATTAAATTCAAATTATTCAATTAAACTTTAAATTAAATATTTGAATATTTAAATTCAATTCAAATGAAAATTTTTTTGTTTGAACTTTTTAGTTTTTACATATTATTAAATTTAAATAATTAAAATGTTATTCAAAATTTGTTATTTAAATTTATTGTTTATTTTTAAATAAAAAGTTTATTTATAAAAAAAATTCTTATTGTTTATTAAATGTGGTTTTTTACTTAAAATACTCTTAAATATTTTTTGTTTAATTAAAATTATGCTCACAAAATATAACTGAAATTTTAAAATTTATTTTGTTGCATTTAGGTAAATATTAAAGAAATGTGTTTTAAATAGTGAGCTAGATTTTTAAAACGGAATCTGTAAAAAATATACAATATATTTTTTTTATTTTTTTATTTTTTTTTATTTGTATTCAAGTCCAGGAATATGAATATTGTCTTGATCAGACTATTGTCCAGCAAGACTAGCCATAATTTGAAAAGATTCAGCTGCCGCCAAGTACTGGACATATCTGGTAAATCTATATGCTAGTTTTTACACTATTTGGAGTATTTCCTCAGCATATTCGACATGCCACAGACTGGTGAAAGTTTGTAGTGCTAGTTCACTGTGCGCCGTGCTGCCTGTACGCATGTCTTTGCGCTATTGTTTATATTGTTTTAATTAATTTCATTTTGAGACTTGCTGAAAGAAACCGGCACCGCAGCCACCACTGCCTAAAGTTATGCTCACGTATGCAGGAATGATATAGCTCTCGGCTCGAAGCTCTTTGAGCCGTGTCAAAAATTTTGGAGTGTCGAGCGTTGAGCTTCGACCGCAAGCCAAGTTGTGTGCTCTGTTAAGTGGGGAGCGGTTGCTCTGCCGCTGCTCCTGTTCCTGCCCCTGTCCCTGCTCTCCCTGAGAACAGACAACAGGCCTTTAGAAATGCCTGGCTCAGCGCTTGCCACTATGTTTGTGCAATGAAGCGTTGGGCTTTTATAACGCCAACAGTCAGTTAGAGGGTGGAACGGAACGGAACGGAATGGAATGGAACGGCCCCAGTCATTGAGAAGCTCTAAAAAGCAGCAAGGAAATTCTTAATTTACGAAAAATAAAGAAATGGAAAAACCTCGTCGCAATAAATGAAACGTGAAGGCACAAAAAAATACTGAAACTTAACAACTCGACGTCGCGACGACGACGCCAGCGGCTTTCACTGGACAATCTCTGAGCTCTGAAGCGATACGGAGGGGTTTCCCCCCCCCTCCCTCTCCCACTTCCTCCTCTTCTTCCTCTTCTTCTTCTTCTTCTCTTTGGATTTCGGACAGACACTTCGGTTCGGCTGCAATCCGGGCACTGAAAGCTTTACGCTCCACTTGGCTGCTGCTTTGATTCTCACGGTTTTCATTTGAATGCGCCGAAGGACGCTCCTCACCTGTATCTCTGAGATACTTGGATACGTATATATTTTAATGTGCGCTTTATCAACAGCTTTAGATAGCTGCGTAGCAGCCCAGCGCCCATTTGTTAGACTTGACTGCATCAGCTGCTGCTGATGATGTGGGCGTTTCAGGCGGACAGCTGGCCAGGTGGGCAGGTGGGCAGCAGCTGGGCTGGCCAGCTTCGTGCTGTGCTTTTGTTGCCTCAAGCAAAAGATTTCAAGTGATTTCTCTTTGACTTCTCATGTAGTTGCTGCCCGAAAGAATTTATCTTGATTTCATTCTTAGGCTCAACTCTCAACGTCAGGCAGCTGGCAGCGCGCTTCAGTTGTCAAGTTCTCAATAGTTATTATAATTTGATAGATACTATAAACAAGCTGTATATATATATCTGCTTATTTCAGTGCTGTTTACCCTTGCTTTCGCTGCTTCGCGCTGTCTAATTAAAAACTTTTGCCGCGCTAATCCAACATATGAGACACGCCCACACCTCACACCTGGCCTGGCATTGGCTTTGCCTTGGCCCTGTCAGAACTGTCACAAAAATGACACTTTGCTGGCTAATTACAAATTCAAATTAAATCACAAGTAATTAGCTGAAAGTCAAAGCCGAACTTTGGCTCTGGTTGCTTTTATTTTGGGAATTTTTCGAAGGCATTTTATGATTTGCAAACGCTATGAAATGCGCCTAATGGTTTGTTTGTTTGCCTGGACTTTTCGAAAGGGGGCGGCGGGGTGTGCTGGTATGGGCGGCACTCACGCCCACATGAAAGACATTAAAAACGACAGCAGGCAAAAGGTAACCAAATGACAGAGCGAGCGACACATTAAAATACATTTTTAATGCTGATGTCTTTTGTGACAGAGTCTGTGTGTGTGTGTGTGTGTGTGGTGTGCCACGCCCATGGCACATTTCAGGCGCGCTTATGTAACTTTGGCATGGACATGTGTCTGGCGCCCGCCTTTGGATTAGAATCGTAATCAAAATAATTACTTTTATTGTGATTCCCGCTGAATGTTAATCAACGCAACTGACAATTGCGAGCCACAGAGCCAGAGCCACAGTCACAACCACTTCGTCTGCTTCTTCTTCTTTTTTATCCACAATTTCTCATTTAATTTAAATTTGAAATATTATAATGGCTTTCGTTTTAATGGATTTTAATTTCCAGCACCAGCAAATCGAGTCAAAGAAGGAGCATCAAATGTACTTTTTATGCGAATTTCTAATTATTTTATTTCAATTTTTTTTTAAGCTTTACGGCACCACTGAGGAAGTGAAGCTGAGCGGACTTAGGCAGATAACTAGTTAGTCAGATTGATGAAAAGAGCTAAAGTCAATCACTATTTGTAGATGTCTGCCTTCTGGCTTATATGAATATTGTAGTCGGCAGGCAACGACTGCAGAATACTTCTTCCAAAACAATTGAATCTTTTCTTCTTTTTTTTTTAATGAATGTTTAACTTTACATTAACCTAATTTAAACAGAAATGTATATATATATATATATATATATATATATATATATATATATATATATATATATATATATATATATATAATATTTATATATAAAATTTTCAAGTTTTAAATAAAAAATAATATTTTTCATTCGATGTCACAGGAATTTTGCTTATAGTCTATAGTTAACACTTAGCGTACCTAAGCTTAATCTAATCAACCCTACTAGAGCTGCTATCATCTCATAATACCTTCACTCCGTTATTCACTTTCCCTCTTCACACGATATTTGTCTTTCCTGCCTCTAGCATTTATTTAAGGCTTACCTGATCACTCAACTACTCAATCCATCAAAACTGTTTAAATTCTCTGCATAATTCGTGTCGGAAAATAATGAAAAGCAAACAGCTCAATAATCCGTAATTACAATTATCAAATATGTCGGACTATTAGTGCTCATTTATTAACAAACAATTAGATATTAATGTTTATTGAGCACGACTTACCCGTGACACTCGCAATTCATATGCATAATTGGCCCATAATTGGAAATTTAACTCGACTTGCGGCACTAATTGAAGCGCTTCACAGCACTTGACTGAAAATGGAATATAATGTGACATCGAATATCTTTAATATGTGAACAACATAAAAATAATATGTTTCATTTTATAAATAGTATTACAATGGTAAGTAAGAAAGGAGATGGCAGGAGTGCACGACCAGGAGATACCCTGACTTCTGAGAAGAGCTGCAAACATGCTAAGGTACTTTGAAGGATGGACGGGTGGACGGACAGACAGACAGACGGCTGAGACAAGCTGAGAGACGAACGGACGGGCAGACGAATTGACGGGTAGACGGACAGACGGACCTCCTAGTTGGCGGACAGGCGGATGAGCGGACGGACGGATGGATGGTTGGACAGATGCACCGAGAGACGAACGTACGGATAGACGGACAGAATGGACAGACAGACGGACGGAGAGATAATCGAACGATAGAACGACAGAAAGACGGACGGACAGACGATCCGACGCAGAGACAAACGGATAGATTGAGCGGACGGACAAACGGAATGACCGGCAGACGAGCGGGCGGACAGAAGGATGGCCAGATATAAGGGCATGGCCAAATCGTCTCTGCTCATCATAATCCAAAATATATACATAGATATACATCTGAGATGTCTATAAAGGGGAAGGCGATAGTGTTCTATCGATGAGTATGCTAGTGTTGGAAGCAGTGTTGTATAGCTTGTTTCAGTGGGAAACATTTAGTGTGGCCCTTACGGCAAATGGGCTCACTGCGTTTTTGACTAGATAAACGGGCAGACGTATAGAGACAGACGTCTGCGCTGCTCTTACAGTGAATACAAAATAATTTAACATTATTAAAAGCGCAGACATATACTTTATGGAATCCGCCACGCCTCCTCCTGCCTATCACACACATTTTAAGAAAGCCAATATGCCCTGATTTCGTATTTTGAGAGGTATTTCTATTTCCATTCTGATATTCTGTTTGACTCGAAAATTCAGCAAAAATTTCAATCGCAGCAAGCCAAGTCTGGCGTCAACCGACTAGATTTTGTAGAACTTTATATAGTCCGATTCCGTCAACTGCCAGAGAATAAATTTTAGCATTATGAATTTGGTGTGGGGTCACAAGGGACCCTATTTTCACGCGCCTTGCCAGCGGGATCGCTTCCCCAGCCTGCTGGACGAGATGGGCGAGGATGGCGATAAGCTGGTGGCCCATTTGGGCATCTCGAACATGTCGGACATGGGCGCCCGCCTGAAGAGGGGTCGCAAGGCGCCGGCTGTCGCCGAGCAACGCGCCGCTGACTGCGTCAAGGAACAGTGCGTGCCGCTGCACAAGATGTTCTGCCCTTCGGCCCAGGGGCTGCGACGCGGCGTCGACAAGTACGCCCAGATACCCAAGTACGATCCCTATGTGGACGAGGAGGACCAGCGCGAGCTGGCTCAGCGCTACCGCAAGCTCCTGAACCGCCCCAATCCCGCACCTGCCCAGCGCCAGGTGGGCGAGCCGCCGTACACGGGCCACTGCCAGCACTGCCGCCGCCGGGGCAGCAACGATGTGGCCAACGACTTCCAGGGGCGACTCTACCTACAGCAGGCCTATCTGCTGGGACAAATCAATCTCATGTGCGTCCAGTCGACAATCCGCCTTCGACAATCCGGTAATCCACACTAAACGTTTGCTTCTTTTCAGGGTCCTCGATGGCCAGCAGCCGCCCCAGCTGCAGCAGCAGCAGCAGAACGAGGGCTTCCTCAACATCCACCGCAATCGCTACCACGGCTAGCGCACTCTACGGCATTTTTTTTTTTTGTTCATTAAAGTCCAACATCTGCTTTCAATTATGATGAACATGCAACATATAGTCGGGTTGGGGCTCGGGCTGGGGGTGGGGGCCTGTCTCACAAATCAACGCCAGCATTAATTTTCATGTAGTTCGTGTAATCACAAGCGCCACAGCTGCAGCACAAATTGCAGCTTTTAATTGCTATAAAACTCTGCGGTATTTAACAGATGTCAACAGCACACAGCAAAAGATGAAGTATCTGAATCTGAATCGGAATCGGAATCGGGGAAAAAACTGTAAATACCAACACTGGCAACGCCCAAGCGCCAGCGACATGGAATGCTAAAAATGAGGAAGACAACTGCAAACAAAATTAAATAATGACCGACTACGAGTTACCCTATAAACTATACAAAATTCAATTTATTGATTAAAATAAACAAACACTAAAATTTGTAAATTTAGTAAAATTATTTATATGTATATAAATATAATGTAAACTTTAATATTTTTGCTGATAATCAATGTACCTCTCTTACGCTACAGGGTATTCTTCATTGCATACATCAACTTATTTATTTGATTTTATTTTATTTGAAATTATACGAATATATATAGTATTCCCCACTTTCTATACTCCCTCATAAATGTAGGGTATTTTTATAGTCATGTTAACTTTCCATTTATTCATTCACTTCAGAAACTGTAAACAATAACAGCAAGGCAATTGAATCTCCACACAGCTACTCGTTTACATACAAGTCAAAGAAGAAGACGTGTGGCTAAGTAGCGCAAAGAGCACTATACATACATATATACACATACACGCACCTACACACCTAAAGCACACACACACACACTCACCCGCTCACTCGATCACTCGCTCACTCGCACAACTTTATTTGCACTCAATACAAATAGTTCCCACACTCTCATTATCTATCTCTCATTAGCGTATCTCTTTTGCACCTCTCGCCCCTTGCATATGTGCTCTCAGCTGCACCTAGCAGGCCATCCCTTTCGCACCATCAACGGTCACTCCCAAAATGTCGCAAATTAGGCAATCGCATTGGCAGACTTCTCAGCTAAATATCTTTGCTCATCTCTTTGTCTTGATCGAAGCTTAGCGCACTCTTGTGGATTTCAAATGCGCTCGCTCACCACTGTTGTATGTATGTAAGTGTGTGCAGGCATTTAAGCAGTGCCTTACGCCTGCTGATCGTTCACTTGTGGATTCCATGTGCGCTCGCTCTCACAATTGTGAGCATGTACTTGTGGATCGTCAGCTAGTAAAGCGCTCAATTCAACTTCCATCAAAGCACTCAGCCCCACTCTCTGTTACGATCCAAGTTGTGCTTTGTGCGCTCACTTGTGGATTGTATGTGAACGGCGCAAAGTTTCACTTGGCTCTCAAATATTTTTTTTACAAATCATTTTATATTTATGCTTCTTGAGGCTAATGCTGTGACGCAGTCAAGTATTTTGATTAGCAAAGAAAATTATAGAAAAACACGTACAACGACTTGCCTTAGTTGGGCCATATGCCTCAGTTGTGTGTTGTTGCTATTTATAAACTATATGCGCTTATCTGGCGATTCCATGTGCCGCTGCTGATGTCTTAACGTTTTGCTCATTTCCATGTGCCTGCTGTCCTGTTCATCCAGCCACCCGCAGCAGCAGCCCACTAAGAGCTTGTTCACTTTGCCATAAGCTTTGCATAACTTAAGGCGCAACAGGAAATGAATGAACACGCCCCAACGACTCGCTGAACAAGCGAAACCAAACCGAGCCAAACGAAACGGAACGAAACGAAACGGAGAGGGGCGGGGCGGGGCGGTGCGAGGCGACAGCGAGGAAAAATGTTGCCATGGCACAGTTTTTCCATGTACTTAGCACCCATGCCATCTAATGTCATAGAGAGTGAGAAAAGCACAGAGAGGGAGAGAGAGATAGAGACAGAGAGAGCGTGGGCGCGGGGAATGGGCCATATCCAAACACAAATTGCGCTTGTAATATCAATTTAAAGCACCGCGCCAAAATTACGCCTTAAATTATGCAAATGTTTTGTGCGGCGGCTGGGAAACGGCTAAGAAAAAGAAAAAGAACAGCTCAGAAAAGCAGCTAACAAACAACAAAAGCAACAACAAACAAAAGCACAAGCAAAGAAACATTTATTTCTGGCGCTTAGATATGCATTTTGAAATATCTGATTTGATTTCTATTGTTAATTTAATTTAATTTAGATAGTTAATTTAGGTTTTTTTAAAGCAATGTGTAAAAAATTTTAAAAATTATTTTGTAATAATAGTTATAAGTTTATAGACTCCAAATAATTTAAATGTATAAAATTATATTTTAATTAAATTAATATTTTTGTTACAGCTGACGAAAATATTTTATATATATTTTGAGTCTGATTTGATTTTTAAATTTAATTAAAATTTATATAATTAATTTAAGTTGATATAAATAACATAAATTTGTACAATCATTATTTTGTTTTTTTTTTCAGAATAATTTCAATTTATACAAATCATTTGCAATAATTTAAATGTATAAAATTAATATTTTTAAAATATATATTTAGTGTAATTTGTAAGTTATAATCAAATATACATAATTAATAAATAACATATTATTAATACACATATTTTTGTAGCGATTTCCACTGTTCTAACTAATATATTATTTTTTTAACGAGTTTTAATTACGTGTCACACAACTTTAATTAATGGTTTTGCAGTTTCTAAATACGCGTTGTTTATTTTTTCTTATATAATTTAATTCTTATATAATTTTAATTCATATAATTCATAACAATTTTAATTTTTCTTTTTTTCACAATTTGTAAACATGTTTCAATTAACTTTAATTTGTATAATTTAACATAAATTTTAATTTCAGATTCCAAAATTTGTTTTATTTATTTTTTTTTTATATAATTTCAAATTATATAATTGATCAAAAAACTTTAATTTAAGTTTTTCATTTTGTAATGTGGTTTTATTGGTTGATTCTTATTCGATTTTTGTTAATAATTTAAGTTTTTATAATTATTAATAAATTTAAATTATATATTGTTTTATATTTAAATATATATTGTATTATTTTAATATTTTTTTATTAGTATAATTATTATTATTATTATTATTATTATTATTATTAATATTATTATTATTAAAAATTTACTCTTTTAATTAGCTGCAAAAAGTCGGAAAACTTTGTCAGCGCATCAAATTAATTTTGAAATAAATCAAAAACAAAAATCAACTCGAAAATAAATTAAATAAAACGTGATAAAATACCTGAGCAAGAGTCAAGAGTCAACGTGCGCCTGCAGCTGTGTATGTGTGTATGAGCAAAAGCCGAGCATAACTTTCATTTTGTTGAAATAACTTTCTTAATATTTTGTTTTATATCAACACACACACACACACATTTATACATTTTGGCCTGTTGTCGTCTGCTCTCATATTTTTCTCTTTCTGTATCTTTGGCTGCGTTTCCTGTGCCACATTTCCTTTGAACTTTATCTTTGTTGTTTGCCGTTTGTTTGTTGTTGTTGTTGTTATTGTTGCTGTTGCCATTTTCATATATAGCACAACAAACATTTTCAACTTTTGCCGCTCAAGTTTATGCAAAGCATTTCAGGTCCGAGGCGCCCTGCCCCGCGCAACTCAAGTTTGCTCTGGCAAAAAAAAAACACAGAAAAGAAATGAGAGCGCCAAAACTTTTCGTTACCTTTAAACAAATTGTCCCTTTTTTGTGGGCTGCACACGCGTGTGTGTGTATGTGTGTGTGTTGAGAACAACAACAACAACAGCATACAGCATAAGCAACACAACTAGAAAAGCACATTACAAAAACCCGGCTAAGCAGGATATGCACACTTTGATCCCATGTTGGTTTTACTCCCTCTCTGCATGTGTGTGTGTGTGTGTGCGTGTGTGTTTGTATGTGTGTGCGGAATTGTGTTTGCCATATTTCCGTTGATATTTCTACTCAAAAAACTTGGCCAAGTTTTCTTTGCTTTTCTCTTATTTTATTTAGGCATTTTTAAGTTTTTATTGCCCGCTGGGCTAAATCGACAAAATCTTCTAAGCAGTTGACGTTTACGCTCTGAGCTTGTCTTGTTGCTCTTTGCCAGAGAAAGGGTATCTTAACTTTCTGGGTAAGTTGAGATTGCATTATAAAATATTAGAATTAAGTTCTGTTTCGTTTAAGACTAACAGAAATATCATTTATGCATTTATTTTTAATTTTCATTTATTTTTATAAGTTTATAATAATATATAAGACAAAAAAAACTTATAAAATAATTTTTTTTTTAATTTATTTAAGATGCGTGCAAAATTATTGATGCTTACAAAAATAATAATTATTATTATATAATATTTCATTTGTCAAATTAAAAGCTTAAGGAACAAGTCATTCCTTGTACGACATATATCATTTATAATTAAATTTTATAAAAAAAATTTTGAATTATAAATTAGAATTATTGGTATTAGCTTTATTTTCTTTATTTAATAAAAATATAAAAGATAAATCAAAATATATGCCAGGCAAACAGAAACTATTATAAAATTTAATGTAAACTTATAATTTAAATATAATATAAGTTAAATATAATTTCAAAAATCATTTTGATTTATGTGCCCACAATAAATATTTTTATACATATATATATATATATATTTTTTTAATAATAAATGAATTGATATAAATAATATAATAATTATATAATACTTAAATACTTTATAATTACATTTTCTGAAAACTTAATATATAATATAATTTTTACTTGATTAAATATTAATTAATATATTTTTAAAAAATTTCATCTTAGGTATATATTAAATTGAACAATAGATTAGCTGACAATCTCAATTTTGAACAGTTTTATAATCATTTATAGTTTGGTGCTAAATTTAAATATTTAAATATACATTTTTAAAATAATTGATAAATAAATTTGTATTTCTAGATAAATGCGTTTTTTTTTTTAAATTAAAACTTAAAATAAAGTTTTATGAAAATTGTTTAATTTAATATTATTTTTTGTTTAAATTTTAATATTGAATTTATATATAATTTAAGTATTTTTTTATATGCAAAACAAGAAAGATAACAGCGTTTTTATGCTACAAAAATAATGTGTAATCAAACTTAATAAATATATATAATAAATTGAATATGATTTACAAAAAATGTCTAAATTTAATTTAATTTATTTGGTCAATTTAAGTTTTTTTTTTATATATTTAAAAAAAAATCAGCAGAAGAAACCGCAATTGAAAGAGCAGCGAAATATCGTCTACTTTGTTTCTCAATATCAAGGCATATGCAAAGTTTTGCTACTCAAATAAATATATTTATATAAGTTTAAAATTTATATTTGTTATACAAAAAAAAAGCTATTCTTATCTATATTCAAAGAGTGCTAGATAAATAACTATGAAGTGAACCGTTGTATTGGCTTGCATAATTATAGAATAGTTATGCTATAATACCGTTGCTCGAATGCGACCGCGAACTAGGGGGTCCAATGCGCTTTGGCTGTCGTGCGCTTGACCGACTTTTCAATTGGAGTTTTGCTGGTCGAAAGGTAAACACGGTAGCGAGCAGCACACAAAGTGAGAAATCAAGTAGCCGACATGTGTGCTCAGCTCGACTATTATTAACAAGTAAGAAAACTCTAGTCGAGGCCGCTCGACTAGGGTATACCCTGAACCCTGCATTCTTCGTTTCTTTTATATACACATGCACTTGTACGTTCATTACAAGCAAAACATACACACACATACACAGGCGCAAGCACACACAAGCGCAAGTCGGTGCGTCAGCTGTTCTTTGGCTGCTGTTTGCATGGCAATGCTATGTGAAATTAAATGTTTAATAACTTTTTTTCTAGACGAACGATTTTGATCAAACTTGTTGGGCGTGATCATGTCATCCATATGTATGGACATACGGGACTTACAAATTTGAGGCGAAGGGGGCGTGGCATCCAAAATTTAACAAAAACCGAAATTGTATAAGGCTCACATAACACTAAGTGCAAAATTTGAAGACTCTAGCTATAAAGATGAATTATATAGATTTATATAACTGAGCATCGATTTCGTTTTTAATCGATAACATTAAAATTAAGACAGTTATCGATTTTTTTTAGCAAACTCGATCTTTTCGTGCTATACAGGAACCTACATAAAAAATTTCAAGTCTCTAGCTCTTATAGGTTCTGAGAACGACGCGTTCATACATACGGACAGACAGACGGACAGACGGACAGACGGACGGACGGACAGACGGACAGACGGACATGGCTATATCAACTCGGCTTGTCATCCTGATCAAGAATATATATACTTTATGGGGTCTGCCACGCCTCCTTCTGCCTGTTACATACATTTCAACAAAAACATTATACCCTGATTTCCCATTTTTAATGGGTTCAGGGTATAAAAATGCAATGCTATTAATATAAAATAACACACGCTGAACCAGCTCAGAGCGTATTGGGGAACTAGCCAAAGCGGACACAGAGAGAGGGAGAGAGAGCTGCACAGAAGTTGGACTACCTTTGGATAAAAACAACAATTAAATTCACATAAAACAAAATATCCTGCGGTGCTTTTTATGTGTACGCTTGTAATATAAATCCTTTTGGCTAATGGGAGCAACACACACACACACACACACACACACACATGTGCTGACTCTGTCTCGCTCTGGCGCACATGCGTTTGGCATTGGTGAAAGCTGCAAGTGCCACGAGCTCAACGAAAGCTGCTCACAGCAGGCGGTTTCTTTTGTCCCGAAATAGGAGGGCGAAAAAAAACACAGAGAGTGAGAGAGGGAGAGCTCGACTAGCGAAATGAACTGAAAAACGCTGTGGCTGTGGCTCTGTGTGTGCTAAGCAGAGGTTAAGCAGCGCGCTCGTTTGAAGCTTCTAATGAACAAAATGTGCATGCGAATGAGCAGCGAGTGGCAGAATAGAGGGAGAGGGCGGCACGTAAAATATGCATCCTTCGTGTGTGATTAAGCGTAAATCCATTTTTATGTCTCTCGCACACACACTCACAGATCTACAATTGCAGCTTGCGGCAGTGGAGCACACGGCAAAACGTTGAACAAATTAAGTGCATTTTCCTAAATCTTAAGGCAAATTTAATTGTTGCCATTTTTCAAGTGAAGTCTCGAAATATCGCACAATAAAGCTGCAAAGAAAATTACCGAAAAGTGTAGCTGCACTTTATCATTGAAATTTAATATAATTAATTAATTTAATAATAATTATTAAAATGTCTCGTATTTCTTTCATTTCTTTCTGTTCTTCTCGAATACAAAGTGTAAATGTTAGCTCTCATTAACATGGGTTGCTGCGCTCATTAACATTGTCATACGACAGTGTAATTTTTACATAATTGTTTCATTACAGAGAGAGAGAAAAAAACGAAATATATATAAATCAATATAAAATATGTTTTAAAATGTATTAAAATAGATAAAAATTATTTTTTCAAACATATAAATAAAAAACAAATTTTAAGATGTATTTAATTTATTTTATATATATTTTTATTAAAAACTGAATTTTAAAATCTACAAAAAAATCTAAAATAAATTTTAAGATTTATTCAATTAATGTTATATTTTTTAATATAATTATTATCAATTTTAAAATAAAAAATATTAAAATATATCAAAATAAATATAAAATAAATTTTAAGATTTATTATATTTATTTTATATTTATTATTATTATCATTATTTAAATAAATAAATATAAATATTAAATAAATTTTAAGATTTGATATTTCTTACTATTATTCAATTTCATTATTTAAATAAAAAAAAAAAATTTTAAATAGATAAAAATAAACATAAATCCAATTTTAAGATTTATTTAATTTATTACATGCCTATTATTATAAAAAAAAAATAAATTGAACATCCACAAAAATAAATATAAAATAACTATTAAGAGATATTCAATTAATTTTTATATTTTTTTATTATTATTAAATTTCATCATTAAAATAATTATTAAAATAAATAAAAATAAATTTTAAAAGGTATAAAAATAAATATAAAGTAAATGTTCAGATTTATTTAATTTATTTTATATATATTATTATAATTAAAGCAAATAAAAATGAATTAAAAAATATAATAAAATAAAATTTAAGAATTTTTGAATTTAATTTATATTTAATATTATTATTATAATTAGAACAATAATAAAATTTTAAAGTTTAAAGTTTATAAATATTTATATTTATATATATTTATTTAATATGGAACTGAATTATATATATGTGCATATATGTATGTATATAAATCTTGTGCAAACCTATTTTATCTGCCCAAAATGTTGTCTTTACCCAGCTATGACATGGTGAACGAATATCAAATCAAATAAATATTAAACTGTTAAGGACATAATATAAATTTTGTGGAAACCTTAGCTTCTGGTTCAGTGAGTCGTTGACTTTTAAAACAAATAATTGATCAACTCAGCTTTCAGACGACTGCGTTTCAGTCACGTTGCAATGCCGTTTTTAATAACAAGTGGCAATTGGAATGTTCATTAAAGGCAACTTACACTGCGCTACACGGCAACAGTAGAGAGCAGCCCATTGATAATTTATTTTAATGTGCATTTAAGTAAATAATTGAAATTTATTGCGCTTTTTTTGCTTTTGCTTTTGCTTTTGCCACTGTCTGGCATTGCAGTACAGTGAAGCACAGCCAGAGATACAGTGAGCACTGACTAAGTACAGTGTGCCAAGGGTCAGTGCAATGCAACTCAATTAAATGATTGTCGGGCGGCGAGTGATTTAAAGTCAAACGCAATTGAAGCCAATTTCAAAAGTTCCTGGAAGAGCAGCAGCCCAAGTATGTGTGTGTGCGAGTGTGTGTTAAAGTATTTCAAAGGCAAACAAAGACTATTGTAGTGGCCGACAATGGCACAAAGGCAGAACTTGAAGTCGTTTCAAGCTGCGAACCCTTCACATGCCACGCACAATTACCGCGCCAAACAGATTTTCGACAGCCGCTTTTCCAGCTGACTTTCCTCTGGCCTTTTCCTTTATTTCCTATTTTTTTTTTTTTTTTTGGCTAATTAAGGTCACGTGACCTGGCTGCAAATATGCCGCCTTGTCTGCCGCTGTGCAGCGAAGTGCGTCCACAATCGCTCGCATCAACTGCAGCTCGACAAGCCGGCTCGGCCCACCGCTAGCCCAGCTCAGGTCTCGAGCACTTGATGGCCACTAAAAGAAACGCAATGCATGGTTCACGCACAGACGACGAGCCAAGCGCCCATTTACCCAATTATCATGCGCCAAAATCAAGCAATCCCTCCATCTCAGCCCCAGCCGCCTGCCATGTTCAAAGCAAAGTTTTTCCCTGGGAAAATTACGCACACGAATTGCGCTGGACAATAAAAGAGCCAAAGCGCAAAAAAGAATAAAGAGAGAAAGAGAGAAAAAAACAACAGCAAATAAATTATGAACAGGAATGGGAGGTGGGAGGTGGGGCAGCTGCTGCGAGGGGGTGGGTCGGATGTGGATGGACTCTACTTGCGCGTCTAATTTGTTGGAAAATTAGTTTGTGTGTTTGGTGCGTGTAATTTCCATGCAAGTTTTGGTTTTCAGACGAGGTCTGCACTTGATTTTGATTGAAATTCGCAAAGCGCAGAAGTAGAAGAAGAAGCAGCAGCCAGCGGAAGACGAGTGACGTGCGGCAGTTGTCTGCAAATGGCTAAGCATTCAACATTTACGAACTGCAAAAACTACTTGAAATTATCAATAAAATTTAGCGCCATTAGATCAAGGATACAGCAGAAGATCAGTGAAGCTTGCTAGAGGAACTTGTGTCCTCTGCTCTTACACTCCTCGAAGCGACGATCAGACGGGAGATGTCTCAGAATCGTATTCCACATAAATCACACATAGTTCATAAGATGTTAGCTCTTTGAGCTTATATATATATATATATATAACATTTTATTGTTCCGACACGTTGCTGCTCGACTTTGATGCTGTCTCAGCAGTGCGCCACGCCCACCTGCTCTTGCCTGGCAGTTTAATAAACGTTTAACGAACTGAGCGGCTCCAACTGCAGCCCCAATCAGGAACAGGCTCGAGCCGGAATTGAAGCTGGGGAGACACGTTCGCAATCATGATGATCTCTAGCCGTGGTAAATTGCCTGCACGCCTTTTTAACCCAAATATGATGTGCTGTCTCTCCCTCTGCCTCTCTCTATCGCTCTCCCTCTTACTCTGCCTCTCCTTGGTTGATTGTGAGGAGACGATAAGCAGGCTTCGCGTGCTTTTATTATTATGGAGCAACGAGCGAGTGCGGCTCCATGGATTAATGAGTCGCGATCTGGCAGCGGCTGGAAAAACGTTTACGTGACTGAATTTTCAATTATTTTTTATTGCACTCGCTGTGGCTGCGGCCGCCTTTAATTGCAGGAAGTTGCATTTTGAATGTGCAATTTATTAAGAAATTATTTATTGTCGAATGAAATTGATTTCGAAAGTCGCGTGACGAGAAGCTTGGCATTGTGTGTGGCAGTCGGTGGACTGACTGCAGGCTGCACATTTGTAATTAGGCTGCAACGCGGCACATTTGTGGCCTTTCCACATGACTTCTAACACCTTATCGCCAGCACACGATCCGTGCATGTGGATGCTCCGCACTTGCCCAACAGACGCCTCGATTTCCTGCCACACCCACTTCTGCTGGCAATTAATTTGATTTGATGGCTGCTGGCCCTGGCTGGGACTGTGGCTGTGGCTGTTGCGGCTCTCTAGCTCATTGCCTGCTTTCAAAGTGCAACAGTTGCACATTGCGATCTGCTAACTCTCTCTCTCTCTCTCTCTCTCTCTCTCTCTCTATCTCTCTCGGAGTGGCATCGCCGGCCGGCGTTGAGTAATTGACTGCTTTGATCTTCGGGCCAGGGTGACGCCCGCGGCAAGCGGCTCCCTAAAAATAGGCAGCGCTGTCAAGGCGCTTTGAAGTGCGCTGGCATCTATGCAAAATATATACATATATAGTCATATATGCATATATATATATATATCTTCTGATACACTTCAATGCGACAACAAATTATCATTATGTATAGCACGCGCAGATCCAGTCGGCTTCAAAAAATCCTTTTAATCTTATCGATTAAACACGTAATCGAAATTGAGTTATTTAATTGTGTCTCCCACGTCTTTACAGCTAGAGTATCTGCAGTTTTTTTTTTTGTTATATATACATATACATACATATATATATATATACATATAGATACATATGTATGTACATATATACATACAAACTTGTTCGATTCGACTGGAACCTCAAAATCAGTGCGCTTCGACAGTTCAGCCGAAATCTTCGACTTTTTATGTACATATGTATGTATGTATATATGAATGTAAATAAATAAATAGAGAAGTTACACACATACATAACATACATATGATACATACATACATACATATGATTGTACATAGGTATGTATGAGTGTATATACACAAATATACATGTACGTACATGTATGTATGTACGGACACTTGTGTGGATTTTAAAAATGTTTATCATAAAATACATATGTACATACATACATATGTACATATGTATCTATGTACCTACATACATATGTACATAAGTAGTTATGTACCTACATAGATATTTATAGTTATATACATACATTCATATGTATATACGTACGTACGTACATATGTATGTATATACTATGTATTTATGTATGTATGTATGCATATTTTATTTATGTGAGTTCATTACGCAATCATTAAGCCTCACCTTATCATTGGTTGCAAACTCAACGAAGCCAGCAATTTTCTTATGTATGTAGACCAAAACCGAACGAAAATTCAGAATAAAGCCAAAATAACGATTCTAGGAAGTACAGTCTACTCTATGTATGTACATATGTATGTAGAGCCCAACTACATATATACATACATATGCATATGTATATCGCGTTTCATTATTACTCAACTTGCATAAGGATATGTACGTATATGTATGTACATATGTATGTGTATAGTGAGCTCGTCTGCTCATGTCAAAGATTGTATTCTCGCCTCTAAGCACATTCAAATGCATGTGCATATGTATGTGTATGAGTATGTATGTGATGCTGGTGCCACGTATGTACATACATATGTAGATGATTCATTGGAAACTTCAAATTCCCCTTTATCGGATCACATTTGTGTACCGCAACTCAGCCGATAGCATGTGGTGGATGGTTGATGGCAGTAAATCGATAATTTCACACTATCGATATGCAAAGCCAACTGCTCACGTGCCAAAATCTCGCAGTTGACGCTATTAATCAAGCGCAAGGATAATCAATTTTTATAATTTTTAAATACGAAAGTAAAACTAATGTTTTGGCAAATAAATTTGTGTGAATATCACCATAAATATTTTGCAAATGCGACTATCGATGATGAGTCCCACAGCAACCTTGGCGAAATAGTGCATAGCTCGGTACGATCACCAGCGATATGAGCTCAGCTCACGGAGATTTCATTCGCATTCTGCAACCCAATCGGCAAAGGCGGCGCTAGGGCGTAATTCGTAGATTTCTGAGTTCTCTAAAGTTAACATACTTTAAAATGTCATTGATAGCTCACGACAGTAGTGCAGAATATGAAATCATTTCTTTTTGGCGTACGTGGCGTATTCCAAATATAAAAACTATGGTACAGGATAGAAGCCTCCCCCTCGTATCGGAAGAGTTTAGTGAGCCAAAGTATGGCTACTCGTTTAAGTTCGAGATAGAAAAGTGTGATACAAGTCAAAGTTTGCTAAATATTACTACAAGACATCAGTCTACCGAAAATTGCGCTTTCATGGATTTTAATATAAAAGTGTTTGGAATAAACCGCTCATATGCGAATACTGATAAAAAAAATTGAGTAATGAAGTCTGGACTTTGCCCGTATATTTAAGACATAATGAATTACCAAATAAGTTTTTAGAAATTGAATGTGATTTAAAAACTTTGCGGAAAACATCCGCCTTTGAGCCGTATAAAGTTTCCGAATGTCAATTAGCACAACATATTGGAGCTTTATTCAATACCGATCAACACGCCGATCTGACAATCGTGACTGGCGATGAGCAGGAGATACCGGCCCATAAATTTATACTATCAGGTAAGAAGTTATGAGAAACATCATTAGAATTGCAATCAACTCAATTTGCCGAATGTTCGCAGCACGTAGCGAGGTTTTCGCGGCAATGCTCAAGCATCCCATGGAGGAGAGTCAGACCAATCGTGTGGCCATTGATGACTTCAGCTATGACGTCATTAAGGAACTGTTGAATTTAATTTACACGGGAACTGCGCCGAAACTAAAGGACATGCCTTGCGATCTACTGGCGGCTGCTGAGAAGTACGGCATCCAAAGACTAAAGACAATGTGCCTTAAATTCATGTGCGAAAATTTATCCGTGGCAACTGCGGCTAAGACGTTCAACGCAGCCCATACTTATGGCGCTCAAAAGCTTTTAAGCGCCTCAACTAAATTTATAAGGCATAATTATAAGGCTGTTCAAGAAACAGCAGAATGGAAAACTGTATTGAAAGACAGTTCCGTTCTGATACTAGATTCTTTTTTAAGTTTGGAACAACTATAAATATTATATTATATATTATTATATAAGATCATGAAAAATATCTTCATACGTGTATTCCCTTGATTATTAATCTTTAAGCATTGTTCAAGTACAGAGCTATAAATAATGGGCTCTTGTTAAATATTCATTTTCATTTCTGCTTTGAATATCTTTCTTAATTTGAAATAAATATATATACAAATATGTGTTGAAACGAAATTTGGGTTTTTTATCAATTCGATTCATGCTGAAAAATAGTTTGGCAAGATCTGAGGATCGCATAGCAAGGAGTGTGCATACCCTGTATCGCTGGGCGGGCAACATAAGTGATATACATATTTCTTATGATCTGTGTCTTAGCCTGTCTAGCACACCACACATCAGAACAGCTCAGTGTGTTCCTGTTTGACGAATGGGCCGTGCAGCTGGGTATCTGCCAGTCGACTAGATGCTCGTTTTCATTTCTTTTTCGCTGTCAAAACATGCCTGGCTATGTGGGGGCCACATGCTGGCAAGTGGCTGGGCTCATAAATTGCCGCTATCTGCGAACTGTATCTGTATCTGTATCTGAATCTGGTTGCGCACGCTTCGCTCTGTTGCGGCTCGGGCCTTTGCAAAGTATGCTGCTAATTGAATTGAATTGAACTTGGGCACAGTTCGATGAGCTGCGATTTTCGTGTGATTTATGTGGGGCGCGCAGGCGCGATGTGAAGCGTGCTAGTGCAGTTGGCTGCCAAATGTCATTGCCAGTATTGGCGACTGGCAGACACTGCCAAATACCAGCCAGCGGGCGACAGTTAACTTTGCCAAGTGCCAGGGGCGCCCGGAGAGGGAGCTCGCCCCGTTCTCAACCAATTAAACGAGTTTCCTGTCGCAGTTGCTTTATTTTCGCTGCTCTCGTTCATTTGATTGCACGCTGATGAAATAACAAGACCCCGGCCCGATCTCCCAACCCGCTCTCAGTTGACGCCCTCATAATCAAACAGTGCCCCAGTCGTTGCAACTGCGCAGACGCAGCCCGCGTCTGCAGAAAGATAAAGCGAAAAAGAACTTGCAAGAATAAACAAGAATGATTGAATCGAGAGTGGCCCACCCAAGGATACCCTGTACTTCTAAACGCTGTGCGAGTTGGTTCAGCTTTTCCCTCTCTTCTGGGCAGAGGAGCCTATCACGAAGTGAGAAACGTTTCTAATCCAAAAAGCCAATACTTATTCACAATCTGCACACTTACAAGAACTTTTATAGCAAACTGGACATTTGGACATCTTATAGTTCTCGAGGTATAAGGAAAGGTTTGCTAAAGTGTATGTGACTCCCTGCATACCCTGCTTCCGCAATCTTTGGGTATGCATAAATGAGTCTGAAAGAGTCTGAGCACTTAACGTACGAAAAGCGAAAATAATTTAGCACAAAACGTGCGAATGTTTACTTTGAGCCAATGGACAAACGCTGGCTACGAGGCCCCACCGATGGCTGGGCATCAGCCCCCAGGCATAATTGGGACTTCCAGCTGATGGGAATCTTTCAGAGAGTGCCAAAATGGGCTGCTGGTGTTCTGCAGAGCCCACGGTCTGCGAGTCAATTGGATCTGTTTACTGCTGTTGCACGTTAACATTGAAGTTTCGCCTCGATTCTGTGCATTCAATAGGCGAAGAAAACTATAAATATTGCTCAACTTGAACGAAAAAGTGCTGTATTGGAAATCTTCAAGGGCTTCTTTGATACACAACTACAAAGTGACCAAGTGAAAGGAACACAATGCCAAATAGAACAACAACAACTTAAGACATTACAACAAAGATACAGTAATGCCATTATGAGCATGAGCTCTGCTTACGTCATAAGCATATGGAATTGACTTCCGCCCAGAGAAAATGATGTAACGCTGTCAAATCGTGCTCCTTATCTCCCAGCGTTACATGATCAGTGGCTATGGCCCACGAGCATTTTATCTATATTAAATTATAAAATTATATATTTTGATGTGGTTATTTTGATCTTGAATATCTCTAGTTAAACTTTCCCATCATAATATTTTGAGATAGGAGAGATGCTAGCACAAGGGATATTACATGCTTAAGTAGTGCTTAACCGTGGGGGCTTAACTATCGGTAATTATCTTTAAGCGGATATAGTGAAATCAATTGCAGCTTGCTTATTTTTTTTAAAATAAACTTTTACAGTTAAACACAATTTTGTATTTTTTATTTTTATAAATTTTTATAATTGTATTTTTCAATATTATTTAATTTTATACCCATATCTACTGGATTACACTTTCAAAACTTTAGTTTAGCTTGTTTTGGCTTTTTAATTATTTGATCTGGCTTGTTTCAGCCCTGAACAACTATCAATACTTCATAATTCTCACGATAAAAACTTAATGAATGCTATCGATAGCTTCAACAGCTGTTGAAAGCCAATTAATGCACATAATAATAATATTGTTTGGTCACACTGTACATATTTATTCTTAGATTTTGAATATTTTTACATATTGTAAGAAAAACCAATTAATTTATTCAAATAAAACAATATAAAAAATAATAAAATAAAATAATAAAGAAAATATATTAATGATAAAATAAAATAAAACAAAAATATAAGAAATAATAAAAGAAATAATTAGAAGAATAAAAGAAATAAAATAAAATAAAATAAAAATATAATAAATAATAGAAAAAAAAAAAAAAAAAAAACATTTTAGAAATAATAAAAAAACAAGTAAGAAAACTCTAGTCGAGACCGCTCGACTAGGGTATACCCTGAACCCTGCGAAGATCCGCTATTCCAAGTATTCTTCACTTCTTTTATATACACATGCATATGTACGTTCATGACAAGCAAAACATACACACACACATACACAGGCGCACGCATACACAAGCGCAAGTCGTTGCGTCAGCTGTTCTTTGGCTGCTTTGCATGGCAATGTTATGGAAAATTAAATGTTTAATAACTTTTTTTCTAGACCAACGATTTTGATCAAACTTGTTGGGCGTGATTATGTCATCCATATGTATGTATGTGCCAAAGCACAAGTCTCTAGTATTTGATATACGGGAGTTACACATTTGAGGCGAAGGGGGCGTGACACCCAAAACTTAACAAAAACCGAAATTGCGTAAGGCTTACATTACACTAAATGCAAAATTTGAAGACTCTAGCTAGAAAGATGATTTAGATAGAATTTTATAGCTTAATTTAGATTTTCGTTTTTAATCGATAACAATAAAACGATAAAAGTTATCGAATTTCTGAAAAAAACTCGATCTTTTCGTGCTATACAGGAACCTACATAAAAATTTCAAGTCTCTAGCTCTTGTAGGTTCTGAGAACGACGCGTTCATACATACGGACAGACGGACAGACGGAGAGACGGACAGACGGACAGACAGACGGACATGGCTATATCAACTCGGCTTGTCATCCTGATCAAGAATATATATACTTTATGGGGTCTGCCACGCCTCCTTCTGCCTGTTACATACATTTCAACAAAAACATTATACCCTGATTTCCCATTTTCAATGGGTTCAGGGTATAAAAAAATAAATAAAAAGTATAATTTCAAAAAAAAAATGAAATAAGAATATAATAAATAATGAAACAAAATAAAAAATATAAAACATAATAAAATAAAATGAAAAACATTTTAGAATTTGTTAAAAGTGAAACTAAAGAAAAAATGATAGAATAATATGATAAATAGTAAATAATTAAATAGTAAAAATATATATATATATACGTACGTAATAAAATAAAATAAAAAACATATTAAAAATAAAACAAATTTATATAAATAATAAAATATGCAAAATATTTGTAATAAAATAAAATAAATTAATAATAAAAATAAATTAAAATAGAATTTATATTAAAAAAATCTAATAAATAATAATGGAAAATGAAATAAAAATATAATAAATAATAAAATAAATTTTGTAGACATAATATCTGCTAATGTTTTGCAGCTGCAAAAAAATTAGAGAAGAAGCTTTTAACTTAAATACATAATTACTTGATGGCAGCCTCGGCCAAACAAATATTGACAAAGTTCTGGTATTAGCTCTAAACACAAGACTAAGACTGATCGACTTTAAGCGCTAAGAATATTGCTTAATTATCTTTGGCGCTGCAGAGATTATCTGCCATATCCCTTGGGCGATGCCTGCCAGCTTCACTTTGACACTTGACAGCGACAACAGTGTAAAAGTTCAGAGTTCAGCGCTGTTGTGACTGCAGCTACTGCACATGCATGTGGTGGAGTGTGCACTGTACAGTGTGCACTGCAGTTGGCAGCCCGAGTCCGAATTGGTGGAAAGTTGTTGCGACTTTTTATTTGCGAACAGAAGACGACGAGGCGAACAAAACGAGTTTGTTTCGAGCTCTTCCTTTGTTTTTCTCTCATTTTATTGCCCTCTTTGTTTTGCTATTGTTGTTGTTGTTGGTCCTTTCTCGGTGCGATACTTGCGACGAAATTGAAAATGCATTTTTAATGATTTGTTGCTGTGCGCTGCATGTGAAAATATCACGGGCAGTGCATCAATTGATGAGCTATGTGGGCAGCAGCTTCCAGTGAAGCGGTGAATGAACTCATCGAAATATATACATATAAAGGCATTGCACTGACTCAGTCTTTGATTTCTGAGAAGGAGCTCTTCACAATATTTATGGCACACTTTAAGATAAAAGACTGAAACAATATGCCAACAAGCTTCACGAAGTTATCGACATTCAAATCTAGCTTATGATACGCCCAATCATGAAATGGACAACTCAAGAAAACATATGTAGTCTATAGTCTATAGTGATGAGAGTCTGGAACATACATAAATATGTCAAAGCTGTTCATCGAGTCTTAATTATATGTTATATGATATTGTTTCAAGTAAAGTAATTTTATAAATATTTTTTAAATATGAAACGACTGCAATATATATCATCTCTACTCTACTCTCTACTCTTTCCAAATATTTGTTTTGTCTTTAGTGTGTATTTGCAATCTGAAAGTCACGACAAAACATTTAACTTTTGTACTTGTGGTTCCATGAGGAGATTTCTGAGAGATTTCTAGACAGAGCAGTTTACTTATTCTAACCAAGATATTCACATATTACTTTGTGTATTCAAATGGAAAAATTATTTGGTTTTTGTTGTATTGCTAAATGTATATCGAAGCTTACTAAATAATCGAAGCACGCAAGTAGTGAAGCTGTATTAGTGAGGCAGCTCGACTGGAAGATACTTTGCACCTGATATTCCAATAATTTTTTCCCATTTTATACATTCAAATATAGCAATCAGATATTTGGTTGGCCAGGCGCAAGTTTGCTTGTTTTACAGTAATCAAGCAATGCCTAATAAAAAACTGCATAAAATCATCGATTTTGATCGAAAATGAGAAGAATTATCGAAAAGAAAGCTATAAGCTCATTTTGGGTATGAATATATACTGCTATATACATTTTGTATAAAATCTATAATGTATATGTTTTATATTCTTAAGTATTCTATGTGCATGGTATACTCCAGTATATATTGTCATATATTCCCTTATATTCGATTAGAAATAGTCTCTAGACCAGTACGAATCAAGTCATTAATTTGAATTGCATTCGTCGAGACAGAAGCAATCTAGTGCCATGCAATAGTAGTAGTAAAATTCTAGTAAAATTCTATTTCGAAACAAATCTCTTGGTCGAGGAACTTACTTTTCAAGTCAGGCAGCCATTGCTTTAAGCAGAATATGGCTTCAACTGGCTTCTCTTGATGAAAGATCACGTGAGAGACAGAAGTAGGCGTGGCGAACCTTAACTACTCAGAATTGAAATCCTCAGCCGTAAGACCATTCCCAAGCCAAGACTTGTTTAAGTTTAGTCCAAACGATATTCAATTAGAATCAACATTCTAATGCTGTGAAGCCCAAAGCTATTGATATAAATATATTCGTTTTAATATGTTGCAAGTTTTCGCAAAACTGATGTTGATTAAAAGTCTGTCCGTCACTGGGCATGTGGAAGTGGTTGGGAGAGAGCTTGGCAAGTAGCTCTCGGTGCAGACACTTGATTAATTGTCCTTGGAGTGCCATTACCAAAGACAAAGGCAAAGACTTGACTTTTAGTCTTATTGAAAATGAAATTTAATATGCCAAAATATATATGCATATAGATTGCCAGACACTTGAGGCTGTCATTGGCATAAGCTGCACTCGGGCACACGTATGGAAATAGATACAATCTACGGAATGCTGTAAAATGGATGATAATGAAGTGGTGCAGCTGAAAGATACATTTGACAGGGCGCAAGCTTGAAAGCAAATAAGCAAATGCCAGAGACAAAAGTTGTCATCGGAATATCCAATGGCTGGCTGGGTGGCTGGCTGTCTTGGGTGCTTGAGCAATTTGTGTAGCATCTTTAAATGTGACAACATGTTGTTGGCAACTTGCTGCAAAAGTATCTACAGCTGTCATATCAAGTGTCTGCCCGAATGGACGGACCATTATATCACGTTGCCAGCTCACCAGCTCAGCAGCTCAGCAGCTCCTTCAGACTGCGGTTTTGTGTGTTTTACTGCGGTCAATGGTATTTGCTTAAGAGGATTTGCTAAAAATTTCAAATTAAGTGGATTGCTTTGAGCTGCCCTTTCAGCCCGTCCTGGCCTGGCCTGGCCTGGCCTGCGGTTCCCTGCATAATTGTCCTCGTTAGCTAAACCACACACTCGCACTGCAATTCGTATGCAACCGAATGGATACTAAAACTTTGCGTATTGTTTAATGCTCACTTACCTTCTAAATGGATGTGCTAATTGAAAGATGTGCACACTGTCTGCCAACTTGTTAACTGGTTAGGCGCCTGCCAATTGCTCGCCCCCTTCCGTCGCCCGGACCAAAGTCAATTTGTCGCATGCCCCACTCCCAACGTCCCCGTGGGGTCGACTGTACACGTTGCACATTAGAACTTTGAATGCCAGCTCGCAAATGAACTATAAATAAATAATTTGAATTACTAGGATAAGAAAAGCACAACAACATTCAGAGTTCATATAGTTCAGGCACGAGGGTAGCCTATTAAGTTGCCATGAAACATACATATATGGGCTCAATTGATTACCTGTTCCTGTTTAAAGATTAAAGTGAATCTTTGTACTATGAAAGCAGTACTACAACTGCCCTCCTAAGCGATGCTCATGCACATCTTCTATATTATTCATGCATTAGTAGCCCCATAAAGACATAAATGCAATGTGATCAGATAATATTATAGAATTTTTGTATTATTTTATGTTTTTTATATGATATTAGGAAAAGTGTTACAGCCTTACGATCAACTAGCTTATAACTTTGGGGTACAATACACATACATGAGATATAAATCTCGTAATATCTTGAAAGAAATAAACCCTTAGAAAATCACTTAATTTATAATTTTTTAAATATTTAATATTTATTAGAAATTAATAAAATTTTATGAGTCTAAATTATCACACAACATATTTTTGGTACATATGTACATACATATATCAAAATCAATCAAATAGTTGTTGATTAACATAAAGTGTTTTCTGCATGCTGAGAAATATGAGAATTGCATAGTAAGGCGATGTTTTCAAATTGTTGTTTTTTAGCATATGTAAATGTGTTTAGAATTTAGTTTAGTTAAATAAAAATCTTTTTCTGACTCTAAGGAATAGTCGTAATATTTAAATAGAATATTTTATTGCATATATTTATTTTATTTAATATATTTATTTTATATTTTTAAACAGATATTTCAAAACTAAAATTTTCTTATAAACGTTAAATATCAACTTTAATTTTTTATCAATTTATATACAAATATTGAAATAATTTTACATTTATTATTGAATTAGCACCAAACTTTAGCTTGAATAAATTGAAGCTTTACTCCAGTTAATTTGTTTTATTTTGCAAACTGTTCGCGCTTAAACTGCAAATACAGCCCTCGGAACAATTCGTCGTTTTCGGCTGTCAGAAAAAAGGAGGAAATATAGAAATGAGAGAAAAAACTATCGAAACGTAAACGCTCGACGGCAACAAATCGTCCGAAACAAAAGAAAAACAAAAGTACTTTATAACATGTCTGCTGCAGAAGCGTTCGCAAAGATGCTGCAGCGCACAAAGTTGTAGATATTCGTGTTCGTGTTCGTATTCGTATTCGTATTCGTTTTCGTATTCGTATTCACATTTGTGTTTTTATATTCGTATGCTGCTCTATGGCCACTGGCAGCAGCCGCCGCCGCTTGCTACAAGTTCATTAAATAAATTATTCATACGCAACGTGTGCCAACAAAATGGCGACTGGCGGCCGTCGCTTTGTTTCACTTTTTTCACACACACACACACACATCCGCATGAGGTAAAAATGTTCATTGGCAGTTTGTTTTATTTGGCGATGTCTGCACCGTTGTGCGGAATGAAAACGCATTCGGTTTAAATATTTATGGCCAAATGTCTGTATTTGTGTGCGGGCCACGTCGGCTGACGCTGGCTCGTGTTCCGAGGCCCGTTTCGTTCTCAACTTGACATTTGTGAAGTGTGTGCGCGCCCCGCTTTCACTCGACGGACTGTTAAGTGGCAGCATCATTAGAGAACTCCAGCCACGCCTTGCCGCCCACTCGACCACTCGTCCACTCTCTCTCATTTACAATGCTAAATGCTAGAGCTGAGCGCTGAGAGTTCGCAGCAAAAAGTATGCAACACTTTTGGCCATGGCCAAATCAAAACTAATTTAATTCGAAATGTTGCACTGACATCTGGATGGCTGCAAACTCGGGCTGATGACTACATCACAGCTTAGAGCTCACCTCTGCGAGCACGCCACTCTCTGCAGCCACACAGCATAAACTGTTAAATGGAATTTTTTATATGATGCTGCATCCTCTCTCCCGCTCCCTCTCCCTGCCTCAGTCTGTCTCTGTCTCTGTGGGCCCGGTTAACCAATAAAAATGCATAGAGAACTATGCAAATGCCAAATGTAAATGGCAGCAACCGACGATTGCATAAATACTTGTACATGTCAATGCATTCCAAGAGTTGGACCTGCATTTTTGACAGTTGCAACTTGTTGTCTACCGAACATTACAACCTCTCTCTCTCTCCATCTCTCCATCTCCCTCTCGCTCTCTAGTTGCTTGCATCAGTTTTGAGTTTTAGTATGTGGCATGCAAGACATTTCTTCTTTTTTTTTTGGCTTTGCGGTTGGCTGCACTGCATGAGATTGCATTTTGAAAAGTCGGATACAGGCGAGTCGAACGCAAGTTACTATTTGACTAATTTGAATTTTGGGGTGAATTGTTTCTGCTTCACTAACCCAAATGCAAAGTGGGAACGTAGCTGCAGCAACCTCTGCTCTGTAGTCGTTCTATGCGATTCTCAAGCTGCTATAACTACGCAATTTACAACACGTTGCAATGGAAAGTCAGCCAGTATTAGTTAATAATGAATAATGAATTAAATATTTTCTTCTTGAAGTCACTAAAAACGGATATGCGGTGGATAATGGCGGACGCTTGGCCGGAATTTGCTCTGGAGTCGATCAAGCTCTTTCTACATCACTGTTCGATTGCTATTCGCTAATATGCATGTTCGACTTCCTCTCCGTCATTGTTTTTATTTACATATTCGTCTCGTGATCCGTACTTCTAGACGTCTTGTTATCCGTATCTTTATTCATTTTGCTATTCGATTTCTTACTCGTCTCCCTATCCGCCTGTTTATCAGTCTCTCCATCCGTCTCCATATCCGTCGCTCTATCAGTCTTCGCCTTTCCGTCACGCAATCGCACTGCTTATCCGTCATTTTATAGTATCTTTATTGTCTTCTTAACTGTTATCTTAGCTGTCTCCTTATCCGTCTCTTTATCCGTCTCCTTATCTTCTTCCTTATCCGCCCCTTATCCATTCCCTTATTAGACTCATTATCCCTCTCCTTATCGGCCTCCGTATTCCTCTATTTATCCGTATCTTTATCCGCCTTCTCATCTGTCGCCTTATCACTCTCCTTATCCCGCTCCTTCTCTGCCCCTTATCCATTCCCTTATCCATCCCCTTATCCGTCCCCTTATCCGCTTACTTAACCGTCCTCTTATCGGTCCCCTTATCCGCCCTCTTATCCCTCTTCTTATCCGTCTCACATGTTTATCCGTTTGTTTGCTTGATCGTCTATCTATCTATCTTTCTCTGCATTCGCAGATCACAGATCTTATCCAATTTATAAAGGTTATCCATAAAAAACTGTATTTCTTATGCATACAAAATCTCTAAAGATTCTCCCAAAGTATATACAAATTACGAGTAAGCCTTTAAATAGGCTCATCTCATAAGCATTCAAAGCTAACTCGATTTTGAAGAGATCTCATCTCATTAAATAGTCATTTTCCCACGCCCTTGGCGAATGGCAACAATTTGCAAGCAACAACGTTTCGAAATGAAAATATTTATGAATTCATCGTCCAACAGCAGCGCTGGGACTGCATATGAAGAACTGAACTAAACTAAACCCAAGCACAGCAATTGACAGTGACAAAGAGGCGTTGACGATGACAACAGCAACGGGCGGGGAGGGGGTGGGGGCGTGCCAGCGGAGGGCAGCGTCTTGGGGATGCCGCTGGCAGACAGTGGCAATGTTTTCTAATAAATCGAGGCGCACTTTTTGCGCAGCACCGAGAATTTAATTAAAACTAAGCTCTTCTATTTGGGTCAGCGAAGTGGGCGTGGCAGCAGCAGCAGCATCAGCACCACCAGCTGCTACTTAGCCAAGCGAACTTTCGGGCTCTGAGACTGTGAGACTCTGTGGGCGGAACGCGGCCATATGCTAATGATTATTGTCATCATCTTTGGCATTTGCTTATTCATATTTTTAATATGCTTGTCGCAGCCGAAAATTAACGTCAAATAATATGTTTTCATTATGTTTTAAGGCGCCTTTTGCCAGCCAGCGCTGTCAAATTAATTTCACTCCATTTTGTTATTAATGCGCACAAAATTATGCCACGCTTTTGCCATTGTTGCTGCTGTTGTTGTTCTTGCGTTGATGAAATGATTAAATGGCCAACAGAAGATTGCGGACAAATTATGCAGGAAAAGCAAATATTTAAAATTCTTGCAATTAGCTCAAAGTTTGTCCAATTATTTTTGAGAAAGTTACAAAACTTGGAGAAGATGTTGTCGAAATTTTCAGGCTGCTGATATATTCGAGCTTTAGAAATATTTGAAAATTTTTTATACATTGGCTAAAATTAGCTTTAAGCTAATTTTTGTTTGATAACATTTTCAAGTTCAATTAGCTTAAAGACTGAAATTATATATATATTTATATTATTTATATATTTATATATGTATTTATATATTTATATATTTATATATTTACATGTTTATATATTTATATATTTATGTATTTTTATATTTACATTATTTATATATATGTTTTTATATTTATATATTTAAAAACTTAGTTAAAATATTTATTTTAAATTAATAATTGAAATTTAAAACAAATAAATATTAAGATTTATTTAAATATTAGTTAATTCTGCTCAGCTATAACCAGTTGAGAATTCTCTGACAAGCATATCTATATCTCTTTATGCTCTATACTAACCTCTTTGTAAATCTTAAGAGAAAAACTAAACAAAAGTCTTAAAACATATTCGATTTTCGATCATTTCTAAAGACTTGCATAGCCAGCATGCATGCTTTTAGCCATCTGGAACACATTTGGCCAATTCGCTGAATATTTCAGCACTACAAGGTATTATAAAAACAAATTGCGGAGCTAAACTGTGGCATAGTAAAGTGCAATTGGGGCTCACAAAACTGAAGCGCGGCACAAACAAACCACAAAGGGTGGATGTATGGCGATTGCCACCACAGAGAGCACCACGCCCACATTTAGTGGGCATTGATGTCAGCAGCAATTTAAACCCACACACACATACACACCTATGGGAATATTTCTATCTCGCTCCGTCGTGCTTAGCCCTTTGCCTGTGTCGAATAAATTTATTTAAATAAATAATTTTTCCATTAACCGCAAACATGGATTTAGGCGCAATTGCATAAATGGAATGTAATAAATGAAGTGCAGGAGGCAAAAATGCATATTTAGTTGTTGTTGTTGTTGTTGTTGTTGTTGTTGTTGTTGCTGTTGCTGTTGCTGCTGTTGTTGTTGTTGCTGTTGTTGTTGTTGTTGCTGCGGTTGATGGCGTGTTGACGCGGTTGCAACGGCTTGGCCTATGCATTGGATTTTTCATTTCGATTTATTTTTATTTCCATTTTTTTCCCATACATGACGCGAAAAAGAAAATAGGGTATTTTACAGTTATGAAAGCTATTTGGATAGAGTGTATAGAACAATAGTATAGAGCTGCTATAGAAAAATTAGTAATAAAAGGTTTTTAACGGGATTGCCAAAAGTCTTGCAATTCTTACTAAAATTATATATGGCAGGCAAAATGAATACTCATTGAAAGGCGAATTTGCCTGTATAACAAATTTGATTGATATGGTTAGGTGATATGGACTGTTCAAATGAGAGCGACAGAAAAACGAATCGAAATATTTCCTGGAGAGGAAATTGCGTTGCTTTCAATGTATGTATAAAATATATTTTATGATTATTTTCTAAAATTTTGCTTTTATTATTTTTAATAGTGTGTTTTTTAGTTTATTTTTTAAATAAATAAAGAGGTATTAGTAAATAAATTAATTAATAAACAAATTTAAAAAAACGTGAATAGATAAATAAATAATTTAGTAAATAATTATATAAAAATATTTAAATAAATATTTACATATAAATAATTACTTATATAAATAAATAAATTTATATAGTATGTAACATAAATAAATAATAAATTGCAATAATTAAAAAAAATTAGTTAAATATGTAGCTAAATAGATAAGCGAGTAAATAGTTGAAAAAAAAATGAACAAATAAATAATAGACTAAAAACTATATATAAACCCTATATACATACTATTGCATATTTGTTTCTACCACAAACTCAAATTATTTACACGATATCTCAAAGTCGAGTCGTTATGATCAGACAAATTTGTAGCTCGGGTATTTTTTGCTGTTTGAGCCTGAAAATGAGTTTGTAATTTGTTTAGTTTACACTGGGCGAAAGGGCCGCACAAAGCATTTACATATTACATATTATGTTTTGTGGTCGCATTGTTGTTTCGTGTTATTCGGATTCTCTGGTTTCCTAGCTGCTCCCCTCTCTGCGCCTCTCTGTGTGCGCTTTGGGCCATAAACTCTATGGCTGGCTGGCTGGCTGTTAAATTTTAATGTCGACTTTTGGGCGCTGGCATTGGACGCGGGGCATCGAGTTAGTTAATTAATTAACTGGCGATTGGAGTGGGCCGTGGATTGTGCTTGTCATGTGAACTATAGTTGGTAAGTAACTTAATGCCGAGTGCATGGAAAATATTTATTGGTTTGTGGCTATTTAACTATAGTGCAGCATAAAAGCTGATGAGTTGATACCTGAAGAAGATAGCTTGACGAATTATTAATTGAGTCTCGTTTGAGACGGGGCCAGCAGACTGTATGTATATAAAAACGAAATGGTATATATACGATCAACGAATATACATATATTACAAGCTTCTAATAAATTGCCAAAATTGATTTGCTGTTAAGAGAACTGTACAGACCAATGAATACACTATCCTTAAGTTGATTCAAGTTATGTCGATTATCTTTTTTAAATAAATAAATAAATAAAATAGAAGCTGCCCAGTTGTCTTAGTTGTGTATATCTTATTCTACATAAAACTTAAAACTGCCAGTTGAATTGGTTGAAATAAATAAATTATATTTTAGTTTGTTTTATATTAAATATTATACTAGATCGAGTTAAGAAACAAAAATTGTTTTAATAAATTAAAAAATATTTAAATAATAAGTAAAAAAAATAATAAAACTTGATATTTAATTATAAATAATAATATTATTATTTATCGATTTAAGCGGCCAGATGGCACAAAGACAGGAGTATTTGTGTGTAATTATAAAAATTAATTTAAAAAAAATTTTAATTAAAAGAAAAACAAACTTAAAAATAAAAGATTCTTTAAAGATATATTTTAAAATACGAATACGATTAAAAATGAAAAATAAAAAATAAACTTATAAAAAATAAACTTAATTTAAAAATAAAAACGACATCAATGATAACAATAAAATTTAAAGCAAATAAAGTATATTTAAAATTTTTTAAAGTTTAATATAAATTAATTTTTAAAATTAAAATAGGTTAAAAAATATATATTTATACAATAATCTATGACAATTATAAATAAGAAATACGTAAAAATTCAAATAAAAATAAATATGTTAATAAAAACAAATAATAAAAGCAACGCAAATTGTATTAGTTAACTATAATATTAAACATAATTATATCAGCAACAGTAATACTATAGCTACTAATAATTAATGTATTAAAAGATTCCATTTAGAGTTTGGAGCTAAGTTTAAACTAATCAGAAAATATACATACAATGTATACATACATATATATTATTCATGTTTTTTGTTTTGTGAAATGAAGCTAATTGTATTAGAACTTTTGATTATGTTTTTGAGATACTTTGTTTTGTTCGTTTCCAAAACTGGACTGCATACATTTTTTCTTAAGAAATTCTCAAATTTGATTTATTTTAAACCGATATTAAAAGTTGAGTATAAGCTGACAGACATATATATATGTGCATATATGTACATACATATATAACTCCTACTCAAAATCTTTCTTTCACAGATACGCCAAGTTTTTCTTTAAAAACTCAGTCAAACTTTTTTTGCGCTGATAATCCAAACAACTTTAGCTGCTGTTGACTTCCTAGTTCTTCTTCTGCTTCGGCTGAAAACGTTTGACAATTCACAGAAACTGACCTCACGCGGCATGCAACAACACCAACAACAACAACAACAGCAACAACAATTGGAAACTCTACGAAACGCACATCTCATAAACAAAGTGACTTCAATTGAAAAATTATACAAAAATAACAGCAAATGAAAACAATTTGTTCGAGCATTGCCTCTGTTGCTGTCGCTGTCGCTGTCGCTGTTGTTGTTTATCGTTTAATATAAACAAAACAAAATACAAAATTAGCTAAAAGGCAACTGGCGAGTCGCGTTGTGCGTCGTCGCATTTGGCCACTTGAAGCCATCGCCACGTCGATTCGAATCGATGCGACTCGCCTCGCCTCGCCTTACCTAGCCTCGACTCGCATTGCCATTCGAACATCCTGCCCAGTTCTCACTTCGGTTATTATCGAAACGTGCACTGACAATTTGTGTACTAAATTTATGGCCCATTCCCATTCACAATAGATGCCAAGCAATATACATACATATAAATGTATATATATATATGTATATATGCTTATATATATATAGTTATTATATATAGAAATCATGAAAATGTTTCTCTCATCTTTCGAAATATTTTCAATAATTTTACGACACTTTTACAGCGTCACGTTTTCGAACTGTTTTCGAAGCAGAATTTCAACGCTTTTTTATGAATTTCTAATTAGGCATTTGCAACGCACATTTCTGACACCTATTGAAAGGGTTAAGAGCGGCTCGTTAAAGTTCTGAGCCGTTTTACGATATTTTTATTTAATTGCAAAAATACGCATTAGCGTAATCGAGGGGCGGACGAGGGACACAGCTCCGCAAGCTGCTTCTTCGCTGGCTTTTTACGACAGCTGGGAGCCATTGGCTGCGCCGTTGCTGCACCTGGAGCTGGAGGTGTCGGCCAGCTCGTTACATTACAAGTTTTACTGTAATATTATTTAAATTTTCAAAACTCGCTGGCGTCGGAACTCATGAGACACAAGACGAGACACGAGACACGAGACTCACAAACTGAAGCAACGCGTGTGAGTCTCTGGGTCCTCCAACTGTTGCCCGCCTGTTGATGGATGATTAATGCTCGAGAAATTCCAATTAAATTTCAACGGAAGCACATTGCGGCACAAACATGCCATATAAATTGCATTATAAAGGGTATAAGAAGTGGGCGATAGGGTTTACAGAGTATATAGATAAATTCTTGATAGAGATGCTGAGCTCTGGGATGTTGATAGAGCTAAGTTCGCGTCTATCGCGAAGACTAGAGAGGAAAGTATTATGTGTATATGTTAGATCTATTGTATAGTCTATATATATATATGTTAGAGTTGATCTCTATTTAGTATATATTCATCGGATTCTTTGTATAATCTATAAATTTTATGATATAGATAAAATGTAGAGAATATACAATATGAAATATATAGAAAAGTGCCGCCTTTACACTCAATGAATATATGCAATATCTTCTAAAATGTTTCAGCTAGAGTCCTAAAATGTATTTTCTATTCAAATCTGTCAAAATCTTCTTAAAATAATATAATTTCAGGAAGTATTTTTGAAATTTTTGCGTAAAAAAGCTCATAAAAAATGCTTGCTGAAACTGCGTCGTCAGGATTTTAGCGTATTTTACTTCAATAATTAAAATCTTGTTCAATTTGACCAGCACAGTTAACAAATTCTTTTACGTAGACCACAAAATTGATTTTCCTTAATAAAAATATTACTTAACATGATGAATATAGTTTAATCTTTGGAGGAAAAATCAAAGATTGAAGTTTACTTTGATTCTTGACTATCTGAACCAAAAAAAGCTATTAAGGAAAACTATTGTTCATTTTCTTATAAATTTCGAGTTCGGATGAAAAACTTGAACTTTTTTAGCAGAAAGAACAGAGAAAATCATCCAATGGTAAATAAATGGTGTATATATACTTACACATAGACACGTATATTTATATATAAGTATATATAATATATATCTAATAGATATATATATACTTACACATAGACACGTATATTTATATATAAGTATATATAATATATATCTCATAGATATAAACTAACTAAACTAATTGTGTAAGTTGTGCAAAGTAAGCATCTGGGACGCTAAGTTAAGGACTATAAAAAACTGAACTGATCAATTTATTCTACTTAAAGTCTTCTAGCTATACTCAATTTTAAAGTTTTAACTTTTTCCTATATCTAGCCCGATTTCTTTGAGAATGAATATTATACTGAATATTATACATGAATATTTTACTAGTATATTTATGTATTTATATATATATTTAATTTATATTATATATTCTATATCATTTGTATATTAGGAGTCAATGTTCCACCTGGCTGAGCTCTTTACTCTCCGTTGCAAATAGCTGTTGCTGTTGCTGCTGTTGCTGTTTGGGGCTGCTGTTCATCATCATGCCGCTCATGCAACTGAAGTTTTGACAGTTGACTGTGATTATTCAGCACCCTCGCCCACTCTCTCCCTCTCCCTCTCCCTCTGCTCACTGGCAAATTTTAGCAGTGCGTTTGCGTTTTACATCGACGTTAACATTTTGCTGCCTTGCATACTAAACAAAGCCTCCAGTTGATTCAACAACCCAAATGTTATGGCCGCGCGTTGTTGTTGTTGTTGTTGCTGCACAAGCCACAAAATGGACAAAATGTGTTCAATTTCAGGCCTGTGATTTTTCAATAGAGACAACAACTACAACAACAACAACAACAACAACAGCTACAGCAGCAACTGGCGAATTAACATTGATGACGTGCCTATGAACGGATCAGGCCAGGCTGAAGGTTGAAGGCTGAGGCTGGGCGAGGTGCAGTTGCAGGGGTTGGAGGCTGCGCCTTATGGAGGCTTAGCCAAGCGGCTGCTCCATTTTGTTTGCCGGACCTGCGTTCGCTGCTGCAATTCGTGCATTCGCACTGAGCGTTCATTAGCACGCACGTCGGCGCCATTTTGCAAACGCATTTCCGCTGCAGTTACGTGCAGTCGTGCGGCGGTTCCGCTCTGTCCGTACGTCTGCCCGTGCGGCCGTTCGTTCGTCCGTCCGTTTCCGGTTAGTTCAGTTTAACCGTTAGCGAGCCGTTAAGGCCAGGTAAATGCTGCCAGCTACTCTGATTCCTGTTTTACTACACTTTTCGCTGTTTTTTTTTTTTTTAGTATTTGTTGTGCGTGTGTGTGTGTGTGTGTGATGTGCTCTGCGCATGTCATCATCAAAAGGCATTTTTAATTGGCGTGTTGCAGTTTAACGCTCCACAGAGCCAACGAGGCAGACAAGCAGCAGGGGGAGGGGAGGGGCGAGAGTATCTCTCTCTCTCTCTCTCTCTTTCTTTCTCTGAGTGTGGCAGGCAGACATGCAACAGTTCTCGAGTCGATAATTGGTAACGCGTCACGTGTAATGCCCCCAAAAGCCAAAAATGGAATTTCTAATTAAGTTTTGCTGGGATTTAATATCGACAAGCGAGCTGAACTACAAAACATCAGTTTCAGTTACACACACTCACACACACACACTCACACACATGCGCGCGCGTACATCTATCTGTGTGTGCCTCGCAGCGAGTGTGTACGAAATTTTGGTCAATTAACACATCAACGAGCTTAGTTTGGACCAGGCCAAAAGCCAGAGCCAGCGCATAGCCAGATACCCCGCCCCCAATCAAGCTTCACTTGCTGCAAAAATACAACACACACACACACACACACACAAAACAAGTAAGTGAGCTCTAGTCGAATGTGCCCGACTAGCAGATGCCCTACATTTTCAGAATTTAGCAAAAGTTACCGCTGTTAACTGAAATATAACAAAAATCAAAATTATATAAAATAATTATAAAACTAAATGCAAAATTTGGAGACATTACAAAGTTGTACGAGATATAATTTAATAACTGAATTTCGATAAGATTTTAAATTGATAACTTCAAAACGGGAATAGTTATCGATTCTGAGAGAGATAGTCGGATAGGGTTATGTCGACTCAGCTCCCATCCCTGATTCTGGCTGTTACATAGACTTTCAGAAAACAAATATACCCTCCTTTCCCATTTTCAATGGGTTTAGGGTATAAAAAGAAGTAGCCGAAAGGGGAAGAGGAGTAGTGGCAATAGGGGGAGGGAGGGGCAGTAGCATGAACTAAATTTTGACTTACTTGCAGCAACATTTTGCAGTTCTCTGTTTGATGCGCTTGAGGGATTAGCAGCCGAAACAAACGCCAGAATATAAGGCTGTCTCACTCTCTCTCTCTCTCTCCCTCCCTCTCTCCCCAGCACAGTCTGGCTCTCTGTTTGGCATTGATGTGCGCAAAATGGCATTAGGAATCACTGCAGCAATTCGAGAACTGCTTTACATGGCAATCTGATGAGATTTTTATAGTCTGCCCGTTTGCAGTTGTGGATTAGACTGACTCCGGTGGGCACTTCCCCCTAAGCAGAGCACCGCTCGTTGGCTGCTGTCTCAGATTAAATCGGTCTCAGTTTCGAAATGAGATGACATACACACAAACACAGATATCAACGGTAAACAAACAAGTGGCAGCTCGCTGAGATATCAATAATAATAGCAAGAAAAGCTTTCACTCAGTGCTCTTCTCCTCATCTCGTATTCGTTGTTATGAGTAAAAGCTATTTTCATACGAGACACTTTACACTTGCTTAAATAAGTGCAGCGCTTAGTTAATAGTTAAACGATGCTTGCTCATAAATTTTAATATAATAATATATATTTAAATTTCATATATTTATTTCATATTTATATTTCATTCACTAAAAACAAAAAGTCACTTGTCCTGCCTGCAAACCCGTCAACACGGCAAACGCGCACACACTAACTCGTCTCATTACGCTTCTATTAATACAATCACAGCTGAGAGCTTTGACTACACTTCATAATATGTATGAATATCGCGCTCACCATGCTCATTCGTTACATAGGCTGAGTCAATGGGATCAAAAGCTGCGCTGCACTGGCTGTATGACATTGCTTGCGCGCTGTGTTTAAAACGGGATCAAAAACGAGCGCTCAGAAAATCAGTTTCTACTCTCTTTTACGCGCTGTCTCTCTCTCTCTCTCTCTGCCTCTCACTTGTTTGCGTATGGCTTTTGCTTTTTGCAACGCTTGTGACTGTTTGTTTTTTCATACGTCTGAGCTCTCATTTGGATCAAGCAAAGCTTTAGCATGCAGTTGAGTAAGAATTCAAGCAAAAATCAGAGAGCGCATTAGGCATAAATGTAAAGAGTATTTAGAGATTTGAATGAAAGCTCATATACTAGATATATTTACAGACATATTTGAGTTACTTTCTGCTAAATTAAATTAAAATATATCCATAAATTATTAAACATAAAAATTGACTTAAGTTCAACATTAAAACAGCAGACAAAGCGCTGATGATATGCATAAAGAATCCACTTTATATACGCACATATATATATAAATACATATATACATATACTTATATAGAGAGTGTAACAGGCAAGCCGCGTAACAGGCAACCCGTCAATCGCTCCGTCAGTCAGTCAGTCAAGTTGGCCCATCATTTGCCTAGAGCTGGCAGCAACAATTGATATACGCGTACGTGAGCGGCATATCGAGTCGTCACACTGGGGCCGGCAATTGATTTGATGTAAGCGGAAGGCAGCTGGATCCATGTGGTGGGGGCTGGTCGTGGAGGGGGGAGTTGGGGGCAAGTTACTTGCAAGTTTCCGAAGTGCGGTCGCAAACTTTGTGAGTGGCACGCGTTAAACGAAATTTATGAGCCGGGCCAACAGCGAGCAGAGATACCAAAAATATACTCAAAGATACTTTAAGTGTAGCAAGTTGAGGAAGTCTCAAGAAGAAACAACTATTCACTCGCCCTCTATGAATTCTGTTTTATTCTGCTTTAGTTTGGAGAAGAACTTCTCGAGGTCTGCCTAATTGAAGGTATATATACATGTAGGTCTAGCTGAATAGAATTATTGCAACGGATTGATGATGGACTGACTGAGAGTTAGTTAAGGCTTTCAGTAGTTCACTTATTTATTATTAATTTTTTTTTTTTTTTTTTTATTTATTTAATGTAAGTTTACTAATAATAATTTACTATTTAATATATTTAATGTTAAATAATTAATTCAATATATATAAACAATAATCTAATGTATTTAATGTATGTAAATATAAAACTTATATTTTATTTATATTTTTATTACTTTTTTATTTGCATTATTTATTTAATATTATGAAATTTATCTTATTTACAATAAATAATATTTATTATTATTATTAAAAAAAAACATATAAATAATGTTTTAAAGAAGTTAATAATATATTTACTTTTTTATTTATTTAATAAAATTTTTTTTCCTATTATATTTTTATTAATGCTGAAAATTAAGTTAATATTTGATTTATATTTGTGTGGGATATTTTTATTATTTATTTAATATAATTAATGCTCTTAATAAAGTTAAAATTAAAAAAATATTTTTAATAATTTATTTAACTTTTTTGTATTATGTAATTAATATATTTAATACTCTGAATAAAGTCCATGTTTTGGGTACTAATTTATTTAATTTTTTATTGTTTATTTAATATGAGTATAACTTTTAAGAAAGTTAATATTTTATTTACAATTTATATTATTTATAATTTTTATTTAAGAAATATAGTTAATGCTAATGTAAAGTTAAAATTTTATTTATATTTTTTATTTTTTTCATATATTTTTGTTTTATTATTTATTTAATGTTTTTGTAACATTCTTTATAAAATTAATATTTTATTTATATTAATATTATTATAATTTACTGAATATAATTAATGCTATTAAAGAAATTAATATTTAGTTTATTTTCAATTTTTATCTATATTATATTTTTGTATTTATCTTCATATATTTTAATTTATTCAAGATAAATAAAGAATTATATTGTCATATCCATAGCTGTCCAAGGTCTTAAAAAACAACACAAATATGTATATGCAGGGTCAAAAGTCACTTTGCTTTTCAATTGAAACGATGAAAAGTTTATGCATTAAGCTGTCAAAATTAATTAATGCATTAAGGGCTTACATACATATGTATAAGTAAGTATATTTATATATAAATATATATTTTTATTGGTTTGTCAAAGTTAATTAATATTTGTAATGCGCTGTCAAAGAGAATTAAGAAATCAAAGGCTTACACCAAAAACTGTATTAAAGTGTCAAAATATAAGTGTAAAAGTTATATGTTGAGCAAACGATAATCCAGGAATCAAAGTGAGAGAGACTGAGGGAGAGAGAGAGAGAGAGAGAGAGGCACAAAGAAGTTAACCAATGAGCTAGACAGAACTATATAGAGTAATATTGAGCAGGATGGAGATGAAGTTATGTAAAGAGAGATAGACAGAGAGAGAGAGAGATACATAGAGTTATATTGACACACAGAAATAGAATGAGAGAGATAGAGATATGGACATGTAGAAATAGAAAGAGAGACAGGAAAAGAGATAGGGAGATAGGCAGGAGAGAGGGAAAGAGAGAAAGATATATAAAGACAGAAAGAAACAGAGAGAGAGAGAGAGAGAGAGAGAGACAGAGGGATATAGAGAGAAAAGATATGTGAACAGAATTGAATGTAAAACAATATTAAAGTAAATTTAATTATTTTGTAGCCAAAAAATTAAATATTAAATTAAGGTTTTAACTATTATTAAAGTAAAGCTAAAGCATAGGGCAGAGCCAAGTGAGCAGACAGTTGGTGCTGGCCAGGAAGTGGCAAATGCGAGGCGACATTGACAAACCAAATAGAAATGCAACAAATAAGAAATTTATCAATTAGCAATTTATCATTTATGCAAACAAGCCAAGGGCCGAGTCGACTGCCAACTGCCGACTGCTTGGCAGGCAAACAAATGCGCTCAAAATATGAATGACGGACCCGACCAAGTCGAGGGGAGCGGGGCAGGGTGCGGGGTTAGGTACTACTTCCATTCAAATAACTCAGAGCGAAACAGTTGCGCATGCGCCGCAGTCGTCGCATTGTTTGTCTTCAGCCAAGAGCATAAACAAACAGACGAGACTCAAAGGAGCTGCCTGGTCCGGTCTGGTCTGGTCTGGCCTGGCTCAGCCTGGCAAGAATTTACACAAAAATGCAATCAGCGCGTAGGATAAATATACAAAATGCCCAAAGACAGACGGAGAGTGAGAGAGGGACGGAGAGAAAGACAACTAGCTGAACACAGACGACGACAACTGGCGCGTTATCATGACTGAATATTTACACAATTCGATAAATTTATCACTCGAGTCGAGTCGTGGCGATTAGCGAGTTGTATTGCCCCTGTCCCTGCCCCTACCCCTGCCCCTGTCGCCCCGCTCGGAGATGTTTAATTTTCATATTTAGCTGTCACTCGGCATTTGTTCGACCGTAGATGAAGGCTAGAGATAGTTGCAGCCAGACAAGCGCTGACTTGACATGAGCTTAACCTGATGGACATGTTTGAAAGAACTCAGCAAAGTATTAGCTATCCAAAGAAGTGTGTTCTCTGGCCAACTGATGGCCTGCGATGGGCGATAGTCAGATGGAGAGAAAGAGTTTTGCATGAGCTGAAATGCGAAATTGATGAACAGAAAAGTTGTATCTATCTAGAGAGTGTAGAGAGAGAGAGAGAGAGAGAGAGAGAGAGAGTGAGAGAGAGAGCGAGAGAGAGAGAGAGAGAGGGAGAGTGAAAGAGGTAGGTTTACATGTCTTTAAAAAGTCAGCATAAGCTGTTTGCACTAAGAGTTCTTCTTATAAAGTTCTAAATTAAAATATATAAAAACTCAAGTTAATTTTGAAGCCTATATAAAGTTGAGCTCTTAATTTTTTTCAGTTTTTTAATATATGTAAATACACTATTTTTCAAACAAATATTAAGATAGAATCAATCAAATAAATAAATAAATTTATAAAATATTTAATAAGAACTTTATACTGTAACTGTATGTACTGTATGTAACTTTGTTAATGAAAAATAATGGAAAGAAGTCACAGATAAATGAAATCATTGCAGAACAATTTTAGACGAATATTCAAATTTATATTATAATTATTTTTTTTGTTACAAAGAAATCAGAAATTGAAGGAAGTAAAAAATGCAATAATTTTGCTGTTCAAGAAAATTGTAGAGGCTACTGAAAAAGGAAAACAAAAAGAAAACTTTTATGGAGATATTTATAAAAATTTATAAAAATATATAAAATATATATATAAAAAAAAAATAGAAAATTTTTTTTTTATATTTAATTCAGTAAAATATTTATATATATGTATTTTTAAAATAAATTTAAAATAAAATAAATTTAAAACATATATAAACAAAAAAAATAATTTTTTGTTCATATTTAATACAGTTTATTTTATTTTATTTACTTTTATTTTATTTTATTTTGTTTATTTAATTTTTGTAGATATATGTATATTTTTTATTAAAAAAAAAAAATATTTTTTTTATATATAAAATATATTACATATTTTTACATATAAAATATAAATATCTATTACTTTAACAATATTATTTTTAACGCAGTTTTGTTTTTATTACGATTTAATTAAAGAAAAAAGAATAATAAAATTTATATTAGCATAAGCCCATAAATTGATTCAGGTATTGGAGTAGTTCATTTACCTGCATTTAATCTGATATTTAAAAAATATAAAAAAAAAATAAATAAATATTTTTGATAAATTTCAAAAGAAATCTAACAGATGCAAACAGTAAAATATATTTGGGCATGACTTAACTTCAGTTTCTTTGCCTCGTTTGATAATCCTACACTGTGAATAATTTGTTGCATGTTCTGTATAACAAGACAAGACAAAAAAATATATATAGGTCAAGCGGCTTAGCCCGGTTGAGCTAACTGATTTGAATCTGGTGCACAGAGAGTGTCAGCAAGTCCAAATAGATTCGAAAGTAACAAATGTTGGGCACCACTCGGATCGCAGTTCATATCATAAAACAAACGCAAAGTAAACAGTGTGTGTGTGTGTGACCAATCAATCAAACTGGGCAGCCGTAAAGCGCGCGACGATATCATCTACAACAAGTGCCCCTCACACATGGCACTTGATTCCCCCTCCCTGACGCGCTGAGACTCTATCTGAGAGTTTGTATCGCAAAGAAGCCGTCATAAATCAAAGCGAGATCGCTTAGCATCTGTATTGCTCTCTCTCTGTCTCTCTCTCACTCTCTTCTTTGGGCTGTCGGCAAATCTCGGCGGCTTTAAGCTGCTTTTGAATGCCTCATTATGACAAGTTGCGGCGCGTTACGCACTGCAGCTGCAGCGCGTATCTCGTGTGAATATCTTGATTTAGCCAGAAACAGCAGTTAATGAAATATCATATATATATTTTATTATTAAAAATATAAATAAATTTATTTTATATATTTTTTATTTTTTTAAATATTTATTTATTTATTTTTGAATATTTACATATATCCAAAACTCTTTCATTGCTGATAACAGCACGGCGGAATTGTATCTCACGGATAGCAATACAAATCAACAGTTAGATGCGCTGTTTGTTTTGTTTCGCTAGCATGCCACAATGTTCCGCTGCGCAACGAAATGGCAATGAAAACTCTACTACTAGCTCAGCAAAGAGAACGGCTGCCTGCCTGGTTGGCTTATACCGAAGAGAAACAACAAGGGAGAGTGTTTGGTGCCTGGCAAAGAGCGTGCAAGAGTGGAAATTTGCGGCAAGCTACAGTTACATGGCACAGGTGAATCGGTATAAGAGTCAATTATTATGCAAAATGATTTTGAGAAGCACAAAAATAAAAAAAAAAAAATAAAATAAAAAAATAAAATAAAAAAAATTAATAATATTTATAATTTATAAATTATTTTTAAATTCTTGAATTTAAAAATATTAGAAATATAAAATTAAAAATAAATTTAAGTAAAAAAATATTACATTTTGTTTAAAAAACTTAAATAAAAGAGAAATTTGTTAAATAATTTTAATTAAAATATAAAAAAACAAAACAAATTTATAAACAAAAATTAAATGAATTAAATATGTATATTCTTTAAGAAAAGCTAAGATAATTTGACTTATATAAAAAATATACAAATATATAGAAAATTAAATATAATAAAACAATTTTGTTTATTTACTTGTGCAGTGCTTAAGCCAATGCAAATGCAATCCACAAACAAAACTCGCTCTTTGCTTAAGAAACTCGCGCTCTCTGTCGTGCTCACTCTATTGGCTTCGTTCTCTTTGTGTTTCGGCAGCCAAACGAGCTGGCGCTCTCTGTTTGAGTTCCACACTGAAGTTGGTTAGTCGTCGTGATTCGTTTACATGGACGTCCGTGCACGAAATTGCGGCTCCTGAGCAGCTTTACAACGTTCGTTCAATTCAATCGCTCGTCAACCTTCGTTCGGCGCGTTACAACAAGCGAAAAGGCAGCAGCTCAGCAGCAGCAGCAACGGCAACGGCAACGACAACAGTAGCGGCAGCGGCAGCGGCAGCGGCAGAGATAGCGACAGCAACAGAACGTTCGGCGTTGTTGCAACAATTCGGTCTGCAATGGTGGTTGCAACAGTGGAACCAGTCTCGTCCAGTTTCAGTCTCATCCCAACGTTCGTGGCGGCAACAACAACGCGCAGCTCTGTGCAGATCGGTGACGGTTTCGGTGTTACGTGTTTCGCGTGAGTGTATGAATGCGAGTGCGAGTTATATGCTATTCAGATACAAGATACTGTTAGTTGCGCAAAAGTATCTCAATGCTAGGCGAAAGAAAATGCGGCACCTGTGCACCGGTCGGCGCCAGCTATGCAAGCCAAGTTCTATAAACGCCTCTGGCTGACGGCATGTAACTGAAGCCAAAAAGTCTCTCACAGCCGAAATGTGCTAAACATATCAAAACAACCCACAAGATACAGTGCAACAACAACAACAAAGAGTTTAAAAAGTTCAGATTAAAGATCAAAAAATTGCAACAGCTTCGACTGCATTTAATTTGCATTTACAAAAAAATATATATCAAAAATTGTGTTTCTTGATTGTGCGTGTGTGTGTGTTTGTTGGTGCAACGCTTTTTAACTATATATAAAACGGAAATCCAAAACAAAAATATATATTTAACAAATCTAATAACTATACACGATATATACATACATATATATACCCCATATACAATGCATACGCGCAAAGGATACAATCTACAATCAACTAACTGAAGACATTTGCTACAAAGGCGACAAATTGCTTCGAATTAGGTAAGTGCCGCAGTTCGATAAAAGTTAAAATTCCGATTTTGGTTTGAAATGAAAAAAAAGAAAAAAAACTCTTAAATAAATCATATATAAATATATATATATATATATAATATATATTTTAATAATAGATTTAAGACTTATATATTGGTATCCATACCAATCAGCAAAGCTTAAAATTCTGATTTTTATGCAGTTTTGGTATCAGATTATAAAGAATTTAATAAAAATTGTGGGACTCTTAAGAACTGAAATAAACAAAAATATATATTTTCATTTTAATAGACTCAATATATAAATTAGTCAACAAAATCAAGGCTTATTCAAATATTTCTTAATAATAAATTTAAGGTATTCCAAGATCAAAAATATTTATCAATGAGACTCAAAACCAAAAAATCAATAACAATTTGAACAACTAAAATATTTGATTCTTATTAATTAAAAAATATTTTTGCTATATTAAAACTAAATAAAAATGATTTTAAGTAAAGTATTATTATTTTAAATATTAAATCTAAATAAAATTGTAGAGATTTAACTTTAAGCATTAGAAAAAATCATGTCAAGTGCATACAAAAATTAATTTTAGGTATATAGAGTAAATTTCTCATATTTCTCATATACTACATATATTCTATATTCTCATAAACTATGAAAAAAATAGATATTTTAAATGTAAATATTAATTAAAATAAATAAATAAAATTTACATAAAAATCAAATTTTAAATTAGAACTATAAATAAAAAAATAAATAAATAAGTTTATAATTTAAAATAAAATTAAATGCTTAAATAGTATTGAAAATAAATAAATTTCATATTAAAATATTAATTAAAATAAATTGATAATTTAAAATTAATTAAATATCTAAACACAAATATTTTAGAAAGCCTCATAGTTCTTATTGAGTAAATTTTGATAGTTTGAATAGAATAAATATTATTTATGTCGCATCTTTGACTCCAAGGCCTGCCGTAAATCAAATTCGAAAATGAGCGAAGCACTTAAGTCTCATTTTCAGTATTTATGACAACATTTTGTGACACAAAGTGAATCGAATGAATGAATAAATAAACAAATCATTGTTTAATTAAGCGAAGAGTGAATAAAAAAGCAAAAGAATAAGAAACAAATGCGTAAACACAAGACGAGTTCCTGATTGGCTTTGCCAATATATTTACTTTTATTATTAGAGCGTTGAGCGAAACCTGTTTCGTCAAAAGATATGAACAAAAACTGTTTTAGGCTGTTTTTAGCAAGTCGACAGCAAATTGTCTTCAATTGAGAACAATTTTGAAACACAGATTTTGTAAAAGTTTTCAACTCTTTCTGTGGCTGTGGCGCGTGTGGAATTTAGTGTGCCACGCTGAACATTAATTAAAGACAAATTAACAAAAGTCAAACTGTCAGCGGGCCGGGCCAATCGAAATAACCTGCTGTATCTTATGGATACCAAGCGGCAGCCGGGCAGCTAAGCAGGTCAAGAAAACTAGAAATAATAAAATCAAGTGGAAATGAATTTTCCTTTTCCTTGTGCTTTATCAGGCAGCGCAAGATCTTTCTTATCTGGCAGCTGGCAGATGCTGTGTGTCTCTCAGCTACTCGCAGCTTTTGAAATTTCATAATTTTTCATCAGCAATCAAAAGATTCCTCAGATCTAAATTGTCTTAAGAGCTTGGCCAGAGCAGAGATTAGTTTTTATTGAAACGTTTGCGTGCCTCAATCTAAGATATTCGAGCTGCTAATGCTGCTGCTGCTGCAGCTACTGCGCATGCATAATTAATTTCGTGTAAAAATCATAATTACAGCAATTAAAATTTATGTAAACAAGTTGGCAGCCAGCGCTGCGAGTTGGGGCTGCCTGCAGGCGCCACTGCGGCGCAATCATCACAATAATCTTGAAAACTTTTCCTCATCTTCTGCCTGTTTATATACAAACAAACACAAACACACACACATATATATAGTTTTTCTTCAGCTCTTCTGCATCGCTTGCGGTCGATTTTATTAGCATTATGATAAAAGTTGGCGTTATCTTGTTTGTTATGATGCCATTGCGCCGGACCTTGATACGCAACGAAATGACTTGAATTGCTTGAGTTTATCGATTATAGGAAAAGTTGAAAGAGAAATTCCATCGAACTATGCATATAAAATGTATATAATATTTATAAATGATATTGCATATATGAGTCTTTTCTGTAGCTTAATAATTGATAGAGAAATAATTTCTGAAACTAATAGAAATAATCATATAATTAATATATTAAATATTAAAAAATAATTATATTAAATAATTCAATATCCAAAAAACTCACAGCTCTCCGATGCTTTAAGTTAAAACGAATGTGAAACTTTGTTCGGATATATCTGTAAAATATAAAGAAGACAAAATATTTTGAAAATGTTATTTCATTTTGATTTCTATTGTAGAATATAAATATCTTTTATATAAATTTTGAACTGCTTTGCATTTAAATATTTGATATATTATGTGATTTAATATTTTAATAAAAGTGATATTTAAATATTTGCATTTAAAATTATTTATGTTATAATTAATATTTGATTAATTTTTACAAGTGTTTTAATTCAAGTTATTTTGCAGAATATTTGGCATAGCGCATTTATTAGCTAAGTTAAATAATACAAATATTACTTTAAATTAATATTAAGCTGATGTTCTTTTTGACTTTTGATATATAATTTAATTTTGATATTTGAAGAACACACTTTTTTATGTAGTGAAAATATTGGCATTATTTAATATTGAATAATTACTAAATAATTAAAATATTTTTATATATTTCTATAAATTATATTTTAAATTTTTACGAAAAATATTTTATGAAAATATTTTATGCTTGTCAAATATTGTCTATTATTTATATTCACATAATATTCTCTTAATATTGTGCTCTAAATATTTTATTCCCTATTCATATTGTTCAGACATATTCCAAATTCAATTTGATATATGTTAATATGCTCTCAAAATGATATTTTGATATGCAGATACAGTTTCAATTTATAGTTTTCTGTTTTCTCTTGACACTCATCACATATCCCTATTCTATTCTTGGCTTCCGCAACTTTAGCCTGCCACAATTAATGGATTTTGTTCTCTTTCTTTGCTGGTCAAACCAACAAAAACAACAACAAGAAACATTTGCTGCCCTGAGTCCTCCCACAGAGTCGCAGACAGCGAGACAGTTGAAATTTATGCACATCATGCACTGAGAGTATGTCATGCAGCGTGTTGCTTCGACAACGTCTGCCCACATATATCTCTATATATACGTATATGTATGTGTGTGTGTAGTTTGTGCCACCGAATGGCCTGTGGGCCTCGCTGTATGTTCTTCTTTAATTAATTAGCATCTAACTAAGAATAATGTTTCCTGCGGCCGACTGTCATAACTTGGCCGCCAGTTTATTTGTTGTTGTCGGCAAAGATACGAAAAAAGAGATACCAAGATACGGCTACACGACTGCAAAGATACAGCGCAGCACAGGTGCCACATTTTCTACGCTGCGTGCAGCACCCGCTGCCGCCTCCAACCGACACCTCGCCACACGCTCTTGCCCCTACAGGCGGCAGGCAGGCAGTCGTGCATGGCCAAGGAAAAGAAACAGAAGGCAAACATTATTATTTTTTTCCGTTCTTTTTTTTTGGGGCAGCCAAATAGCTGCCACGCCCCCACCCTGAACATCTCTGGCACTTTTTTTCCTTTAGTTTTATTCTTGTTTTTATTGTTCGCCAGGTTTTTTCTCTGTGTTAAGTTGTAAAAATGCAGCTAAGGGAAATTATTTCTTGCGGTCGACGTCGGCGTCTGTTTGTGAGAAAATTTTCAAGTGTTGCGGCTCATAAAAGTAGCCACTGTATCTATGTGTGTACTGCATGTGAGTGTGTGTGTGTCTTAGCATGTAGTTGAGAATTTTTTCATGTAACGACTTGGCGCCAGCTTTGCTCTTGTTGCCTTCACAGTTTTTTTTTTTTTGTTTCTGTGGCAGCTTAAAGGCGAAACAACTTGAAGTTTTCCACAGTTCGTTTTGGCTGTCGTTGCGTGTGGGGCGCTTAATTAGTAAAAAAACAAAAAAAACTTGTTAAAGTATCCCAAATATTTCAGGCTGTCAGCGGAGCTTAGAAAATGGAACACACTAAAAGCATTTTGCTTTAAAAAGAAGACTAAAGCAGACCCAAGGAAATTACAGTATTGAGCTGAAGTGTATTAGACAGAGTGAAAATTGTGAATGCAGAAGAAAAAGTTGGGAATTTGCCAGTTGAAAATGTGAACAGTGAGAGCTAAACATTTAAGAGATATTTATTTACAATATTATTTCTTTGAATATATTTAAAACTATAATATAATAAATATAAATATCATAAATATTTTCAAGTTTGATAATTAAATTGAAATAAAAAAAAACTAAAATAATATTAATGAAATCTAATAAATAAAATTTAAGATACCTAAAATTGTACAAAAATATTTTAATTTTGCGTATTCCTTTTTTTTATAATAATATGTATATAAAAAAATTAATTAAAGATATTAGAATATTATTATAAATGCTTTAAATTTTAATTTTTTTTATTAATAATACAGATTAAAGATATTAAAAATTATACTATAAAAAAATAAATACTATTAAATTTATTTGTTAACTTTATATTTATTTCTGAAAATCTGGTCTAAAATTAACATTATAATTATAAATTTTATGTAGATATTTTTCATAATTTTATTTATTGATAAACTTGAACTAGAATAGTTTATTTATTATTTTTATAACAATTAAATATTATTATTCTAATTATTTAATTATAATATTATTTTTTTTTTCTTCTTAACAATCATTTAATAATAATAAATAATTTATAAATAAATCTATATATAGCAAAGGCTATGAATTCTTAACTATAAACAGAATGAGCATTCTGAAATATGTTTAAAAATGTCAATAGTATACACTGTAGTTTTTCATTCGCTTGAAGACTTGTGTATGCTTTGCTACTTCTTTTAAAGGTTTTAGGTTCGTGTAAGATATTCTCATATAAGTAGTAGTAGTAGTAGTCAGTTCATTAGCAAAAGATTTCTTTCACTTCAGGCTTCTACCAATCTATCATTTATTTAAATAAACCCAAGCTCTAAGTGAAAGTCTTTTAACTGTTCAGAAAGTTCTTCTGCTTGATTACGTTGCGGAGAACAGTTTAACCCTTTTTATTCTGGCTTCCATTTGATCCAGAAATTGGTTCTACAGCAGTTGGCACTTAACCCTCTGGTGTAGCTGAAGAGGGTTCGCTCTAATTACGCAAACATGTTGCCTGCCCATGCCGAAAGGGAGGAAGGCGAGTCCAGAAATGACAAGTTCCATTGAAATATTTTTTGACACCTGGCGTGCGACCCATTGAGCTATACTCTTGGGAAACAGGCTCAGCATTTGCATAGCCGAGAGGAGCGTGCTCGGCGCTAAGTAGTTGCCATTGGACATTGGACTAGACTAGACCGAATGGAACCGGGTCTGCCCGCCCCCCGCTTCCCGCTTCCCGCTCTTCTCTCCTTTCAGTTTTAGTATCTAACACGTTTTGTCAGCCTGGTATCTGGAAACAAATGTGTTGACTGTGAAAAATTACTTTGCATGTATGACAAAACTTTTTCAAAAAATAAAAAACTGAAGCTAGATAACAGCGAGAGGCAGGCCAGCGGAGCGAGGGTGTGTATGCACAGCATTGATTAATGAGCCGAGCTACGGTTTACTCCCAAAAAAAAAAAGAAGCGAGATACAGAAACTGAAACAGAAATTAAAATAAATACAAGTTTGTGCATTTGCCAACTTAGAACTCAATTACCAGCCTGAAATTCATTTCGTATGAGTCCTCCCGCATTTTGATGGATTTGTTGTGGACTGGGGCTGGGCTCGTGACCCTGAGTCCAATGCAGAACGGGGCGCTAATGACGTTTTATGATTTTGTGATGCGTAAAATGTTGTGTTTGGCTTGTGACGACAGCGTCTGGCTAATTTCGAGCTGCGACTTGCTTGAATGCCTCTTACAAATCGAATGAGTCCACTGATCAAACAACAAAAGCACGCACTCGAAAGACATACACACTGTATACATATATGTGTGTGTGTTTCATATGACAAAGGACGGGCTGGCCGGCAAATGCGGGAAGTCGTCTCGAGTTGATGAGCGGCGATTCATTTCCGCTCAATGTCTCAGCGCTACTAAATACAAATTTAATATGCCTTATATGCAGAGCATATGCATATATGTATATGTATATATGTGGGACTACGACTACGTGTGTGTCCCCTGCTCCTTGGCTCGTTCTCATTGCCTGCTCGCGAATTTGCGCAGTGAACTGTAACCGAAAGTTAATTAGCTCAACGAAATCGTCGCAGTTGCATCTGAGTCGAGGTGGAGGGGCCATCCATGTGACGAATTCAGTGTCTCTTTCATATGAGGTTCGAGTGTATCAGCGGAATATTGAGGAACCGTGCTATAAGGGTCGACCTATTGCTTAGATAGCGACTGCAGCTCGAAAGGAAGTCGTGCGACTCTCACTTTGTGTGTGAGAAGCAGAAGGGTTTGGTTGCGATGGGAAACTTTGTCTGAAGGAACTCGGATTGAAGTTGATAGAGATACAGCAATAGGGGCGAAAGAATTCCAAGTGATAATAGAATATATTTAAAAATATTTAATGTAAAAAATATAAATTAAGGCTTCAAAAAAATATGATAAAAAAATATACAATAAAAAATATTTTTAAAATGTAAGTTTCTTGAAATATTTTAAAATAATTTAAATATTGAATAAAAATTAAATAATTTAATTATTGAATTATATAAATTATATTTTATAGATACATATATTTAAAAATAAAAAATTAAAATATAAATTAAAATAAAATTAAATTAAAATTATTAAAAAAATTAAATTAAATTAAAAAATTAATATAATTAAATAAAAATACAAAAAATAAAATTAAATAAAAAATTTATTTTAAAAATGAATTAATAATTAAAGTAGAATAAAATTATAAATATATTAAAAAATGAGAATAAAGAAGAAAGTAAATTGAAAATATATTTTAAGTCATGTGTCAAAAAAAAAAAAAATAAATAAATAAAACAATAAAGTAAATTTTTGAAAATCTCATTAAGAACAATATATAAATCAATGACAACAAATGCACATAGAAATGTATGAATTTACATAAAATATATATTAATTTTCCTAAAACTATACACATATTTTTACAAAAGAATTCTCTTTTCCTTTAAATACATTATACAAAAATATATAATATAAATATTCACAAATTTCTATAGCAATGCTCCACAGCAAATACTTCATTCATATTTCGTAGACATTTCGACTGCAATTACTGCAGCACAGTTTAGGTTCTCTTGTTGTTGTCACAGGCAGCTGCATATTACGGTACGGTACCGCAACAAAGTAGTCATTTAATGCCCATTACCTTATAAAAACAATCAGCTAATAAAGCCTTCCTGCAAGCGGCGACGGCGGCGGCGGCAGCACAAGCAGCAGCCCAAACAAGCGTTAAATTTTATGACCACAAAACCCACAACGAGTCAACGTTAACCCGGCCAGCAGCAACAAAAAAAATAGCCAAAACAACAACAAAACAAAAGTTTTCAACAAGCCGCCTTTCCGGCTAGAGGGGGCCCCATTAAATAGCGGCTGGTTCGTATGGGCAACTGTGTCACAATTGTTCAGTACATGATTTCTATAATCAAATGGCCCAAGCCGCTGCAGGCCACGCCCACACGTGCTGCAGCATGAACAAAAAAAGAACTAAACAAACTTTGCCTGCATTACGAAATCAACAAATTAGAAGCCATTTGCCTAATTGCGCATCATTAGACGACAGCTGGCTGAAAGATACTTTTTCGTATCTGAAAGATACATTTTGTAGCTGCATGCGAGTGGAGGAGGAGGTTGGCTCACCTGCCTCGCTTGTTGTTTCTCTCAGTTACAGTGCGCGTCATAAAAATTAATCAAGCGTTGCTAATTTGTCTGGGCGAGGCGAGGCGAGGCGAGTCGTGGTTCAGCTTCAGCTTCAGCGTCTCCTCCTGCCCATCATTAAAAAACATGTGAAAACAATGAGTGTTAACGGTACCCAGTGATGGGCCCGCTGGCTCGCAGCTGCAATTGCTGCATACGAAAATCGATAGAGCTTGAGCCGACAGTTCTCAAAGTCCGTACCCACATGTCCTGGGCCACGCTTCGCTGCTCGGCCTAACGATTGTCTGTGGCAGGCCCAGGCCCAGGCCAGGCCAGGCCAGGCCAGGCTTATGCCCTGCTCTGTGCTGGCATTTTGTCTCGTCATTCGTCTCCCTGTCTGTCTGCATTCGCTTTTGTATGCCTTCCTGTCAATCAGCGCTTTGTTGTTGCGCCCGCCTGGCAGCCACTTACTACTGCCTCATTGTCAATGTCGTCGTCGTCATCGTCATCGTTGTCATCCTCGAAAATATTTTTACATATTTTTATTTCTCCTTTTTTCGCTTCTTTTTTTTGTGGAGCAGCCTCGCATATAATTCATAAAAATTCCAGCAGCGGGCCACACACACGCACACGTCGAGACGGCTGACAAACCGCAGACAAAAAGCGATCCACAGGATGCACGGCCAGAGGGCGTGGCTGCTGAGCCGCCTCCTCCATTGACAGTTAAGTGAATGCCCAGGCGAGCTTATCAGCTGTGGTTTAACAAGCCGTTCAGGGATGTCGAACCCCTTTCACTGCTGCATGCCAAAGAGCTTCCACAGCTCCCACACCCACTCTCACGCCCACTCCTGCTTAAAGCCTGTCTACATTTGAATTTATCATTACCTTTGTAGGTGTATATTACTTGGGAGGCGAGAGAGAGAGAAAGAGAGAGAGAGAGAGAGAGTCTTATAGATATATCAAGGGTATACAGGGCATACTCCTAATAAAAAATAAATAAAAAAGAATTTTAAAAAATAACAAAAAAAAATTATCTAAAGTGAAGAAATGTTTTAACATTTTTCAAAAATTAAAAATATTATGTTTTTTTTTCAAATTTAAATTAAAATTAAATCACAAAAAGTAGTCAATAGTTAAATCTTGTGATTTAGTCACTTTTCGCAATATACCGGGTATCCCTTAGTTGAGCAGTCCCGACTAATTCACTCTCATTTGTTTTCTTTTTATATAGCTGTAACTTTCTTTAATTTGACTCTGCCTCTCTCTCTCTCTTTCTACCTATATCGCCCCTTCCTGCATAACTCCTGTCAATATGTTAGCATTTGTCCGTTATTCACTTCCTGCTTGAGCTGAGTGACATGTGACGACGATTGGCAGGCGCGCTACTTCAGCGAGCTTTACACTTGTACTCCTTGCTGTGCTCTTATTCCCTTTGAAACACTTTATGCAGCACTTATCATATACATATATACATATATTTGTGTCTGTCTCTCCAGTCCAACATTTGTCGCATTCTTTTCAGAAAAGGCAAATAAAAAGAAGAAAACTCGACTAATTTGATCCCTAGGCGCTGCTTGGGCTCGTCTTCGTGCCCGTCGCTGTGATTTGCTCGGCCTGCCAAAGCGTGAAGCATTTTTTCGCAACCTTATGAACTCCCCCGCAAACGCATCGAGCGACCCGACGACCCTTGAGCACTCATACAGGCATAGAAATTCAATATTGCGCTCTCTATGTCTATGCTAATGAATGGCTCGCGGTCTGTGAACCTGAGTGAAGAGCCAAGGGGAGGACGAAGGCGCGGGTCATCGCTGTGTGCTGTGTGCTGTTGTGTCGCGTCGCGTCTCGTCTCGCGCCTTTTTATTTATTTTTCCGGCTTCCTGTTGCGAGCGACGCTTTGGCTCGCCTCGGTTCGCTTTGCCTTTTTGCGGTTTGGCGCACCAACTAAAAGTATGCAACACTTTTTTTCGCATGTTGCTTTTTGCATATTTAATGGCCGTCCACAGACAAAATGGCGTCGAGTTTTGTTTTTGTTTTTTTTTGGGTTGAGTCTTTTTTTTTTGGTTACCCTTGCGGTTAGGCGTTGATTTGTGGGCGCATCTCGTGTCTATTTGCGGTCGGAATGTGGGCAGCGCGCATTTGTTTGTTTCTCTTTTTGGGTCTGCTGATGTGACTTTAATGAACTTGGCCACATGTAGAAAATCAATATGCCCCATGCTTAAAGCCAGTTGAGAAACTTCCTGCCTGGATTTCAATTTCAAGTGGCAGTCACAGTCAGCAGTCAAGGGACAGACAGACTGTCAGCATAATAGAAGAATACATTCGACTAGAGACTGACAGGCAGCAGCTAGACTTGACTATGTATATATATCTATATCTATATGTATATCTATAGAAGAGGTATAAATATATCTAGTAAAAAGTTGTCAACTGTCGCTCCTGTGGCAGCTATGCAAATTTCTTTAAGCCAGACTGACTTGACTTGGCTTGCCGCTGTTGCTGCTGTTGCTGCTTCACTCTTTCATTAGTTGTGCCCACTTGGCATTATTAAATCATCAGATGTGTGTTGGCCATCAAATGCAACAATAGTCAGCAGAGAGAGAGAGAGAGAGAGAGTTGCACTCTTTCCTCCCCTCCTTCTCTAGCCCTGCTCTGTCGCCTGCGTTGTCATTTGATTTGATTACGTCGAGTCGTCTTCGTCTGTGCCTGCCTTGATGGATTATATGACGCTGCCTTCTGCTCTCTGCTGTCTGCTGCTGCTGCAGCCCGCATGTTGTGCTTTAAGCCGCCAGCAGCAACCACGAGCTGCAATCGCAGCCAATTTGTCTAGCTATCAGACAGCAGCGCTGCTGCACCACAGCTCCAGCTCTCACTCCCTATTTAAATGGCTCACAGTTGCTCGCTTGATTAGCGCCGCTGAATTGACAGAAATTGTCACAAGCAGTTGACACGCCCAAGCGCCCATGCGCCCACTCACAAGCCCAACGACACCCCCCCAACCCTCCACTCCCCCCACTCAAACTCCTTTCAACACGCTGCACAATTTGCGTCACTTGTTGTGCATGCAGAAGTTGCATTAAGACTCGCCTGCCTGAGCCCAGCACGCTGCATTTTTCACAGAGAGAGAGAGGGCGAGAGTGAGAGAGGGAGAGAGAGCGAGAGAGACAGCCGTCACGTCAATTGCTTAATTGATCAATTTAATTTGACACTCATTCAAGCACTCGACGCGGCAGACAAGATAAATATCTTTTGCTCCCGATTTGCAGCTCGCTTTTTTTATTTTTTTGTGTTTCGATTTATGCAAATTGTGTCGAGCCATGTGGCCTACTATATATATGTATATATATATATATATATACATATATATACATATACTTTATCTCTATCTACAGCGAGTCACATTCTGCATGTCAGTCTCTGTCTCTCATGCTGCCAGCTTCATTGATGTGCTCTACTTTAGAAATGTGTGTGTTTTATTTTTCACTTCTCTTTTTTTCCATGAAAACTGCGCTGCGCTTCATCAATTAATCAATTTGGTTTGTTTGGCATTTGCGGGCATTTTTCAATTGTTGTTGTTGTTGTCTTCTATTTTCGAGTTAATCAGGAAGTCAGCCCAAAACACAGTTTGATGTTTAAATTTTCAGCACGCGGGCACGCAATTTGTTTAATTTTTAAGAGAGACACAGACACAGACAGAGACACAGATTTAGATTTAGCTCTGAGGTGTGCGTCTGTGTGTGTGTGTGTGTGTCGCTGTTGACATTTCAGATGAAAACTCTTTTGATTGATGACCTGTGGCCAGTTAGCTCGACTTTTAAATGACTAAATGGGGCGTTCTATGAAAATGGAAATGAAATTTGAGACTTTCCGTATGGGTACAGCAAGCGTTAAAAGATAATTAAGATTTCGAGGGAGTTTTCAAAAGACAAATCTAATTAAATAAAGCTGAAGCTTAGCTTGGAAGGAGCTAAGCATTAAAAATATATTCCCAAATATAATATATAGAAAATAAGTGAAATAAATAAAATATTTACAATAAATTAAGTAATTAAAAGAAATCGAATAAGTTAAATTAACAACAAAAAAAAAAATTAAATAAATAAAATAAAGAAATTAAATAAAAATATAAATAATCAAATACAATAAAAAAAATTAAATATAAATGTAAATAATAAAATATAATATAATATATATAAATTGGAAAGTTAATAGAGAAGTTCTAGATTTATAAATTAGAAAATTATAATATTAACATATAATAAATAAAATAAGTAAATAAATTAAATAAATAAAATATGTACAACAAATTGAGTAAATAAAATAAGTTAAATTAATCAAAAATAAAATATTTAAAATAAATTTAAAATTAAATTAAATTCAAACATAAATAATAAAATAAAATTATTTTATATATATATTTATTTTAAATAAATAAATTGGAAAGTAAATAGGGAAGTTCTAGAAATATGAACTAGAAATTAAATTAAACTAAAATATATTGTATTTTATATTTCTAAAATATTAATATTATTCTAATTTTCTAAACATAAACATACAATATGAAAACATCTTTTTGAAAATTTGAATTATGAAAGTTTTTAGATAACTTTCCAATTACAAATGCTTTAATGCAAGCGTCTATCATACAGATTCTGATTTTAAAGCTGATCTAGTTAATATAAAAGTTAATAATATAAGCAAATTCCAAAGTAAAAGAAGAGACTGAACCCTATCCTAGCAGTTGGTTAGGGTATACGTCAATTGGGTTCTTCCCACTATAGCACTTTTACTCTCTTCGGCTTCATAACGACAAGAAAAGACAAGAAAAGAGAGTAGAAGAAAGGCACCTTCAGCACTCCTGTAGTTGGCTAGGGTATACACAAGTTGGGCATGCCTCACTATATCATTTCTTCTACACATACTCACACCCCTTTTCAGTTTCTTAAACTCTGCTTGATTATTGCAAAATCCAAAAGTAATTTAGTTTTCATCGCGAACACTTGCCGCCTTGACCCTTTCCCACACTTTGAGCGCGGCTCCAGCTGGTTTCGCTAGCTGCTATTATATCACAATTTCATCGACAGGCCAACTGTGAATTGACTTTATACACATACACACAGATATATACAGATAGACATTCATATAGTATATATGCTGCTAACGCCTCTCTGCGCTAAAGCTGGCTGACCATTGGGCGATAAATCTTTTATGACAACCATTAAAAATGCAGTCGCTGCGCTCAAATTGCTAGGCTGGTTCTGCTGGCCGGGCAGCTAGTCGGGTCCGAGCGGCTGGCCTAATGCCACTTTTAGAGCCAATTGAGCGTGTAATTAACTAACTGTACATTTCAATTTATGAAATATTCGCGCGCTGCAGCCAACAAAAATGCAACAAAAACAAACTGCAAAACGTAGCGAGCATCGCTTGGAGCGCTCAAAGCGCCGCCAGGTGCAACTGGCTAACCAGAAGGCATTGCCACGCGCTCGCCGCTCCAGAGCGAGTGTCACTATTAATTTAACCTACATTATGCGGCAGCCAGCAGGCGGCAGCCGGATAACCAAAGATCGCTGCATTCATAGATCGGTGGATCGTTGCGGTTGCTGTGGCGCATATGAAGCACAGCCAGTTAAAACTATGACAGGCGGCATTTGTCAAGCAGTTGCTTCTTATGCGCAAAAGAGTTGTTTGGCTTTCAAGAGTTGCGGTCTAAGTTAGACTTTAAGACTGCTCTCCAAGAGTTTCCATCAAATACAAGAGTGAATGGCTAGAATTGCTTCCCTTGTTAGTATTTTTTCTTTCTTCGTATGTCTTTAATTATTTAAAGATTTTTATTTTATTTATTTCATTATAAATTTAATATATTTTTTCATTTATTTTTTATTATTATTTTTTTTAATTTTTATTCTTTTTATGTATTGTTTTTTCTCTTATTTATTTTTTTAAGTAGACCTATTTTTTTTTATTAACTAAAATTTGTATATATTAAAAAAAATATTTTTATTTTATTTTATTCCTTTCTCTTTTTTATTAGAAATTTACTATAAATTTATTTATTTTTTTTAAATTTTTTTTTTATTGTTTTTTGCTTTCATTTATTATTTTTTAGGCATTTATTAAATTTATTTATTTATATTTTTATTCATTTTTTAAACTTTTTTTTTAATTTAATTATATTTTCTCCTTTTTTATTTAAAGTCAATCCCTTTGCTAATCTCTACTCTAAAGATCAATCCACAAGTCTTTCCTAGCCAAACTTTATACATAATTTAATTTTATTTCCCTGTAAGCATCACCCAGTCGGTTACGCTTGATTGAAAACTTCTTACTTGGCTTCTTCTGGTATCTTTTTACCCTGCTGCAGTTGAGAATTTTCTAATTTGTTTCGGCTGCGTCGAGCGTCAAAGGCTGCCGCTGGGCTGGCTGTCGAGGCGAAGTACCTGCGCCCTGCGACGTTGAAAGATGAGCAATTAAGCGCTGAGTTATTGACAAGAGTCAAGGGAAAAACCAACACACTCTCACACATACACTCATGTCGGAGGGGGTGCTGTTGCAGCAGCTGCCTCTGCGTGACAAATTGCCACATGACGTTGCCCATTTTTTGTTGTATTTCTGCTATTTTTTTTGCATGTGCATGCACTTGGCGGGCGGAGTCATCAAGGCAGTCGATAAGGTTGCTCAGGTTGCCAGCTCTGCCAGCAGAATGGACACATTTGTTAGATAAACATCAGTGCAGCAGAGCAGCACTACGTGTGGCATTGGCTGGGGCTACACGTAAATTGAGCCGAGGATCTCGTTAGCTGTCGTGGAATGCAAAAAATAAATATGCCAAAGGAAACTTTCGGTTATAGTTATAGGGAGCTAACTTAGCAAGATAGATGACTTTGTAGCTGAATAGCTAAAGAAGGAAATAATAGAAGGCAAAGGAGCTGTATGCATAACTTCAGCTATAGTCAATTAGGATGCATCAACTGAACCCAAGAACGAAGACAGGCAAAGAGATCAAGAGAATAGGCATATCATAATTATAGTGTAAAAGAAACTTCGACTGAACCCAAGTAAGAAGGAGAAGAAAGTTCAGATTAAGAATCTGCCAATAGAATATTGTTGAAGCTAATTGTCATCCAAGCCAAGTCTATTCTCATAATGTTCTATAGGACTATCAATTAAAAATCTTAGATAAGAACTTCAAAAATGATCTTTAAGTTATGCTCAAGGAAAATTATATATTAGATATACCTTCAGGTAGGTCTCTTCCTCTCTCTCAGCTTTCAAAGGTATGAGCATAACATTCACTTGAGTCAATTTCTGAGCTTTAACTGACTCTTAACTTCAGTTGGCTAGCTGAATAGTTCTCTCCGTGCAGTCTGTGGCTGTCTGCGGAATTAGAAAGCACGTTTGGTTATCGCATCATTTGGCTTTAACTGTGAATGAATCTCAAACTCAATTGCTGCCAAAAAGCCAAAACAACAACAACAGCAGCGACAGCAACGAGAGCTGCCAATGCTGCTTCCAATGCGAGTTCGACTTCAGCAACGACTTTGGCTTCGACTTGAATGAATGCAAAGTAAATGTGCGTGACGATGACGCGCAGGATGCCGACCAGCTGAAAGCGGGAGCGACACGTCGTCAGCAGATGAGGCGAGCTATGTGCGAGTGCCCATGCCAGCCCACCTAGTTGCTCCGCTCTCAGCTCTCCGTTCTCCGCACTCTCCATCTCAGACGCTGTGTGGCTGGCTGAATGACTTTGTGCTTTTCATTTAACATTATTTTGCAACAATTTTGCCAGCAGTTGGGGCCGAGATATGTGAGCCATAGAAAGCGGCCAAAGCAAACATGTTGACTGCCTAGTCACAGGCGAGCACTCCATCTGCCTCCTCTGTGCAGCACGGCACAAGCCAGTTTCCGCTTTAATTTAACGCTGGCTTACAGTTGAGCAGAAGAAGAAGAGTAGAAGCAGACCCAAACCCGTCAGCTGGCGCAGCAATTTGAAGCAGAAGCTGCACTGCCAACAGACACCCAAACCCTCCCCAAAAGCTCTGGACAGACGAAAATCCAAGTCAGCCCACTTTATGACATGGCCGTAAGGCGGGCGGCCAAGAAATTTATTTAGTTTATGCAAAGCGTGCGGCACAATATATATATATATGTATATGTATGTAGAGGAGAAGCTACAAAAAAAGGGCAAAAGGTAGCACAAAAGGCGGCGGCAGATGAGCGAACGTGCCAAGCTCAGCGAGTCCCAGGACCGGCAAAAAGGACATTCTAGGCGCAGTCCAACAGTTGCTGCCTCCGCCTCCACCGCCGCCGCCTCTATGTTTGTGTTTAGTTTGCAAATTTCTTTTGATGTCTTTTAATTTTAATGAGTTGCGATGTGGGCGGCGGCGACGGCGACTACCCTAAGCAAAACTAATTAGAAGCGAAAGCGGCTTGCAACGAGAGCAGCGCATACGTTAACTGAATGTGTGTGTGTGTGTGTGTGTGAGAGAGAGAGAAGGAGATGAGAATCGCATAGAATGAGAATCGCCATTGTTAACGAGTTAGAGATAAAGTTGGCAACTGTCAGGCATATCTAATCAAGCTGCAAATGCAATTAAGTATGCTTTGAGAATTGCAAAGAAGGGCGCAATTGAGTTTTTTCTCTTAATCAATCACTTTTTATGCAATTGCAGCAATGGAAATGGGATAAAAATGAGAATTAAGATACGAGAAAGAAGTTGGTATAAAAAGCGGACAATCCTTTATAGAAAATGTGATGAGAATTGCATAGAGAGGCGTAATATTTATATTATATTTATGCAATAAATAGAGAACACTTTTTAAAATAAATTTTAACTTGTTTATATTTGAAATATAACAGTTTATTTTACTCAAAGTATATTTTTATATTTGATGAGAATTGCATAGAGAGGCGAAATATGTATATTGTACGCAGTAAACAGATCGACTTTTCTTAAATAAAATATAATAAATTTGTTATTAAAATATAACTATTTATATGAATCAAGACATATATGTTTATATGAGATGAGAATTGCATAGAGAGGCGAAATATTTATCTACATAAAGAGAAAAATTTTATGCAAATAAATTTTTATTAATTTACCATTGAAATATAACCTTTTATATTACTCTATGAACATATTTCTATGTATATAAAATACTAATAAAAATATTTGTTCTTCTCTTCACTCTTGCAGATCTCACTGCTAGCCCAATATCAATCAATTAACAATATTTCTCAGCAGAATGACGCACAGTTTAACCACAAACAATTCTAGCGACAAAATGCTCTCCCGCCAGTGCCTTTCCAGCTCCCCACGCTCTACCTATCCCCGCTCAATATCAATCACAACCACAACAACAACATCCTCATCATCGATATCAGATCAGCGCCGAATTCGGCCGACCAGAAACTGGAATGGGAATGGCAACTGGAACCTTAGCCTCTTGGCACTGATCATTGCCAGCGGCTGTTTAATGCTCAATACGCCAGCAATTGCAGCTTTCGATATTGGTGAGTAGACGACGAATCGTTTTATCTAACAAATCAAACTAAGTGAACTCTAAGGTCTCGGGTCTCGGGTCTGGCAAGCCAAGAGGTGCGCACATTTATCAATTTGCCGCTGCTGGCATCATTAAAGTCGAAAATGGCTTTATTTTGATTTGATTCAGATGGCACTCGGGCTGGGGCTGGCCTGGGGCTGGGAGGTTGCTGCAGTTCAAGCTAAATGTATTTTAATTGACATTGAAAGCACATTTTTATGTGGCTCATCATTCTTTGGGCCAGGCGACAGGCGGCACAGTTGGTGGCTTCTGGCCAGTGCGCCGTGGGGCGTCCGTCTGACAAGGCACAGCCGCAGTCGCGGCCTCAGCCCCAGCTCTCTCTCCTGCTCATTAATTGGCATATGGACATTTTTATGCAGCCTCTAAACTTTTGTGCAGAAATTTCCAATACAAACACACACACATACAGACAGAGTGGTACAGTAGTAGCTGGCTTTAATGAAGCCATACTGCGGTAGTCGCAATGGTAGCTGCGGTAGTTTGGGGTCGCTGCTAACTTAGGATTATGGCCACTTTGAATGGCCCTGGCATGTCAGCGGCTCATAAATTTCTATGCTGATATGAGGACAGACCGCTGGGGACATTGTGAAGGCTGCCTGATGGACTGAACAAAAGCCAAGCGGCACGGGAAGACTTTCAAAGCGAGCGTCTAAGACGCAAATGCGCTAGCATTACAATGCCAGAAATACCTATACAAGCGGGCATACAAGCATACATACATACATAGAAATTATATGTATTTAGAATGGAGAAGAAAATATAATAATTTTTGTGCATTTATGTTGCTAATGAAGCGATAGATTGTGGCTGTTGAGAAGCTTATGGAAGGAGGTTAATCGAATGAATTAATATTATACAATTATATTAAATTAAATATAATAATAGATTTAATTACAAAGTATTTAATAATGAGTATATTAAAATTATAATTATTTTAATTTTTTTTTTTAAATTTAATATATATTATTATTATTATTGAATAATATATATAAAAAAATTTATATTTTTTTAGTCTAAATGTACTTATTTTTCAAAAGTTTATTTCCTTTTTAAGTATCACTGCTATATTCATAAATTCACTAAACTCTGTTCGCTTTTCAAGCCCTGAATTGCTGTTTCCTCAGTTTTTAACACCCAAAAATATATTTAAAGTTAATAAAAATTATATTAATATTTATATTTGTTAACACAAAAATATATATATACAAAATATTATATTTGAAGTTAGGCAAATGTTAAAGATTTTTTTCCTTTTTAAATATTTTCATTAATAACCAAATTTAGCACAATGGAAAAATACTAATAAATTAACATACATTTTTAAAAAAATATATAGTTAATTAAAAAGTTTCGCGAATATTTCTGTTTGTAATTTAATAAAATGTCGCATAGAAATTTTAATATTTGCTTAAAAAAAATCTGTAAATATCTCTAAAATTATCTAAACTTTATTTTATGACTTCAACTGCATATGAAAACTTGTTATTAAATGTTTTATAAATTCATTCAAATATTTGATTGACTCAATTAAATTGTTTTACATACCTAAATATTTTCACAAAGACTTGCTTTCTCCGACTAGTTGCAGCTGGAATGAAAAGTAAAGAGAGAGAAAGAGAAAGAGAGAAATGAATTTCATTTATTTGATAGTTTTGCTTTCAGAGCTTTGGTAATAAGTTTTCTACTTTTCTAGTTTTCAACTCCTGCTATTTATATGCATTTTGCTGGAGTCGACCGCAAGTTTAGCTGCAAACTTTCAGCTGTCATATTGCATGAACAGAGGCGTCTGTCTGGCTTTGTCTTCTGGTCTAGTAAATCAAATCTAAGCCATAATATTTATAGTTAATCAAGCAAGCCAAATACATAAATACGAATTTATAAACATGTTCGAAGGCAATCCTCCACTCGGGACTGCCTAGACTGCCTGCAATATTTGCACTTTGTACGCCCAACCGCCTGCCCGCACGCCCGCCTCAAAATAAAAACACATAAGCAAATAAGCAAGAGGAAGTGCCTGAGTTGCTCCGAGTTGTTCTCGTTGCTGTTGTGCTAGACACATTGAGTTGAGTTAGCAAAACATGCAACAATTTTCCAAATGAATACACTTGCAATATGCAGTTGAAGGCAATGCAATGGCTTCTGACCCAAACCGAACCGAACCGAACTCAACTCAACTCTCGACTCTCAGCCCAGCCTTTTGCAGAGCAGCTTTCAGTTCCCATTAGCATTGCCAGCTATCAAATCCAATCAAGTGCGAATGCAAAGAGCGATTCGTCCAGGTTGTTCCCTAGGTATGTATGAATGCCTGTGTGTTTATTTATAAACTTCTAAACGAATGCACGCACCTTGGCCAGGGGGGAGGGGGAGGCAATGCAATGCAATGCAATGAAATGCAGTCAGTCAGTATATTGAGCTGGTAACTGGAAGCTGCGTCCACGCTGTGCCTGTGCGCAACAAAAGTCATGTCAAATCAGTGTTGATTCTGGCGAAAATGTCAGCAGGCAGTCAGACAGCCAGCCAGCCAGACAGACAGCCAGCTAGACAGACATCTGCTGGCGGCGGCGGGGGCTCCAGCTGCAGCCTCAACTTCAATTCACATCAAAAGGCAGCCTAGGGAGCAGAGTAGGTGCTGCTGGGGCCAGTTGGGGGGATGGGGTCTGCAAAATGCAATCGGTAGGCAATAAATTAAGTAAAGTAGTTGACGTTCTGCCCGACTCGGCTCGGCTCGGCGTGGCTTGGCTTGGCTTGACTTTGGCAATGATTAAGTGTTTGCCTTATTTAAAAAGCAGATTCTAGTCTCTCGCTGCTATGGGAAAGTGATAGGCCCTACCTACCTACACTGGCCATAGCATAAATGGCACTCACTGGGCGTGCCCACATCTCCTTCGTTCAAATGTCACAAAAAAAAAGTCAAATTGACGCTTGACTTATTTTGATAGATTTTATGGGCGTTGCCCCAACTCCGCTTGGCATAGCTAAATTTACTTTTAGCTCGCCTCTGATGTATGCTGCGGTCCATGGCAACCAACATGCAAAGCGCATCCATCATTAATTAAAGTTCCTTATTTCTTTGAGATTTTCTAATATTTTTTTCTATTTCTTTTTTCGTTTTTGTGTATTTTGCAGCTACTTGCAATGTGCCTTTGGGCATGGAATCGGGCGCAATTACAGATGCTCAAATCACAGCTAGCTCAGCCCACGACACGGGCTTTGTTGGGCCGCAACACGCAAGGTGAGTTATGGTTATTTATTGTATATATAACATATAAGAATAAGATTATACATATATTAAAATGAAAATTTATAAATATATTAACTACATATATAAATGTCATAAAATATTTATAATATTGTATATAATAGAAGAAAATAAATAAAATAAAATAAAATAAAACATTATTCAATCAATTCAAATAATTAATATATAAAATGTAAACAAATAAAATGTATTAATATATAAAATAAAATAAAATAAAGCCTATTAAATTAATACAAATATTTAATAAAATGTAAACAAATAAAATATATAAATTACATATAAATGCCATAAAATATTTACACTATAATAATAATATAAGAAAACAAATTAAGTAAAATAAGGTATTATTATGTAAATTATTGTAAAAATTAAATATAAATATAAGTAAAAATCAGAAACCAAATAATAATATAATCAAATATTAAAATAATAAAAAATGAAATGTAAATAACAACTAAAATAAATGATATCAATGCACATAATAATAATAAAATATAATAACAAATATATAAATATATATATTTTATTTATATAACTATTTACATTTATGTAGTATAATTGAATATAAAATAAAAGTATATAAACTAAATATAAATTCAAATATATTTCATATAATAAAAACAAAATGAAATATCAAAATTTTATATGAATTAAAATATATTTTGTACAATAATAATACATATACAAAGTATATATAAATACTTATATAATTTAAAACAAAATAAAAATATTTGACTATCAGCAACAAATATTTAAATAATGTAAACGAAAGAGATCGCTCTCTATATCCCAAACTCTTGTCTTTTCCTATAAGAATAAGACTTGATTTGAGTATGTTCTTATTCTTCTTCCTCTGTCATTTTGTTGTCATTTAATAAACTCTTCTTTACTTGAGCAATGCATCTTTAACTGTTCTTTTATTGCCCAATTGGGAGAAGTTTCTCTGCTTGACACGCACTTAAACCGCAACAGATCTCCCGCTCTCTCTCCCACTCTTCCTACTCAGCAGATTATGAACTCTGCAGCGTGTTCGTTTAATTGCTAAGCTTTAGTAGACAACTTCATTAGTGCGATAAGACAAAGTCTATAAAATCGAAATTCCAACATCTGAGCAGAGTCAAACCGAAAACTAAAAGAAAACCAAACAAAAAAAAAAAAAAAAAAAACAAAAACAAATTTATGTTATGACACAAACAGTTGTCGCCATCATCGAAATACCAAACAAATAAAATTCAAAGTTTTTGCATATCAGTGCGAGAGGAATATATATGTATATATATATTTCTTTTCTAGCGCGCTTTAAGAGATATCGGATATTGGATTTTGGGGCTCATTTCATGAATATGCAGCGCAGCCCAGCACGAGCAACCGTTTAATAGCCAAGCCTCTGCCTCTGCCTCTGCGTCTCTCTCTCTCTCTCGCCCTTCCCCTGACTAATTAAATGCAATTTCAATGCAAACCGCAAACCGGTTCACACAAAGGGCAGCAGCAAAGAAACTAAACTGAAGTGAACTGAACTAAGACTGAATGCATTTGGCAGCTGGCTAGACAAGTTTAGTGATTTCTTTCTGTTAGTTTGAGGTTTTCCTCCACATTTTGTTTACTTTTTATTGACGCATTTTTCTTTGGAATTGAAGTTTTATGGGGGAAGTGTGAGGCAATGCGGGTCAAGAGTTTGGGGCGGAAGTTTTGCAATCGCCCGCTCATTGGCCCACTGCAAATGATTGATGACACCAGCGTCTGGCTAGCTGTATAATTAGTATAGGATATCAGTGCTCAAACTATACGGTCTATATCTCTATAAAGTAAAGCACTCATTCAAACCATAAACATGTCAATTACCACGTGAGTTACGGCAGAATCAATGCACAGATTCCTCGCTTTCTGCTCTCTGTAATAATTCGCTGCCTCCGCGTTTATAGACATGCACTTAAAAAACACTCAAGTGCAGGGCTGGCTGCCAGTAAGACACACGGATGGACGGGCAGATGGAGAGATGAGGAGACGGACAGACAGACAGACAGGCAGACAGACAGACGTAGAGACACCACAAAGGCATCATTAACATTAACCCTTTATGGCGGCACTAAAGCAAAGCCACAAAACGATGCGTGATGAGCACGTTGAGATAAACAAAACAATATATACATATATACAAACAGACATACATATATATATAAATATATATACTTTTTTTAGCTCCCGCTGCCGCTCTTCATTCGCTCTTTGTTTTTTGTCCAAGATTAACTGGAATTTTTACTAAAGAGCCAAAGACAATGTCGGGATTCGGGCTGGGATTGAGGCTCAGCTCAGGGCTTGGGGTTAAGGTCTGCACATAGCATTTGATATGTTTTTTTTTTTCTTTTTGCTGCTGTTGTCCAACTCTGCGGGCTTTTAGCCGCTGGCCCATGGCAGCTGACTGACTCACCTGAGCGTGGTTCGTGCTGCGCTGCTTTCTGCTGGTGCCCGTTGGCCAAAGTGCCCGTGGATTGACAGGGCAATCGGCTGGTGCTGCAGCTAAGTGACTCGAAATTTAATGCCAACTGAAGCAATGTATTTATTATATTGCGACGGGAGATTTACCAGAAAGAAGATTTGACACAAGTTTTAAGTTGGAATTTTGATTTGTTGGGTTTCAGCTGAGACTCGATTTGGTTTTGTTTAGCTTTAAATTAGCATAAATAAGTATATAAAAAAAATATATTTTATTTTATATATTTATATACTCCCCTTAACAACTTGACTAAAAGTCACTCAAGTACCTCGCGCTACTTAATAATATTTTGCAAAAATAATTCCATAATCCAACTCAAATAGTAAGAGTTTTTCTCCACTATTTGCACATTCTTTAATTTTGTTGAACAATTCTCGGCAGAGCCTTATGCCCTGGCAGCCTTTCACCTTAGCCTTAGTCAACGCGACCCAATGACTGTTGCTGCCTGGCGAAATCAACTCTTCAAACTAGCTGCAACTTTCTTTTGTCTTTTTCTTCCGTGTTGTTTGCCCATACTCTCCCTCTCGCTCCCCCTCCCTCTCTCAGTCTCTTTAGCCACCCAGCGAGTCCAATCAAGCGCAGTGCAATTTGCTTAACTAAAGTTCCAGCCGGCGCTGCATGCTGCAGAGTTCAAAAGTGCAGGCAGCATTATAATTTGTGGCTGCCGTGCCGTGCACTTAGCTAACCAGGCAGCTAACTAGCCCAAAAGCCACCAGCTCGCAACGAACTTCGAGTAATTCATTACAAAAAGAAGCAGAAGGGGAAAAAATAGTGCACTTAAAAAACAAATCACGCGCATTTGCTTACTGAGACTGAGCGGCCCCAAAGATCTGTGCAGATCCGGAGGGCCAACAGGATGCGAACATGAATGCTGATGCTGTTGACGCTGACGTTGTCCATGTTGGTCGTCTGCAGCTATTGAATTACAAAGATTAGTTTAATGACAGTTGGCGCTGTTTGATTTTCATTACCTCGCCCAGCGACCAACGGCCGTCGGGCCATTAAATTTACAACCTCTTACATATTAAAAAAAAACAACAGAAAGAGAGAGAGAGAAAAAGAGAGGGAGAAAAGGAGCGCTTGATTAGAAGCCAAAGCCAGTCCGAGTCGGAGTCCGAGTCCGAGTCCGAGTCCAGTGCCCGGCAGGCAGCAGTTAGTCAGTCCATCAGCCGCTCGAAATGAGCAGCCGACGACGGCGCAGATTGTTAACTTTGGCAATAACAATAATTAAAGTCAAGTTGAAATGCACATAACTGCGGATATTAGCATTTTAAATGATGTTTATACCTACTTCACTCCGATTCCACTCGCTGCCTTTGCCTCTGCCTCTGCCTTTGCCTTTGGGTTATTTGCACGAGAGCGCGAGCTACTGCCGCAGCGCGGAGGCGGTTGAAAGAAAATCTAAGCAATTTTATGATGATTAAATTGACCTTTTTCTGGGCGCTCGTTCAGTTCACTTTTTCTCTCTCTCTCTCTCTCTCGGGTTTTTTTTTTTAATAAAGCAACTTTGATCTCTGCACTTGAAAGTAATTGCAGTTGGTAATGGCCGGCAAGTGTTATAAGCCACACACAGCGCTTGCGGGCAAATAGAATGAAAGAATATTATGCAATGAAGTATTTAAGGCAGTTTGCAAAGGCTTTGATTACACTCTTTCATTGAATGAAGAGAGCGTATTGGCTACTGGCTGATGCTTGTCTATATGAGAGCATCTCGTTCATTAAGTGAGGTGAGAATATTGCGTTTTTAGGTAGCAGCTGTCTGTGTGAGACTAAAATACTCTTGTAAAGGGTGTGGTTATACCCATTCTTTGAGTGAAGAGAGTATATTGGTTTTCATTATGTCTATAAGAGCAAAGGATTTTGGAAGTTTTCAAAGCCATAGACTTGAAATGTGGAATGTTTAATCGAGTGTATGTGAGGTCTTATGAGGTGCAAAGACTTTTTGAATACGTTGACTGAAGACGTTGCTAATTATTAAATAAAACATATTTGTTATATAAACGTTGTAGTTTAAGTTGCTTTTTAAGCAGAGAGTGCGTAGTTTGGGATAATATATATAGTATATATAACGTATATATAATAATAATAATATACATAATCTTCAATATTAGGGGAGTCCCAAGACCCACGCAAGAAGTAATTTTGATGGAAAACATGACAGTTGACAGTTTGGGGCTATTAAAGATGGCGTTCTACACAAAAGAACAACGTATACTATATAAATCAGTAATAAATTTAAAATTTTAAATTAATAAACTGTGTTTTCTGTTAAAATTACATCCTGCGTGTCCTTTGGGACACTCTTTATACATAAAATATATATGTAGTTGTTGCGGGGAGAGGCAAACCGAGAAAAGCTGCGTCCCACACAATTTCATAAGTCTTACTTTTGATCTTTACTACATACAGACTGCTAAGCTCTCCGTCTACTCCACTGCTCTGCCTCTCTCTCTCTCTCTCTCTCTCTCTCTCTCTCTCTCTTTCTATCTCTCTCTCTTTCTTCAAGACTTGCTATTTGAACGCCTCTACAGAGCTTTTACTCTAGTAAATGTACAAAGTAAATTTGATACAGTTAGCTTAGCTTATCTTAAATCCTATGTATCATATCAATCTCATATATATGTGTGCACAACTTTGAATGGCAAATGTTTGCCAGAGCTCTGCATCCAGAAGAATTCAATTGAAATTAAATTAGAACTTAGCTTAGCTAATATTATAATATAATTCCCATTGTAAGTGCTCCCACCCTACAATACTTGCCAGAAAGCTCCCTCACCGACACCACAGACTTACGCTATGCCTATATAGTCAGCTCTTAGACCTTAATTAACATTGAAAAGGACCACTTGAGGACTACAGCAAAGCATGAAGCAATCTTGCCTAAGCCGCTCAAGTGATGCGGAAGATATTACTAATTGCACTCGCTGCACACACACTCACACACATACGCACATCAATGTAAATAAATAACAAATTGCAAAAATGCATTAAACGCATGTCGGCCACTAAATAAATATTGCAATCAAATTCAATAACCTGCTGGCACAGGTACGACCAGCAGCTAGCAGCTAGCAGCCAGCAGCTAGCAGCTGTGGCCAGAAAATGAAGCAATTTGCAAGAGACAACAACAACAATAACAAGAAACCTCAACAGCCAGCAGATGCTTGGGGTCTAGGCCTAGTCACAGTCGATGAATAATGGGCAAACATTAAGGCCCCAAAATGCAATCAAGCATGTAAAACTTAATTGAAATATAAACCGAAAAACGTATTTGTAGTGGTTAACATATCAATACCAGCCAGAGCCCAGGCTGAAGGCGAAATTGATTAAGCTGGCAGGAGGGGACAGAGAGAGAGAGAGAGAGAGTGAGGCCTGCCGTCCAGGCGTCTGTGTCTAACTTAAATTAATCCTTAATTACATAGACAACATCCTGCTGCGTGGAAAACCGCAACAGCTTAACGAACGAGACGAGCTGCCAGACAAAACGTCCAGCAAGGCATACGCCAGGCTCCAGCCTATGTCCCCCAGCCCCCTCTCCGCCTCTCGCTAAGACGTTGCTGGCTTTGACTACAGCCTGCGGCTGCTCGTGCGGCTCCGACGCCGTGTGGTGCCGGCTGCCTGCCAAACGCTTAATGTCAATTAATTTATAAGAAATTTCGCCAAGCGCAACTCCTGCGCAACTGGTTGCTCGCGCAGCTACCGTTTTGCACGAGCCTAATTAATAAAGTTGTTTTCCTCCTTGTGCCTTTGCAGACTGAAAACCGATAATAATGGCGGTGCCTGGTGCCCCAAGCACATGGTATCGAATGCGCTCAAGGAGTATCTGCAGGTGGACTTGCTGCAAACGCACGTGATAACCGCCATACGTACGCAGGGTCGCTTCGGCAAGGGTCAGGGCCAGGAGTACACCGAGTACTATGTCCTCGAGTACTGGCGGCCGGGCTTCGACAAATGGCAGCGCTGGAAGAACACCCAGGGCAAGGAGGTAGGACATTGATCCCATTGACTCAAACCCCAGCCCAGCCCAGCCCAACTCAACTTTAACTTTAACTTTAACTTAACTACTCCTTCCATTCCCACAGATATTGCCGGGCAACATCAATACGTACAGCGAGGTGGAGAACGCACTGCAACCGATTATATTCGCCTCGAAGATACGCATATATCCATACGGCCAGTACGATCGCACCGTCTGCCTGCGCGCCGAGATCGTCGGCTGCCCCTGGGAAGGTAAGTCTCGCCTTAGCCTCTTCCACTACTGTCCAGAGGCGAATTGAAACGAGTGCGATAAAAAGTCGACATGAGCAATGATAGCGCGGAAAGGCTAACAGAGTTTTAGTGTCAGCGCTAATTTATCATCGACGGCCCAGTGCCTACAGCTAGAGCTGGGCTAGTCGCCGTCTATTAGGCCAGCCAAAGCGGCTTAAGTGTGTAGTTAGCATAAAGTATGCGAGTGTGTGTGTGTGTGAGTGTGTGTGCATTCGCATAGCTCAAGATGCGGCACACCATGGCTACAAACTATGCGAACATTTTTGCTTATAAGGCTTGGCATGCTCGTGGCTATTAGCTTAAGTCACTTAGCCACTTCGACTTCTGCCTGTTAGCCATAAGTTTATATTTATTTAATACACAAAGCTCTATCAAATCTTTATTGTTGGACTTAAAGGCTAAGCCTTATCCCTCTTTAAGTTTTACTTAACTGGAAATGGCTGTAATTCGTCAAGTTATCGCCCCTAAACGGAATGCCATAATTGTGAATTCCCTCCTTGATACCTCACCCTCTCTTGCTCTCTCTCTCTCTCTCTCTCTCTCTCGCTCTCTCTCTCACTAAGTCTCTTTCTCCGTCTCCACTTTTAAAACCCTATCGCAGTTGTTCAGTTGAAGCAAAACATGACATTATGGTCAGCGCATTAGTCCCAGCGCATAATCCAATCATGGCAACTACTGCGCCTAGGTTTTTATACCTTGAACACATTGCAAATGGCAAATTGGGGTATATTAGTTTTGTGACAAGGTATGCAACAGGCAGCAGAAGGCTTGGCAGACCAAGTTGATTTAGTTCTGTCCGTTAATCTGACTATCCGTCCGTTCGACTCTCCTTTCCTTTCCACTACTATTACGTTTGTCTGTCTGTCCGTCCGTTCGGCTTTCTAGTCGTTCGTCCGTATGTCCATACCTTCCACTGTCCGTTCGTCTTTCCATTCGTTCGTCTTCCCATCCGCTCGTCTGTTTGTTCTTTCATCTGTCCGATCGACTATCCGTTCGTCTGTTCGGCTGTCCCTCCTTCTGTACGTCCATCTTCCTGTTCGTCCGTCTTTCTTTCCGTCCTTCCACCAATCCGTTCGGCCATCTGTTCCACTGTCCGTCCTTCTTGCCGTCTTACCGCCTGTCAGTCCAAGGAGCTTATTCAAGAGCTCAGATCAACTGAAGTCAGGGTATTTGTCAGTCGTTCACTCCCGACTAAAGCTCACATATTTCTCCCTTTTCCTTCACCTTTGGGGACCTGCTGGCTGCTTTACATTTGGCCAACACATGAGCTACCACGCAATGTTGATTTGTTGCAACATGCGAAATGTACTTGAAAACGAAAAGGGAAGATGAAGAAGCAGAAGCAGAAGCAAAAGAGGAAGAAGAATAAGGAATATCGCGTGCAGACATTGGTTGTGCCCATGCCAGAAACCGAAACCAAATCGAAATCCAGACGGGACTGAGAAACTATGCAGACGACAAGCCAAAACAGCAAACAACCAGCGCGAGTTGTTCTCGTTGTTGTTGGTGCTGTTGTTGTTGTCGTTGCTGCCTGTCGTCTGTCGTCTGGCTGACTGTTGTCGATGTTTGCACGCAATTGTCAAGTAGTGCACGAGCAACAACAACAACATGGACGACGACAACAACTATAACTAGTCTGGACAAACAAATTTTTCTATAATTTCCAGGTAGTCGACGATAACAACAACGCGCGCCTAATGTCAATTTGTTTGACCAGAACCAGCTTAGCTTTTGGGCAATCCTCTGGGGGTTGGGGGCGGGAGCCGGGAGGCCAAAGCGCGGAAGTCCAAATTATTCCGTAAATTAACGCAATGTACGAAGGGAGTTTGGGTGGAGTTCACCCGATAACTGGCGCCATTTGTGTTGGGGTCAAAACTATGCACACGCCCTTTAGTGGTTGAGCTCCATGGCTACCAAGGCATTAGGGAGCTGGAGCTGGAGCTGGTGCTGGCTGGAGCTACCACATAGACATGCTAACTGACCGCCAACCCCCCAGCGGTCATGTCATTGTGATTTGCCACGGGGAATTTAGATGTACAGAGCGCATTTCATATGCAAATTAAATGAGATAAGTTGTCGTGGGCTGTGGGAGGTCTAGACAAGTGCCAGACAAGCAAATCAATAAAGCTGCCAAGTAACGAGCGCATTGACAAAACTCCGCTCCGGACGATCGATAGACATTTAGTTCGAAATCATAATTGTTTATAGATTGTGGCCATAAATTCTGGCTGCGCGACTTCCAAATGCTCAGCATTTAAATGCAAATCAATGGACACACCTACACGAGCACCGGCCGCACCCAGGTTGGAAGCGCCGTCATAAACAAATGCTAGCTAGTAGTGGAGCTGGCTCACAAACGCCGGTCACGTCATGGCTGGCATGGATGGCAGATTATCTTCGGGGCAAGTGACACACTCTGATTTCACAAATTTGTTTCGATTTAACAACAGCTTAGCCCTTGGAATTCCGATTTCGGCTCGCCGAAGTGCATTTGATTTGGATTTTTATTATGAATGCAACAACTGATTAGCGCTGAGCTCCAGATTTATGAGCGCTGCATAATTTATGAGCGCTTTAGCTAAAGCTTTTCTCTCTCTCTCTCTCTCTCTCTCTCTAGCTGTTCATTATGTAAATTAAAAGTCAAGCTCTAATCGATGGTCGCTGTGTAGGAGTGCGCACTGTGGCAGCCGCATTAGGTAGGAGTGTGAAATAGTTTCGAGGAAAACTAAAGCGAAGTGAGCAATATGAGTGTGTGTAGGTTGGCATTTAAGTCGCAGATTAAATCGAATAACATGCTAAAAGAGGGCCATTAAAGAGATTTGTGATCAGCGATCAGCGTGAGTTATGAAATCAAACTGAGCTGAGCTGAGGCTGCAAGAGCTGAACGAGTTGTGGCAGTGATATGGGAGTGATATGGGACTTGTAGAGGACTCTGCTATAATATAAAATATAATATAGGCAAACTGATCAATTGAATGCAGTTGGACATGGAACTGTATGAAAACTAATTCGACTCTAAATTTTAATATGATTTAAGCCTTCATTTAAAGCTATACTCATGCCATTAAGTAAAGTATAAACATCAGTCCTGCTGCAAGTTTCAGATCTACTTGGGATTGACTTCGTTCAGCATATGAGCTGCAGTTTCAGCTATATCAACTCAAATATTAGCCTGGATCTCTTCTCTTCTCATTGTCTCAGAACAAAGCATTGTCACAGCTAAGTGATGAGCTCTTCTCCAGAGCTGACTCATTCGTCTTTTCTTTGCATCTCAGCAGCGAGCATAGCGTGTCTGACATGCGTTAAGTTTTTTAATTATTTTTAATCATTCAGGCTTGAGTTAAATTATATTTAAATGGCAAGGCATTTTTCATACTTCAGCTGAAATAAAATTAGCTAAAAAAGTATCATTCTTGTTTAGTTAGCCTCTACCTAAGCTTTTGATAACAGAGCATTATAAAAAAAATTATAAATGTGTTTTGGAAGCTGGTTTTTATTTATTTCAAAATGGAAAATGTTTGAAATTAACTAAAAACTCAGCATAAATTTACTTTGGCGTAATATAAGCTGCTTTTGACATGAGTATTGCTTGCAGATGCTCAAGAAACGACTCGCCTGCTGAGAGTATGAGAGCTTCCCCTATTTAGGTCCACTCATGGACCATAGCTTTCAGCAGCAACGACTATATATGTATATTTATCAAATTTGACATATATACATATATGTATATTCATAGTATATTCATAGTTTTCAAGGGAGATTTTATTTCCCTTTACTTCAACTTTTGTGTTCCACTTGCTTTGGCCAACTTTCGCTTAATGTAAAATGACCAAACTACAAACAAAGCTCAGTTTGACATGGCGCACATCTCTACTCCCTTCTTCTTGCTTATCAGAGGAAAAAAAAAAGGAAAACAATTTGAGTCAAAATGTTGTAGTTTAGCCGCAAGTTGACTGTGCTCCCAGCCAACTAAGTATCTATTTATTCATTTATGCATTCAACTGCTGCTCAATTTGACTCATCAGCAAAAGTTCGCAGACGTCGTTTGCGTGACGGCCGCAGTCCCCAAAAAGGGAAGCAAATTACATGCCATATAAATATGTATGTACAACATATATATATATATATATATATCTTTGTGTGTATATATATAGAATGTATTGTAGTTGCCCGATTTCGGCTTGTTTTCTCCAGCCATCGCACGCACTGCGAGGACTACGTTTTGTTTCCTTATTTTGTTTTTTTCTTCTTTTTTGTTTTTTTCGGCACTTTCGTCCCCTGCCTCTTGTCTCACGCAAACAAAAATCGCATGTGAGCACGCGAATAGCGGAGCTGAAGTGGATGTTGCCCCAGCCGCAGGCTCCATGTGGGCATTGCGTGAAAGATGTCGCGACGCAATTGTAAAACGCGCTGCCTTAAATGTCTTTGCAGTTAATTAAATAACCCATATGCCAGTTATGTATACTATATATATACTATATATACACATGGCCGTGTCGTGTACTCGTTTAATGAAGGCTTATCTCTTGGCCTCCGCGCTTAAGTGGCCGCGACAAGGACTCTGCTCTAATTTATGTAATTAAGTGTGGCGTTGCCTTTACACTACTTTCAGTTCTTGTTGTTGTTGTGGTTGTTTGACTGCCCACACATTATAAATAAATTAAATAATAATTAATGTGGAGCTACAGCAACTACCAATCCTTCCTCAATTGCCTGACTGAGCTCGCTTCATCCATTTCCCCCTCTTCGTGTTTCGTCATTATGTATAATTATGTGATTTTTGGTAATTATTGGAAAATGCCTTTGACTGTTCGCTGTCCTGTCCTGTCCTGTCTATGTCGTGTGTCCTGCCTGTGCCACTGTGTAAATAGAAATGCTACTAAATTAGCCAGGCTGCCCCTCGCCCACCTGAGCTTTGTATGTAATTATTTTGAGTGCCCTGGCAACCTGAACTATTGTTGTTTTCCCTGTTTTTTCGATACAAATGTAATTGTTTTGCACGTACCTTTCTCTCTCTGGTAATTAGCGTCAGGTGTTGTTTGTTCTTTAAGCACGTGCCTCCCCCCTCTCTCTCTCTCTCTCTGTCTCTCTCTGTCTCTGTGTTTAAGCTCGAACAATCCTTGAGCAAACATCAAAACACTTTATAAAACTATACCACAAAAACCATGACTCAGTTGTCTCAGCCACTGTGACTTTGACATTGAAAAACTATAGCCAAATATATATACACATACACCCAAATCCACACAACATTTAAGTCCCCAATTCAGTAACTGTAAACTTCCCCCACTAAGCCGCAGTTGGGCTAAAAATAACCGCAGCAACCAAATGGCAGACAAAATACAAAAGTGGCCGCAAAACGAAATTATGTTTCAAGTAACTCAATATCCTGCTACCCCCCCCAACACCCCGAGTACACAACCCCCCCTTCAAGTTGTGGGGGGAAAAACTTTAAAATTTACCGCAGTTTAAAAACCCAACAGAGAAACACACACAAATTCGAGGCTTTGTTTGTCACTCGTTTGTCTGTGTCACGTGACACGAAACGTGACGCGTCGTGAGGTGACATGACATGACGTGATGCGAAGCGAAGCGAACAAATACATATATCTAAATATATATCCACATATATATACATATATCTGTATATATAAACTCAATGCACGCGTGGGCGTCTCATGTTGCCTTAGAAAGGTTTTCGTGTTTTTTATTTTGTTTCCACGAATTGCGCCGCTTTATTTAATGCCTTTTTTATTTATTCCTTGCAGAGGGCATTGTTTCGTATAGCATACCCAAAGGCGTGCAGCGCGGCATGGAGGTGGATCTGTCGGACAAGACCTACGATGGCAATGAGCAAGGCGATCGCTACGTGGATGGCTTGGGCCAGCTGGTCGACGGACAGAAGGGCAAGGACAATTTCCGCACGGACATACATGGCTTTGGCAAAGGTGAGTCTATGGATACATTAGAAATATATATATAAATAAATTTATATACAGTCAACTCTCGATATTTTGAGGGACCCTCAAAATACCACGAATTATCGAATGTTTGAAATATTAAATATAAAAAAAAAATATATAAAGAGATTTTGTAGGGGACTCGTGATAACTTTGAATTAATGAGAGCTTTGAAATATCGCAGGTTTGAAAAAAACGAGAGTCGACTGTATTATATGCATGTATATAAATGTTTTCAAAAGTATTATACGTAACTTGTTCTCATCGGCAGTCAAATTTAAACCGCTCTAAAATTCAAATTGGCGAAAATAACTTAAATCTAGTAAGATTTTATAAAATATTTAAAAAATTGGGGCAAAATCAGCGTTTAGTTTTGAATTTAAAGAATGGATATAATAAGTTTCTGAGGCTGTAGATAACTTTTTAGTCGATATACACTTACGGTATTAAAGCTTACAAATAGTTGACCACAAGTCTCCTTAGATATATGGATAAATTTTCAATTTATATCACAACATGAATAAGTAATTATTTAACTGAAAATCCATTAAATAAATGTCAGATATTAAATACTATAATACTATAAATATTGTATTATATAATATTAAAAAAATAAACACTAAAACAAAAAAAATATTATACATTTTTAAAAGATTATACATTTTAAAATTTTATGGTTCGAAATATTTAAATTATTATAAATATTTAAAATATAATATATAATATTAAATATATTATAAATATTTGAAATATTTTAAATATTACAAATATTATAAATATAAAAAATATTAAGTAAGCTATAATGCAAAATTTGATCAATTCTAATCATTATTATAAAATTGTATCATCGACATTCAAATGTAAAGAACTTCTATAAATTTTCTAAAAATTTTAAAATTATTTAATAATTCAGACATCGAGCGATAAATAAATTAAGAGAATAAAGAGCACAAATTTTAGTCAATAAATAGCAACTCAAGCCTATTCAGATTATTGAAAAAAAGTAATCAACTATGTCTTAGACAGGAAGAACTTAGCCTATAAATTAGAAAAAAGTTTCTGAGCACAAATAAATCAATATAAATTGCAGGTCCTCTATGCATTATCCTGTCTACTCTCCTGCATATTTGACTCTACCCAAATGCTGTTCAGAAATACATTTCGATACATTGCAAATGCATTAATCTATAGCTGAAACACAAATAAATATTTCACTTAGACTCACCTCGCTCATTAAAACACAGCAACAACTAAAAAGTTAAGCCTTCTATGTATTTAGGAAAACTTGCAATGACTAAAAGTTGCTTTGGGCTTAACTTTTATTTTTTAAAGGTTCGCCTGCTGCAAACTTTCTCCATATATTTAGCTCGCAAATCGGTCTGTTTTTAGTTGCTGAAATCGCTTCCACTCCACACCCACACACGCACATTCAAAGATTTATTGCAATAGAAAAAAAGCTGATTAACATCAAATAATTACAAAAGTTCACCGACAGAAAAAGCATAAGGAAATTCCGAAACAGGGCGACCAAGCCGAAAGTTCACTTCATTGAACAGCGCCTGGGGGGCGTATGGCTCATGTTCAAGGGCGTGGCCGAGCCGTGGCCAGGCAAAAGTTTTTGGCGCTAGCAAATAATTTGCCTCGCAACACAATAAACAAAAATAAATAATAATAACTATGGACTATTTGCTGGCGTCGCAGCCAAACTTGGCCGGATACACAAAACGCACTCAAACCAACCAAGCCGAACCGAACTGAACTGAACTGAACTGAACCACCCTGTGAACTATGTTCGCCTGCAAAAATGTAAACATTATGCATATTTGATAATTTATGGCAACACTGGCATTCATTTCCGCCGGCTGCCGGCGCGTCGTGGCTGCTGCAAAACTTCCCAACTGCCAAACTGCGAATTTTCACAAGTCTCGATTTTTCTCTACTTCTGCTTCTGCTTCTATCTCTCTCACTCTCAATATTTGACTATTTATTTCCGTTGAGCTTCTGGCGAGTGGAGTGGAGCATATTGGTTGTTAGAGGAGATCAGCTTGAGTTAGAGTTGCTGATATACCCATACTAGTAGTTGTATAGCTCAAACTTAGATTGTTGAGTATATATAGTCGGGCATACCCGTGTGTATATGTACAAATCAATAATCAATAGTTAAACATCTATATTCAACCAATTCTCTCCTATATTCATTTGACATTCCATTCTCATTCAACTGAGAAGTATCCCCCAGTCGGTCACACCCGTTCACTCTAGTATTATTTTGCCATTTGCCTGGCGCTTTGGCAACTGGCCAATAATCGAAATTATTGAAAACTTTGCGCTCTGCGAATTTAAGTAGAAAAGTTCGCACAGACAATTAGACATGCAGTCGTCGTCGAGACAGACAGACAGACAATTTGCAGTGTAAAAGTTTTTAGCGCATTATTTTTCCCAAAATCTGCCCTTCATCATTCATCGTTGAATGGTAATTTTGAGTATGATTATGATATCCTGGCGTTTCGGCCATCGATATGTGGACACGCTTCATTGTGGAAGCATAGAAATTGTATAATTCCCGAGCTTGTTAGCTGAGTCGCTTGCACTTAATATTGCATGACTTATGCAGCGTAGCTTAAATGCTTCCTGGGGCAACTAAGCCGCGCACGTAACCTTCGCTCCCAGCCTGCGCTGGGCAGCTGGCAAATTAGGGCCATGCGAGCAGAAAGAGTGGAAAGAAATGGCTTAAATGTCGCGTTGGCCATAATTTCTAGTTATGAGCCCCCTCCGCCTCCGACCGCCTTCAACCCTCCCACGTGGGGCTTTGCCGTGCGCATTTGTTTGTTTGGTTTTTTTGGGCAACGAAAAACTTCACCCCAAAGTGCGATTGACTTGGTTGGCTTAAATAGCTTTACATGCCACTCCGAAGCATATGTGCCAGCCGCCGGGCCGGGTTGGCCTATTGATTTTTTTTTTTCTGTTTTTTGGTTATTGCTGGAGGGAAATAAAAACCTTAGTTCAACAAAATGATGATACATTTCATTGAAATATACTATTATACATATATGATATTTTATTGCTTAACGTTTTTTCTCTGATATTCTTTTAGGCTACGAATGGATTGGCTGGAGAAACGATACGCCCGGCCTGCTGGGTAAACCCGTTGAAATTGTTTTCGAATTCGATACGGTGCGCAATTTCAGTGCCATCGTTTTACATACGAACAATATGTACACCAAGGATGTGCAGGTGAGTGGAAGCAAAGCCCCAGTTTCCATATGATTTATTAAAGCAATTTGAGCTCGAGGGCATTATTAAAGTATTATTTTATATATTTTTGTTGTTCAGGGCAGTTTGAAAAGCTGAGTTAAATGTAAAGTTTATATTAGGAATTGCTTTGTTTAAAAAAGAGAAACTTCTTTAAAGTTGCTTGCTTTGAGTGCAGAAAGGCGAAAGTGCCATTCGAATTTGTACCAATCTCCTTTGGATTTTCTTTACTAATATTAAATATTTAAAGCTTCTTGATTTATGTGAAGTAGGACGTAATGGCTTTAAAATGTTTATCATATCCTATAAGTATTTTGTTTACTTACTTTGATAAAGTTATAAATTCGTGAAATTCTTTTATTCTAACTTTTTTAAAGCTTCTTTCTTTATATGCAGTAGGAAGGAATTTCTATATTAAGTATTATTAATATCATTTCATATCAGGATTTTCTTTATTTATATCAAAGAATTAGATAATTTTCTTTTTTCTTAAGTTCTTTAAAGTTTCTTTCTTTATATTTCCTATTAATTTCTTTAAAAACTAGAATCATTGTTCATTATTTATTCAACATTTCTTTCTCTATTTCCGATGTAATTATGTTGGAAAAGACTCATTTTTACTTATCTTAAGCTTCATTCTTTCTCCTACAAAAATGAATTCATATAAGATAACTGCAAAATCAATTGAAATATCTATAGACCTCGAGACTTAACTTCTTTAGCTTCTACTCTTCTCTTTACTAATTTACCTACTTTCCTTTCTCTCTTCCCAGGTCTTTGTCCATGCCAAAGTCTTCTTCAGCATTGGCGGACGCTACTTCTCTGGCGAGCCTGTACAGTTCTCGTATATGCCCGACACCATAATGGATCATGCTCGAGATGTGACGATTAAGCTGCATCATCGTGTGGGCAAATATCTGAAAATCAATTTGTACTTCGCTGTCAAATGGATTATGCTATCCGAGATCAGTTTTATATCCGGTAAGTACGTGACTAAGCATCAGGAAAGTGAGAAAAAATGGTGAAATTGCTGCGCAAATTGCCCGAAAATTGCATTTGGCATTCTTTATGTAGAGTGGAGAAAAAACTGCATACGCGAGTGCAAATGCATTTTTCAGCTTCATTTCACTTTCGAGTGTGCGACAGCGACGGCAACTACTACAAAGTGCAATGCATTACACTTAGCCCGGGTGGATATATATGGGTACAAAAAAAAAAAAAAACAGCCCGAGCCCAACAGTGGCAAAAAGGGAGTACAAAACACATTTTCCAACATTTGGCTAACAACAATGCGATAGAGATGGTGATGGAGAGACAGGCGAGATAAGCGGCCCGAAAGGGAAAATCTCTTTAGGACAATTTTCCGTGTGTGTGTGTGTGTTTTTTTTTTTCTTTTGCTCCTTTTTGTTTAGGCAACTCGTGTGGGGAGGCCAAAGTCAATAAAATACCCAAAGTCCATGAAACGGAATGAAGGGTCTCCGACTGGCTGGGCATGGCCCTGTCTCTGGTCCCGCTGCATGCAAAAGTAAACAAGCAGCAGGTCGAGCTTAGGGGTAGCTGCAACCCCCTAAATAACAATGCAGGCACTGACGGGCTGCATGTATGGCATTTTTCAGCTACATTTCCTATGAATGCCGAGCGTGTCCCAGTACTGATTAAATTGTACCAAGTGCAAGGATGCTTGGACAAAGATTTAGGCTACCCTCAACCCCAACTCCTCCCTCCCTCGAAAGATATTTAGACAATATTGTCATGGCACATTTGCCGAGGGGTCGGGCACAAATTGTTCCGTGGGCAACAATGCTGTTAACATCGCAGCAAGGATCGGTCACTGAACCGAGCAGATCATTTATATTCATTGATTCACTGCGTAGGGGAGTTGCCCGAATGGAAACGCAATAGAGAATCCATGCGCGGTAGGTGTGAAAGTGAGTAGGGTATGAAAACCCAGTCAGTCTGCCAACGGCATTTGATTGATGAGTCAAATAGAGCGTGCCGCATAAATAGGGGATTTGCCCCAGATGGCGGCGCGCGTAGACGACGCTGCGTTGTCGGCTTAATGGATTTATGAAGGAAGTCGCCAATAAACCCTAACTGAGATTTTATAGTTCAATATGAAATGCGATTGCGATGAATGAACAGGAAGAAAGCTGTAGGGAAGCAGTCACTGAATAGGCAGAAGATATGGCAAGCTGCACTTTGATAAGTTCATGAAGGCACGCCAGGATCAACGAGGGTTGCGAGGATATAAGCAGTAAAATCTTAAGAAATTGAAGCAAATAAATCAATAAAGGAAAAAATATATGAGATTTCTTTAGGGAATATAAAAAGGAATTAAGGAAAGGAAATAATATTTAAAAATATATAATGTATAACAATAATGTTTAAGAATATAAATAATATATAAGAGAGTAAACATTTATATCGATATTTATCGATAGAATTTCATAAAATTAAGTTATGAGAACTAATATATAAAATATGCTCCCTTAAAGTCTTTTAGTCAAATTAAAATCTATTTGACATTGACTTTCCATACAACTTCAATCTTTACTTCAGTTTCCTTCCTTCCTCTACTTTCTTCATGCCCAAAAGTTTTACCTGATTCGAAGAGTCGCAATATAAAGGATCACAAAACTAGCAGTGTCATCAGACAGCATCAACTATCATGCTGCATGAGTTCCTTTTGTCACTCATCACAGTTCTCTGGAAATATATGTTTATGCATACCTGAGGCTAGGCTTCTGCACAAAGATCGGCAGTGGATCAGCGTTTACCTTAAGTGCTTTAGCGCGCATTACAAAGCACTTTTTTGGTGCGCATAATGGGAAATCAATCCAATTGGGTGGTGCTCAATGTCTCAGCAGCTGTGCTGGCGCTGAGCAGGCAAGGATAACCGCAGAGCGTTAGGCAGAGCTCAGACGACCGAAACTCGGTTGCACCACATGCTGCGCTGCGCTGGCAGCAATTACATGACGAGTAACAAGCACCACGACGCATTTGTCACGCACAAGAAGGCACAGGGGGGGCTCGAGGAGGGGGCCTGGGTCAGGGCGATGGGTGGGGGCAGCCACAGCTACAGCCACAGCCACAGCCTGAGCAGCAACAAGCAACCAGCTGTTAGCTGGTTCTTATTTTTATTTTTTGTTCACTCTTCATTGTTGATGTTGTTGTTTTTTTTCGGTGCAACACAATGAGAAGGGGCTGGCGAAACTAGGGTAAGGGTAAACAAAAGAAACGCACGTACAGACAAAGAGAGAGGCTGAGAGAGAGAGAGAGAGAGAGAGGGTGAGGGGGCAGCATCTTTCAAGTGTGTGCGTATATTTTTATCAGGCACTGCAGAGATTTAACCCCAATTTGTGAGATTTGCTTGCGGTGATTGCTGTTGCTGTTGTTCTTTATGGAGTTGTATTTAAAGGTTTCTAAAAATACAAAGGCCAAAAACAATGCGAGCGCATAGAGACCCCGAGGACATACACACACGCGCGCGCACAAAGAGAATTAGTTATAAAAGGGCATGCGACAGCAGCCAAAAAACAACAAAGCGAAAATACAAGAAAAAAAGGATATGCGGCACATATTTGCCATTACACTCGAGCCACAGAGAGAGAGAGAGAGAGCCTAACCCTGGCTGGCTGGGGCACATGTGTGATAAATGTGGCTGGAAATATTTTAATTATTTTAAACGTTTTATGACGACCACAGAGAGAGAGAGAGCCGAGAGATGCAAGATATGCGCCTTTATAAGCAGGCAAAAAAAAAGAGAGGAGAATGAATTAAATAACAACAGCAAGGACAATGGCATTGGCGAAACAAAAGGCAGCCGAGCACAAACTTCGGGCCGTAGAGCTGCGTGTGTCCTTCCGCCTTCCGCCTTCCGCCTGCCGCTGTCCGGCGAAGGCGACATAACTCAAAACAGCAGCAGCAACAACAACTTCTCACAGTAATTACGCCATTTACTGTCTGAAGAAAACGGGGTCACCCAGCCACCCCCTCACCCTCCCACCAGTTTTCGGCTAGCCGTGGGCGTCCTCTGTGGAGTGCAAAAAGCTGCCTCCCCCGGCAGCGTTCGTTACTTCTTTGTTGTGTAATGCCCTCAAGATGTTGAGCGAAGATAAATGACAACACTTTGCAGCGCTGAGCCATATGCTGCCGGTTATTAGAGATCAAAGTGAACGGCCTGACGAGCAGGTGTTTGGCATTGCACGGCCTGCAGCAGCGCCCGACAGATCTGAGCTAATAAGCGGAATAGTCCTGGGAATAAGGTCAGCCTGCAAATGTTGTTTATGTTGTCAGAGTGTTAAGCCGAAGCATAACTCAGCTAAGGGTGGCAACAGGCATATAGAAATCAAAATTATAATGGCCCAGAGCATAAAACATGCTAAGCCTTAGACAAAGCATGCTCCATAGCAGTGTAAACCTATTGAAACTCAAGCTATAGGGTTGCTGCAGCAGCGCGACTTCTTTAGATAGCAACTAGCCTCGAAGAGAAAGCTAAAAACATGGAGAGGTATGGGCCTACAGTGAACAACATTGCTACAGCGCATAATATATGGGTAGCAGAGTGAGTTCTGTAGGTAGAAATACTGTTATAGTTATTGGCAAGAACATATATGGCCACGCCATATGCGTAAAATCATTAAAATAGAAAAAGAAAACGGCTTAATGCATATTCATAAACATCTGTAAAAATTTAGTAATGCTCGAGAGCGAACACGAAAGAAGAAACCCTAAAGGTTTGGCAGGAAATGAACACGTTAGAGGTCTCGAAAGAAAAGCGTGGCGAAAGCAAAACAATTTAAAGTGGAACGAAAGGTGACAGAAGAAGAAGAAGACGAAGAAGAAGTGGAAGAGGCGTAAAAAACTAATCATGAAAGCGCAGCTGTGCGCAATCGAGGCGGCGACTTTTGAAGCTGAAGCTGAAGCTGAAGATTCATGCCGCACTTTATACAACTGTGCTCCACTCTCACTCACTCTCTCTCTTTCCCCCTCTCTCTTGCAGTTCCTGCTATGGGAAATTTCACGGACGAACAGGAGCAGCGCAATAGTGCGCCAGGCAGCGCGCCGGATACACGCGAATATCCTTTGCAGAGCAACGACTATCAGCACAATCAGCATGGCAAAAATAAACTGAATGGCGGCAACTCTGGCGGCGACACAAACGGCGGCGCCACCGACGCCAACGGCAACACTAATAACAACAACAACAACAACTACAACAATGGGCCACAGCGTAAGTAGCGCCACTTCAACTGATAAATTCAATTAGCAATTTGCCTCACCTGCCGCTGCTGCTGCTGCTAATTATTTTAGTTGAACAATATTTACTTTTAATTCCATTGCAATCCAATTTGTGGCACCTTTGCATTTGGGCCGTGCTGTTGATTCACCTTTTTGTTATGCTTCTCACTCTCTTGTTGCAGTAATTGCGCCGCGTCCCATCGATCAGGAGCCGAACGAGGCGAACTTCATTGGCGTTGTCATTGTGGTTCTAACTACGATAATTATCCTGCTCGTCGCCATCATCCTGTTCATCGTGTCACGCACGAAGCGAGCACGCGGCAGCAACGTACTCGATGCATTCCAATATAGCTTCAATCCGAACACGCTGGGCGGCAATGTCGACAAGCATCGGCCCAATGGCAATAGCATTAAGGTGAGAACAGACATACATACATAAATACATACATATATATATACATCTATACATATACACCCACACATATATATATATCTATATAGAGACGAACAAATTCCTGCCTCGAATTTCACATAATTGTTCAATGTAGCGTGGCGCTGCCACGTCCTCAAGCAGGACACACTTGACCAGACGCCGTGCGGCATTTATTTTATTTAATAGAACATTTCAACGGCTTCTCATAGGGTCCGGCCGGCCCAGTCCCAGCCCCAGCCCGCCCCAACTTGTGGGTGCTAAGCTTAAGTGCCGGGTGTGTAACACTTTAAAGTTGTTGGCAGAGGGCAACTGCTTTAAGGCCATTTTCTTAAAAGCGAGATGGAAGGAGCTCCTATAAGAGATATAGAAATTTTAGGGGATTCTGGGAAATTAGTTTAAGATAAAAGATGTTGAAGCTGTAGGAGTGAGATTAGGTATATTGAATATAGAAATTTGAGGGAATTCAAGGAAATTTATTGAAGGAAAATTATATAAAATTTGAGGCTGACATTAGGGAAATTCTGAGAAAATTCTTAGCCTAGCAAAACTTAAAGAAGCTTTCATATTGCTGATTACTCCAAAATTTTAATTATTAAGCAGAAATTCACTTCTAGCTGTAAAAACTTAAGCCAAGATTATCTAAGATTTTCTACTCATTCACGAAAGCGAAATGAATTTGTCCTGCTGTGCGTCCGCCAGTCTTGCTTTCCGTCCGCCAAAGGCTTGATATTTCAGATATATACTCAAGTATATCCTCGACTGATAAAGTCTCTAGATTTTCGCAATATGCTTACTAGATTCGTAGCAAATCGGAAAATCCTTTTTTCGGTATCTCAAAACAAATACTTGTAGGATTTGTCATATATATGTATTATGTAAGGTATATCTGTAAGGTTTGGAGTATATATCTCGGGTAATACTGAATATTCTACAGTTTTAGATAAACATTGCCTAAAACTTATATATGTAATATAAAAGATAATTACTTATAGTTTTCAAAAATAAAAAAAAATTTGCTTAAAATGAGTCTAATCACAGCAAACTCCATCAGAAATTGATTAAACTCGCACCACTGACTGGGCACATTAAAGAGCTCAAAGATGCCATTAGCTCGCACATACAAACTCCCATAATATATATATATATATATATATATACATATCTAGACAAGATACCCCCAACTTGACAGTATATTAAAAACTCTCTCTCTTTTTCTCCCTGTTTCTTCTTCTCTCTCGCTTCAGGCCAGCGTCGACGACAACGATTCCATTGGCAAGAACAGCCTTTACCACGAGCCCTTCAACGTGAACATGTATACGAGCGGCGTGAACGGTTACGCAGCGGTTAATGATTTACAATGTAATATGACGCCAGACTATACAGGTGTGTATGCCAAATGGCTCGAGCCTCAGAGCCGCCCCCAAGCCTAAACCGAAACCGAACCAAACCAAACCAAACCTAAAACCCATACACGATTCCCTTGGCTCGCCCATTTCCGCTGCGAGCCATAAAATATGGTGCCGCCAGCAACTAATGCAAATAAATTTTTGCGGCGATTGCCACACACACACACACATGTCACACACACATACACATACACCTTTCAACCTTTGCCATTTGCCTGACTAAGCGAAATCCGTTTGCGTCTTTTTCATTCGCTCCCCCGCGGCCACACGCCCACAGATGTGCCCGAAGGTGGCTACGCAGTGCCCCACATGCAGGACTACATGCCGGCTTCGAAAATGGCCAATGCCGCCGCCGTCGGTGGCTATGTGAATGTGCGACGCACGCCGCCGCCACCGCTGAGCAGCATATTCCCTAGGCCGCCCACGGTGCCGCCGCCGCCCATGGAGAAATACTATGCGACCACGGCCATATTTAAGCCCATCAAGGGCGGCAGCTCGGCCAGCGGCGGCAGCAACACGAATACGGTTAGCAGCGGCGGCGGCAAGAGCAGCCACAGCAATCAGGACCAGCTGAATGGCATCTATGACGACGGCATGGGCACCATGAACTCCCAGTCGACAGCGCCCATGATCAATCCGTATACCAGTGGCAATAGCGCTGCTGCCGCCGCTGCCGCTGCAGCTGAGTTCCAGCGCGCCAGAACTTACAATTTCCGCAGCTATCCTGATAATCTCTAGTTCGAAGCCTCGCTCAAGTTGGCAGCAGCGGAGGCAGCCGTCGCGGGCACCGATCTGGCTGGGATTAAGCGCTCCAACGCCTCCTCCACAACGATGCCCAAGAAGCCGCAGCATCTCAGCATCAGCAGCGGCAGTGGCAACGGCGGCTCTGGCAACAGCACGCTCTCCGCCAAGCCCAAATACAGCCTGACGCTGCACAACAGCAAATACAGCAAGAATCCCACATCGATGCGCGACAATCATCATCAGCAGCAGCAGCAGCAGAGGCAGCATCTGAAGGCGCTGCGTCTGACACGCGACGTGGCCAACACAGATGCCAATGGCTGCGCTGCTCCCGATTACAAGAGGCCGACTCTAACGGGCCTCTCGCCCGCCGACGATGTGGGCGTGCATCTCAGCAGAAGTGCGGCACTCAAAGCGGGCTCCGGCACTGCTGTCAACAGTGAAGCTTCGACTAACCAACCAACGACAACAAATGCAACCAAACTGACTGGCAATACGAACGGAAATGGAAATGGAATTGGAACGGCACCTGCAGCGGCAAATCCGTTGGCAAACGGTGTCATGCGAACACAAAACAACAGGCTGTGGTATCATTGATGAAAACCCCATATTAAATGGATTTGAGGTGAGCTATGAGCAGATCATTTAAATGGAAATTAATGAATAGAAATTAAGAGAAATATGGGAATATAATTTATAGAAATTAAAGAATCATTTCAATTTTAAACTTAAATTATTCTGAAATTAATTGAAAAATTCAACTATGAAAAACAATTTTATATTGAAAGAATTTCCAAATGAATTTCATGAGAACATCATAAATATATTTTCAATATGTAATTTATTTACATATAAAATATATTTATTTATGTAAAATACATTGAAAACATAAAAATACAGAAAGAAATTTCAAATGAATTTCATATTATAATTATTATATTAATAAATATATTTTAAATATATCGAAATTACATATACAAAATATATTTATTTATGGAAAATACATTAAAAATATATTTTTTATATATTTTTAAAATTATTCTTTATATTAATTTATTACATTTTATTTTATTTTTATTTTTATTATATATTTTTCTGATTTTTGTTTGTTTCAAACCTTTGTTTGCCAATTTAATAATACATAAAATATAATTCTTAATACTTTGACTAAATACGATTGCCCAAATTCAGCTGTTAGAGATATCTTATTATTACAATAATATGATAAATATCATATAGCTTAGAATAATATAATTTATAATTTAGTATAACTTAGTATATTATAATATAACTTTAACTTAGTATATTTCACCCCAAAGTAACTTATTTAAAAAAATTTTTTTTATCTTATTTATCATTCACAGCTCTGGAACTCTACACGGACATGCAACTAGAAAATACAAAATATGATAAAGAAGTGTTAAGTACTCGTTATCGTATCGTACCGTAAATTGTGTTAGAACCCGCCCCTCCCTTATATGGAGAGCACAACGCGTCGAACAATTAAACCCACTGAGCAAATGGTAAAAAGATATAAAAAAAAAAACATAAAAATTACAAAAAAAAAAAAGAAAACAAAATTTAGCTAAAATCGAATATCTAAGCAAAAATGTAGCGTCGAATATATGCCAACGAAATGATAATGATAATGATAATGATAAAGATACAACTTATAGAATACAACCTGTAAATAAATATATATGTATGTATACCTAGTATATATCACCGTGCAAGAAAAAAGGTAGTGACAAATGCATATGATAGTAAATCGAGCTGAATTTTTAAAAACCTACAACAAAAACCAAGAAAACAAGCAAGAAATATTTAAAAACCAAAACACAAACACACGGCACTAGTTTCTCATAGATCAAATGCAATCGAACAGAACATTTAAGGAAAAATAATTAAAAAAAAAATAAATAAATAAAATACAAGAAAAGAAAAACAAAAACGAATTTAAGGTCTAGCATTTAGCGACACTTATTGTTTATAAAACGAAACGAAGCGAAGGTAATAATAATAAATGATATAACGAGATGCAAGTAACTAGCGTATATAATAGAGTTCAACTGATTTTTAGTACCTTTCCGAATGAAGAGAACGAGCGAAGAAAATTGCAAAACTTAACTGTAAATGCCTGTACAACTCTTTAGCCCTTAACTGTACCCAACTACTTAAAGCCCCCACTGTAAATTTCTGTGTATAAATTTAGAACGAGAGAAAAGAGAGGGTATCCGTGAGATACATAGATTGTTTGCTTACCCAGCAGATGGAAAATGCCGCGTCAAAAATTATGTAGAGACGTTGATGATAATGACGATGATGCTGATGATGATAAAATTGTAACGGAATTTAACGGACCAAGAGAGCGTGCAGAGCGTCATCGCCTAAAACCAATTAAAATGAAGTTTTCATCAATGATTTGTGATTAAAAAATATATATTCAACTACTTATAGCAAAAACATAAAAACAAAAAAAATCGTATTAAAAAAAGAAGCGAAAAACTATGAAATATATTCAGTTCTTAATGCTAATTATAATTTAACCCGACAACAAAATGACTCTGACTATAAAGAAAAAATCACTATGAATTAAACAAATATATATATGTAGTTATATATATACGTACAAGCATATAATTGAAATCAACTATTTAAATATATACGAGTATAATAAATGTATTGTGTAATTATTAAATAATCATGTATATGTTCCTTTTTAGTTTAATGCGCATACAATTTATCACAGCAAGTACTAAAAGTTAAAATCGTAGTAGCTTCGTAGTAGTTAAACAAAAGTAAAACGAAAAAAAAAAAACGTAAATAAAAATGCATAAATAAAGCAGCAAATAATGAAAGGAAAATACACAAATGTAAACACCGCATTTTATAAATTATTAACTAAGGCGTTCAAATAATATTAAAAAAAAAAAAAATGAAAAAAAAATTGAGACTCACACACGCACACAGACACAAATGAAGCCAACACACACACAAAGTGCAGAAAAAAAGTAGCTAAAACAGTAGTAAAGAAACAAAGAAAATCAACCACACACAGCGACATACAAAAAGAGTATTTCAAATGTTTGTGCAACACCTTCGAAAAGTTTTCAAATTAACAACAACAACAACAAGAACAACAACAGCAATAAGCGAGCTAAGCATTAAGCTAGACATTTTTAAAAGAATCGTATTTAAATGGTTAATTACAATTATAAGCTGTCAAGGCCCGAAAGATATATAGATATACTAATCAGTACACGACTATACATACATATATATACAATATATATATATTTATAAAGATTTCCAAACTTTCTGCACAGTTCTTAACTTTCCGAATTTCCAATTGCACAACATGTTTGCCAACACTGGCCATAACGACACACACTGACACCCACTGCAACACTTTCCGCATGCAAATGCAGCTCGACAACACTGGACACACATCACGAACCTAACTACAAGACTTGTATAAATTATAATATAAATTAAAATAACAATTAAAGCGAAAAACCTTAAATAACTAGTAGCTAAGATTAAATTACATTTTGTAAAAATTAATAAGCCAGGCGTAAGAGTACACTGTAAAAAAAGAAAACAGAACATGAATATAATACTTATAAACGACTTTTTCTTTCTTTTCTTTCATTTCTTCCTTTCTTTTCTTTCCTTGTAAATTATGGCAAAGTTTCGCAGACGAATTTCTAATTTGCTGTCAGTTCGTAGACTAGTTTAATTTCTAAATTAATTTAATTGCATTTATTACGTGTATGAGTGTAAATTGCAATGCAAGAAATATATATACAAATAAATATATATTTAGTATTAAATTATTTAAACAAAAAAACAAAAAAAAAAAAGAAACAAAAATGAAAACCAACATTTATTTATTTTTCTCGTCTCATTTATTAATCCAATTGCAAACAATGCAAGTGCAAACGGTAGAAATTGTTTGAAAGAAAGTAAAACCGTATAAATATTTCAACAATGGCATCACATATTATAATTAATGCTAACCAAAATAATACATTTAAATTATTTCAATAAAATTTAAGTAGCAATGCGTCTGCAAATCGATGCACATTGCAGACAAAGCAAACACATGACAATTAACAGAATGGGTAATAAATAACGAGAAAAAAATAAAACACAAACAAAAACAAAACCACATAAAACGCCACTTAAACAAAAGCGTGCTAAATATAATAAAATTTGAAATAAAAATGAAAAATTTTAAAAACATTCAATTTGGTTTTTCTTTTCTATTTGATTGAGTCTTTGACTGGACAACAATGTGGATTATAATAATTATATAGTAATCATTATGGTTATGTGGCTGGAGCTGTTTTATAAAAAACATTTTTAAATGGATGTAAAATTTGGTTTATTTTTGTTTGGCTGATGAATTTTGTATTTAGCTTTATTTTTTATTTAATTTTAACTTAAGATTTTATTAGGTATTTCGTCATAAGACTTTAAGTGAGAGCAAGAGACGTAAGACGTAAGTATTGGGTAAGCTACAAAAAGAAAAAAAATTATATAAAATATATAAGCTAGAAACTAGATACTAGGAACAAGGAACTTGGAATTTAAACTCTATTTTACATTTTTCATTTCTCAAAAAAGCCATAAACGCTTATATTAATGTATGACGCCGGTCTTTGGACATTCATAAATAATATAGAAATATTATATGACTATAAATTCTGTATTAAGTTTACAGTATTCATGACCCTTCATTATTCATGAACCATTTTTTTTTTACTTGTATGAGATTCAGTGGAATAAAACATATAATTTTTAAGACAATTTGCTTAGTAGATCAACGGCAATTCAGTAGATAAAAAATTTAGCTCAAACACACAAAAAACTTCTAGGTTAAAGTGCAGAGAAAAACTGTAAAAATTTTTGAAAATGTTTTCCTAATTAGGTTTAATTGCCAGACTTTCTAAGATTCATAATTTCAAAATATATCTACTAAACGTTCGATTGTAAACAGCTCCACAAAAGATATATAAAATTTCATTCACAATTGCCTTCATATTGCCATAAAATCTATAACTCGCAGCTGCGAATCAATTTGCATTTCAATTGCAGTCTTAATTTAAAGGCGTTGCATAAACAGAAATTCAATATTTATATTTTTTTGTTGTTGTCTGTTTGCTGGGCGGGCTGGAAAAGTTCTCTCAATTCGTCAAATTGTCATTTGGCTTTTGAGTTGAGTGTTAAACGATTTTATTCTATTTATTTTCCATTGCACTTTTCGGTTTTTCGTTGTTCACTTTTACTACAACACTTCAATTTGTAACGCTCTGGCCTGAATGACTTTATTTATCGCATTATGTGCGTGGGTCAGAAAAAAAGGGTTGACCGACCGCCCGACCCACCGACCCACCGCCCGTTCAGTTGACAAGTATATGCGCCCGACACGCACTCCATCTATTTGAAATTGCGTTGCGATAAAAACCCGTGAAATAATCATAATTATGGGCAATATGGCGAAAATGTTGGCCAAACTTAAGGGTTACTGTCACGCCCCGCAGCGAAAAGGGGCCAAATGCCTGTGACAAATGCGAAAAGCTATGTAACAAATCGATTTTTGGCTGATTTCGCTTACAACTCAGTTGTCGAAAGTCGTTTTAATTGATTCATCGCATTTCTACAAAGTGTTTGAATGAGGAACGGGCAGCGAAACCCATTTCAAATCATTAAGCAATGCAGCCTAAGTATAATTGATTAAGGCATGAATGAAGAGGCAGAGGAGGCATGCAGAGAGTGTTCAAATTTATTTGATATAAATATTTAAGTGGGTAGATAAGTTGTAAATATAAATCATATGTCCATAGCTAAAAGCTAAATTTAATTAATATGAATACCAACTAAAGTGTCTTAATGCCTATGAGAGTAATAAACGTAAATATTTAATTCTATAATTATGTAAAATATATAACATACATTTCATAAACATTAATATGTATAACATAAATCAAAATTTGGAAAATATGATTTATATATGCCTAACTAAATGTTTTTAGACTATCCATGTTTAATAGAAACCTTCAAACATTCATTTTTTAATGAACATTACAGATTTTACTTCTTTCCTTATTCCAAATCTGCAATCACGATACTTAATGTAAAGTTTCATAATAAAATGTCGGATAAATTTTGTTTGCTGAAACATAATTTGTTTTCAATTTGAATTTACTAAGCTCTAAGCTCTATCATCTATGGCCTTCTCCACTTCTCACTCTGCCCACATAGAAATCAAGGAAAATTATAAGAAAATTTCATGTAGTGAAATTCGAAACGCTTAAGCATCCACCAGATTCTCTGGACCTGTCCCTAGCAAATCGCTTAGTGTGCTTAGACTTCTCTGATCAACTACTTTATATGTCATATGCAGTCATCTCGTTCGACTGTCCACTTCTTAACAACTACAACTACAACTTGTTAAATTTATCAATCCTATTGGAGGTAAATCATAAAACTTTCAGATATTAAAGCTATCTTTTTTTAAATATAAATGAATATCAATCATATCATTCGAATACTTCACTTCTGAAGCCCAGTCGACCAGCATAAATTTATTATAATTTCTATAACCTATTTATGTAAAATAAATACAGAAAATATTTGATATTATTATGCAGTATATTTTTATAATGGAACTCAAGTTCCTCCAAAGATAATTTTCTAACTTGTTGCAAATTGATTATATTTCTTCTAATTTTTAAATAAATTCCTAAAAATACTAAATCAAGAGAAAAACAATTTCATTCTATTTAAAGCTAATACTAATAATATAAATTTATTAAATGTATATTACAAAAGTTCCCCTCCCAGCCCATTCCCCTACCCTACCATTTCGAATAACTCTATTCATATTAAGCCTTCTATAAAAGGTTTTCATCAAATTTCGTAGTGATTCAGTTTGGGTAAACACAAAAACTTTGTTTGGGTTTGCTCTCAACAATAATCCTTAGCACAATGCCAATTATTTCTTCATACAATGCTCTCTAAACGTGCACAGATTCATTTCGAATATGAGGAGTAAGGGCATTAGCTAGTTCATCTATGATAATGCCCACTAATTCGCATGTAGCTCGCAATTGTGCCATTGATATAATAATATCAGCCAGGCCTGGCTGGGGCTCAGGGCATCAGCTGCTTTTCGGCCATATCAGAAGCGCATCATCATCAAGGCCATCCTATTAACTGGCTACGAGGGCTCCCTACTAAGCCGTCTGGACAAATACTTTAATGCCGTCGCACAAAGTCCACGACGTAAAAATGCAGAAATATGTTTTTTATATGCCGCGCGAGATCCTCTTCGCCAACTGTGCAAATAAGTAAAAAGTAATCCTAATTACAATTGCTAGTTATAAATAAACATGGACAAGGAGAAAGTAGCTCTCGAGGCACAAAAGGAAAAAAAAACGAAACCTCGACTAGAGCAGGCTCTGTCTGCCTGCCTGGACGACGATGGCGACGTCATTGTAATAATGAAAATCCCCAAACAAGCCATAAAAGGGATAAACGAAACGAAACGTAATGGAATGAATGAATGAATGAAATTTTTGGCAAGCTGCGAATGTGACAGGGTAACAGATTTTCGCTCGCTACAAATGAGAGATTGGGCACAGGCAGAGGAATAAACAGAGACAGAGACAGCGACAAGGACCTTTCAGCTCGAGGAGTCAACAATATGTTAGCGACCTGTGCAAAAAATTCTATTTTTAGTGGTTGGTGGTGGCTGCTGCCTATGTTTCGCCAAAAATGTTTGTTTGCGTTGCAGCTTAAGGATTTTAATAAAGCAAATCGCTTAAATAGCTCAGCCAGGCCCTGCGACTCATAATTACAAATGTCGGAAATGAAAATGTTTTAAATCGCTTAATGCCCGCCTGGGCACACCCCGAAAAAAAAGAATAAACCCTTGCGCACCTCTGCGCGACATATGCGTAGCCCTTTTTGACTTTCGCATTGAGCTGAATCAAACAACAATGGCCAAAATCGAACAATGGCTATAGCTATATATGTATTCTCCATGGCCAGTCGTAAGTTGTCAAGTTGCTTATCAAGCGTTAAATTGCTGCAATTTGACAGTTTATCGTTGAGTCATCGTCGCCAGCTCATTGTCAAAGACAATGCCAAAGGCTTTCAGCTACATATTTGCATAGCGTCGGGCTCACCCCGCACTTGACCCTGTTGCTTGTCTGCTGCTGCTGCTGCTGGCTGGCCAAAAACAAAGTACGAGTAAAATGTCAAATTGTCGCCCCGTTTTCCGTTGCAACTAATGCAATTCATGTGTTGACTGTGCTCAGCAGCGAGCATCCATCCCAATCATCGTGCTCTGCTCCCCTTTTGGCCTGTTTGCTTTTGTTTGTTGTTTGTGTTTGCCATGTCCTGGCGTACGTCCCCCACTCTCTCTCTCTCTCCCTCTCTCTCTCTCTCTCTCTCTCTCTCTCTCTCTCTCTGTCAATTTGCATGTTACCTTGCATTTGTATTGGCATTGAATTGCATTTCGTCTTGGCTCCCCGCCTAACCCTACACTCTCTTTCAACTATTAGTTTGTGTCTCTGTGTATGTGTGTGTGTCCTTATCAACTGCTGCTTCCTGCCGCACGTCCTTGCTCTGACTTCCTTTGTCTGTCTGTGTTTGTGTATGTGACTATTTGTTTATCTAACTATCAAAGTGCTGCGTGCTGCTTGCTGCCTGCTTGCATAACTCGAGATTCGAGTGTGTTAATTGCTGGTCTCCCCCCGGCTCATCCCGGCCATGTCCTGCATCCATTGCTGTTGCTGGCTCGGCCATTGCAGTTTCACTCTACTTATCTATTATTAAGCCACACACATCTCTGATAAATGTGCAAAAATCATGTGCCAGCTTTCAGCTCATGTTGTTTGGCTTTCGACCAATTTGCAAGTATTTTCAGTTGCTCAACAGATCTGAGAGTCCAGATTAAGCTTCGAATTGATACAAATTAAAGGGTAATGAACTCACTCAGGCCATGCCACAAATGCTCTAATTGTGCACTTGCTTACGTAGTCATTAAGTATTTGCTAATAAATGAATGCATACAAATGGTAATTGCTGCATTATTATTAGCATTGTCATCGCTCTTGGCATTTATATTATAATTAGCATAGTTAAGATATCATTGATTTCTATTTTAAACGCTTTAACATCGATATTCGAGCATATTTTGGCCAAATTGTGATTTATTAAATTGGGTTATTTGACGAAATTGAATTTGGTTTTATGCCAGTCGAGTCTGATGTAATTTTGATAACATTTTTTATTTCATTTTCAGTTTCATCACAATTTCAATTTGGCTTCAATAACATATATGATTGCAACTTTTAATGGGAATTACTAATGCTATGCTATAATTTTTATGTAGTTTCGAAAAATATGATAATAATGTTTTTTTTTTGCGCTCTGAACTAACTTTCTATACTCTGAATACCCTCCGTGTTCAGGGTATAAAAAGCTAGTTCCTATTTTAATCAAGTTTATCTGAGGGTACCTCCTAGTCGGGCAGTGCTGACAACAGCTCTCTCAATTGCTTATGGTAGAGTCTAATCAAGGAAACATACTTTTAATTTACTAACTCAACTATGATTGCTTTCAAAATATAAGTAGTTACCAAATTTTGCCACAGCTGTAAAAATTTAATCAGTAAAAATGTTCCTAGATATAAGAAACATTTTAAAAGATTTTTCCATATTATATAAAAGCAAATTATACTCTAATCTAATTTTGTATTTGTATATATTTATATTTTCACATTTTAAAATTTTTAAAATAGAATTTAATTTTTTTTATATATTTTTTTTGTTTCATATATATTTAATTATTATATATCTATATTTATTTATATTTATATATTTATATTTCTCATATTTTCATATTTTAAGTTTTTTTTATAATTTTGTTATATATATTTAAAATGTTCTAAATTTTGTTTTTTTCATATTTTAAAAGTAATAAAATAAAACTTTAATTTGCCTATGTTTTTATATATAGTTTATATATAGTTATATAGCTTATAGTTTTCATGTATATCAATTTTTTTTTTAAATTAATAATTAATAATTATTTAAAAAGAATAAAATATTTTTCTATGTATTTATATATTTATAGTTTTCATATATATCGTCTATTTTTATTTTTACATTTTCTCTTTTTCTATATTCATATTTTAAAATTTATAATATTTATATTTTTTTAATAAGAAATTAGAAACTCTTACAAAATTCGTTTTGACTGGAGCAAAAATATTGATAAATAAAAATTCAATATTCATAGATCAATTTACATTAAAAATGTAACACAAACGAACAGATATTACTATATCTATATTGTTAATATTACGGTATCACAAGAATCTATAAAAGTTCTCTGAATCGGCGCAAAACATGAACATTAAAAACTCCATTTCTCTAACTTAGCTCAATCGACATATTTATCTTTATGTAAATAAATAATTAATTTTAAATATTCATATTATTAAATTAAATTCGTTTAATGTTTAATACTTTCAAGTTTAATTCGGTTTTAGTAAAACCAAGCAAGCTCATAACTCGTCTGGGCTGGTTTACCGAAACCAAAACAATTGGCCAGACATGTGGTTAACTCAAGTGGTTTAGGAAGTTCGGATCCTTTTCGCCTGCTGTTCACTAAGCTGGCCAAAAATGTATGAAAGTAAAGTGAAGTTTGGCATGCATCGATTGGCGCCCAGTTGGAGAGTCGTCCACTTAACGCCAAACTAATTGAAACTTTGCCTAATGCCTGTTTATGGCACAAACAACGCACCGAGCTGAGTGGGCGGCAGAGGCAATGGTATTGTGTGACAGGGATAGGCGAATGTCTGATGTGCCAGATTATAAACTGCAACCTAAGACTTGGCAATAATTTGATAATTTAATTACACTTAACCTCGTTGAACCGACCCACCGACTACCCCCTCCCTCATTCAACATAATTTATGCAACTGCTAATGTATGTGTATAAGTGTGAGTGTGTGTTGGTGTTGCCGGCGACATTTTGCTTGTAGAAACGCATGCATAAATAAGTTTTCACATAGGAGTCAAAGCGTCGCCCGCTCCAGTCCTTTCACGCTGAAGCCCTCGACCCCACCGTGGCGTGGCGGCTCCGCTGCGCGCTGGCAATATGTGTGTGCGGCATCCACATAATTGTCGGCCATGTATCTTACAAATGCAAATTAGATGCAAATGTTAATAATCTGCGTGGATGAATTTTAATGAGCAGCCAAAGTGTTTTGGCGACTTGTCTCCCTCGTCGTCGCCGTCGCCGTCGCCGACGTCGCACTAGAAAGTGTCAGACATGCATCAAGGATTAGCCCTGACCAGCCGGAGATGTTTAGCTACGAGAATACATTTCTTTTTTCCAGCGAATGACAGCTGGAAACGTGCCTCGTAAACGGCGCATACATAGGTAGCCAGCCTAACCCTAGCCCGCCTGTTACGTAGCCGCCAATTTCCAGTTGAGAATTTTTTAATGGGCTTTGCTTCTCGCTTCCCCTAGCCCCAGCAGCTGTGCAGCAGGCAGCAGGCAGCAGGCAGCAGACATCAAGTGGCTGCGGCTAATTAACGCCGCTGTAAAGACACCGAAAGCAGAGCCGAGCAGAGCTGAGCAGAATCCAGCGAGAGCGCGCCAAGTGCCAAGTGCCAAGTGCGTCACGTGCTCCGAGATCCGACTATCAAAATTATGTTTTCTGACACTTTATTCGAGTCCAAATTTAGACGGTTCCGTCTGCGGCGTTTCCTCTGCTTTGCCCGGGTCCAAAAATGAAAACAGATGTTGAAAATCAGTTGCACATTAAATGCTGTTCATGTGGAAACTTAATTGTTGCCACAGCCACGACGACGACGAGGCACAGCCAGTCCCTCGATCTGTCATTTTGCAACTCGGTTTGATTTGCGGCAAGTGTCGCCGGCTTAGGGGTTGCCATCGCTACAATGTTCCGTTTAGGTGTTTCATATTTGCCCATAATTTTATTGCATTTCATATATATAAATACATTTATTTGGGCAAACACACACACACATAGTGCCAGGACGTATCAATAATGCGAGTTTATTTGCCCACACTGGAGGCGACATATGTTGCCAACTCCAGCTGGGGTCGTGGTCAGTGAGCAGCGAGCAGAGGGCATTTGCCAATTGCAGTTGGAAATTGAAATCGATGACTGCTAATGATTATTATGATAGAGTTTCGATGGCACAGAGTGCAACTGCTGAGGAATAATATATGTTCAGCTGTTGTGTTCGGTATTTGTTGAAGTGTTCAAGTTCTGTTCAGACGGGTGACAAAGGTGTAAGGGTATATCTCTCTGTTTATAGGTTTAATTTATATAAATAATAACTATAATACATATTCTGAGTATATATATAAATATAGTTGATTCGAAATATTGCTGCTCTCAAATCAACATTCAAAACTTGATGATTTGAGACAAGGCCCGAAGTTGTAATATATAAAAGAGTTTTAGACTTTGATTAGTGCCTCAGGTGTATAGAAAGGGAGAGGACACGTTTAATCTGAAGTCAAAAATGGTTCCAACTATTTTTTTTAAATTAAAATATTATTCATTAAAAAGCTTTATTCTTCAGCTACAAATGACATGTAGTCTTATGATAAAAATAATGATTCAGCTTGACGCAATCTCGCTTAGACTACACTAAACTCTAACTTTAAAAGGTCAATAGTGCTGGGGCTAAGCCGAAGAGTTGCGTTGCAGCCATAATTAACTATGAATATGATTTTTGAAGTGCATGGAAATGAGAGTTAAAAATTGTATTTATTTTTTTATTATTTATTTTTAAAAAGTTAGACATCTTTTAAATTAAATACTATTTTTAATGTAAAGCGCTGGCTGTTTAGGCTATTGGCTTGGACTAGCTTTAGAAAATTTATGGATATTAATTACATATTTAAAGATTTTTCTTTAATAAAAAAAATTGTATTCAATAAAATTAACTTTATATTTTTCGGCAAATTATTTATTATTTATTTACAAAATTGCCTACATTCAAAATTAAATACTAATTTATCAACTTAAGTGCTGCCTGCTAAGGCCTTCGGCTTAATTTGCGTATTTATTTGCAAACATAATTAATGATTTCAAAATAATATATAAAAAAATAAATATATAATTAAAAAATATCAATAGCTCAACACTCTATAGTAACAAGAAATTAGAATTTAATATTTAAATATATAATATTAAATATTAAAATTTATAATTGAAGTCAAGCTGTTTGCTAAGCTTCTGAAAATGACAGCTCTAAGATTAAAGAACATTCTCTCATTTATAACTATCTGATATTTTATTTTAGTTAACTGACTTTTGCTTTATATAACTGACTGATCCTGCATCCTTAGGAAGATTCAATTGGGGAACATCTTCATCTTCACATAGAACTCAATACTTCAGATGAACTAAAATCCCTCTTTGTTTACATATAAACAACTTCCTTTGCCTGCAACTAGCTTCTGTTCCTGCCCAGTCTCCTTTCTTATTGTGTCTTATTTCCTAAAAGTTTAATTTACCTTGAAACATCAGCTATTCAGAGAGCCCATTCACATATGCGCTCATCGAGCGCCTATTACAGTTTTCGCGTAATCGAACACTCAATTAAATTGCATTACTATAATTTGAGAGCGGGAGCTGAGTAATGCATGATATTTCGACATACGCCGCGCACATGATGCATTCCCAGATCGATGAATGCTGCGAGAAAACACGTTCAGGGTTCACAGTCATCTGATTGTGAGGATAACTGTATGTGTGTGTGTGCGTGCGTGTGCAATAACTGCGCAATATATCAAACAAATACACCTGGGACTACGCAGCTACTGCACCCGGGGATGTTTGGCTCGTGAGCGTGAAGAACCAAGCGCAAACGGAAAATAAAACGAAAAAAAAAATATAGAAACAACAACAATATGAGGAAAACAAAACAATGGAAATCTCCAAATGGAAATGGAAAGCGTTTGCCAACGAAAAATGTATTTATATGCGACTTAATGGAAATGCGAGGGTTGGGCGCGAAACAGCAAATAAAAATAATGGATTGAATCAAATTTTTGGTAAAGAGTCAGTTGAAACCGTAGACTTTATATATAGAGAGAGAGAGAGAAGGAGATAGGCGGGGGCACAGGCTGAGTCCAAAGTGTGCATTCAGTTGCAGCAACATCGACGGGAAACATAACAAATGACAACAAATGCAGAGCAAACACTGCCACGACTGTTGTCCAGGCAAACAGTTTTGCAAGTGGATCGCCCACAATGAAAATAAAGGCTATAAATGATAAGACGAATATCAGATGATCTATGTGGACACATTAGACAGGAAGTCAGTTGAGTTTGAAGTAGAAATCTGCCTTTATAGGTAATGCTGCTGAGTAGGAGATGGGTTGATATACAAATAAGATATGGTATTCCGACTTATATATACATAATAAAAATATAATATATAATTGTCCTCTAAGGTAAGCGTTTGAATATAGCTATAAAGCACATTGACGAAATACTAGTACCTCGCTAAGTCAGAGTATGTAAAACAAGTAAGAAAGCTATAATTGGGAGTACGCGACTGTTAGATACCCTGAACATTTATTAACGAAATTCGATGAGACTGAAGATTGAAACGTTAATAGTTAAAGATCATTCGAAACAATGACTGATGCCCAGATAGATGTACGTTCAGGCAGAAGGACGGAAGAACAGACGCACGGAAAGACAAATGGAACACACGGCTGGACGGAATATGGACTGCTGAACTGCGGGACAGAGAGGAAGACGAACAAAGCTAGATCGATTCAGTTTGACGATCTGATCAAGTATATGTAAATATACTAAAAGACCTTTGCCACGCCTCCTTCAGCATGTTACATACATTTTCACTCAACTATTATACCCTGAAGGTAATCAGGGTATCAAAACAAAACCGAAAACGACCTTGTAAAACGTGAATGTCACTTCAGTCCAACTCAGCGACGTTTGTGCTGCTACGCCTTAACCACTTCCGTTTTGCTGGCCAACGACGAAGAGCCATGAGCATTGCTGTTGTTTTTACCGCCATGCTAATCCTGTAACTGAGCCCTCGAGGGTCACCCCGAGGGTGGCACCCGTGCCGCAGAGGCATGCCTCAGTGACTTTCGCTGTCGCCAGCGCAGCGTCGGCTGGGATTAATTCCACACATTAGCCGGAAATTGTATATATAAATATATGTGTATATGTGTGTTGTCTGCAGTATGTATATGGCCTGGCCAGTCGGTTATTCCATGAATATGTTTCGCTCTTATAAAGTATGCCTAATGCCGAGAGTTAAGCCTGGAAATCTTCTCGAGCTAAGCCGACATGACCAATGGCAGCCACTTGTTAATTTCTCATACTAATTTTTGTTGGCAGCTCTGCCGCTTGCTCCGCTCCACTCTGCTTTGGTTTCGTTTCGTTCATTTTTTAAGGGGTTTCTTTTTAGGTACGTATTGCCCCTTTCATTAATCACACTGATCGCTTTTCGAGCACGCACTATTCGCCATCATTTTTTAGGATTTGGCGCGCTTGTGGAATTTCCACACACGGCACAGCCGTCTCCCAAGGGGGGAAAACTGCGACACAGCAAATGCTCTCTCTCTCTGTCTTGAGGAGTAATTGAAATTTGTGTGAGTGATAAATTCAGCTGTGGTGCGCCATGTTAAGCGCATGATTAGCGCATTTTCCTCGCACATTTTGGCCACACAACTCCCGGGAAATGGAGGTGTGGCCCAGTCGTGCGTGGCCTGCCAACAATGGCTTTTAATTATTTATTGCCTAATGACCTAATGACTTTTCTTAGCTCGGCCTGAGAAAGACCCAAGCTCTCAGTGATTGGCATAAAGCTAGTCGACAGCAGCAGTAGCAGCAGCAGCGACTAATGCCAGGAGACAGCCAAACTGAGCCAAAGGCACGAACACTCAAAGAAGTGAAATGTGCAATCTGAAAGCCAACGTCTGCTTATACAAAGTGTTTGCCAGCGTTCGATAAAATATTGACTCTGCAGCCAAGTTTTACTGATCTGATTTTATACAAATTGATTGACTCTTATAGACATTAATTTAATGGCATTGTAATAGTATTTTTCATATTTTTTAAGCGCCTATATACTACACCTGTTATTCCTCATTATTATATAGACTACATTTGTTATTTCTAATTATTCGACTCTAAGAATTATACTTACTAAGTCCAAGTTTGAAACAAATATACATATGTAAAGCACACACAGATAAAGATACATTTATGTAGATATATTCCATAGAGAGATTTCTATATCCATCTCTCCCCTTTAATCGCTATCCCTTTCTGTGAAAAGATTTTATCTCTCTTTTCTCTCTCTTTCTTCCATCTTTTCTCTCTAGAGATATATCCAGGGGAGTTACATATAAATATTTATTTAAAACTTGGAGCTTCTAGCTACATAGATAAAGAAATCTTACACTATGCAAAGCTGTCTATTTCTCATTCCTTTCTAGCCCTTTGCCCTTTTCTCTAGCTAAATTTGCTTTTTGGTAAGATCTTTAGAGAGATATAACTAGCTATAACCAATTATACACGAATATTTATTTAAAATTTAGACCATATCCTTAGTGTACTGATTTAGCTTCTCTTTTCCATCAAGCATATGTCTTTAAAAGCATCCAGCTTGATCTTTGTTGGAATATGTTCTCATGCTAGTAATCTACTTAATGTACGGCAGCTTAGAGATTGATTCTGCTGTTGAGTAAGTTTTGGACGTAAGATGCTACCTAACAGCAACTTGAGAGTAGAAAACCCTGGAAGCTTCGCCAAGTTGTGAGCTTAAAGAGAAATGTTTTCAGCAGTCCACGAAGCGTCGCGATATCGAAGAGAACTGGCTGTGCTGATATTGATTTATCATGTATATGGAATTCAATAAGCATGCTGCGACACACACATAATCTCCATAGAGTATGACTTGGGCAGCTGAACTCAGCTTGGCATACTTAATAAAGTTTTATGTGCTTTAGAGCGTCAGCAATGCCTTAAGTCCATTTGGCATTGCAATATGTGATATTAATTTATTTATTCATAATAATCATAAAATACATATAAAAGTTTCCATTTAACTCAAAACCACATCAGCGTCACAGTAAAACTGTTCATAAAAGTTCTGATTGCGTCAGGTCAGTTTTTAATGCGCTTTACCCTGCTGCCTCTGTCTCTCTCTCTCTCTCTCTCTCTCTCTGCAAAAAATCTAATTGTCTTATAATCCCATTAGCACCTTTATTAGCTGTCCATGAACGGGCATGGGCTGTAATTTAGCAGAGGGTAGAGCCAACGAGTCGATATTGCCACACACCTCTCTCTCCCGTTGGCTCCCCCGCACAACCAGCCCGCAATCAACTCAATTTGCAAATTGTGGCCTGGCCTGGCATGTGCCACACTTGAAAGTATTTTAAAACCATTTATTTCAAATGACCCACACGATGAAGACGACGACGATGGAGCGATGGACGAGGAGGAGCTGGGCCGAGCAGTTTTAAAACTCCAAACACGTAAAGGCAACCAAGGAACTTGGCCACGATTGCAACCTGGCCACGGCTGTTGGCTGGTGCCATAAAAAATTCATTTGACTTAAAAACTTTGAGAGAGACAAAAAATACACAAAATGTATACATAGAAGCAAGCAGCAAAAAGTGAGGCAACAAACTAAACAGCAGTCGGTAGTCGGCGGTCGAAATTGATATTAAGTCAGGTGGCGCGTGTCCATTACACGCATTGCGGCCAGAAAGCGAAAGCCGCCTAGAATTCAGGTAGAATAAATTCAGAGAAAGAGAGAGAGAGAGAGATGTCAGCTGGCAAGTGCGAGCGAGAGCGTCCGCTCTTAAACTGACAGTTTTGAGGCACGCACATCCCGTGCCTGGCATAAGCAAAACAATGCCTCGAACCAACCAAGACCCGCTCCGATCTGAACGGAGAGCAAATTAGCTTAGCTAGCGTGGAAATTGTGGCCTACTGCTGCTCTATTGTCTCATTGAACTGCAGACTTGAGTGGAAGGAAACGGAAATGCGACCCGGCCGCAGCCTGAAGTGCACCCACGCCCCTTTCACTCTGCCCTTTTCCTCATTCTCTCTCTCTCTCTCTCTCCCTCTCTCTCTCTCTCTCTCTCTCTCTCTCTCTGCTACGGTCAGCGCGGTCGGCGTTTTGTCAAAAGGCGCACGTGAACTATTAAAATCACTTAAGTGCAATTCATGTCACGTTCTGCGCCAGCCCAAAACTTACAAGCGATTGATATATGCGATGTCAGTGCTTCGCCCGTACGTAACTGTGCGATAAATGAACTGACACACTGTCTGGCCAACTCCTGATAAACTTGATTCCATTTACATAAATCCATTTCCCCATTCTCTCGATTGTTAACTTTTATGATGTTCTTGACGCTTTTGTTGGTCAAGGTCGCTGGCAACAAAATTCTATTCGATTTTGTATAATGTGAACGTGTATCTCAATGATTGCGGTTCGAGGTGAGATAAGCGAAAATTGAACTGAATATAAGAACAATTTTTTTTTCATATATAATATCAATATTATTTTTATAAATATTATATTATATTTTTATAATATATTTTATATATATTTTTATAATATTATAATTACTTAAAATTTAAAAAACTTTGTTAATATGTTTTATTTTATAATTAAAAATATTATAGGTATATAATTTTTAACTGTTTGGTTGATAAGAAGACGTAGATCATTTATAATTAAGAGCACGTTTGTTTGATATTCGAAATAATGTGTGTTTTAATAAAAAAATTCCTTTGAAATAATAAATATTATAAATATTTATATATTACATCATTGTAATTATTTTAAAGTATCATACATATTTTTATTTTAAATAATTATAAATTTTAAAAATATTTTAATATTATATATATTTTTATTTAATAAAATATTGTTATTGTAAAGCAAATTAAATATAATTCATATAAATTCTGGAACTTACGATATCATAAATTAAGTTTGTCATATATAATATGATAAGTAATATAAATAAGTGTGCTCTAGTTGACACTTCCTGAATAGGAAATAGCACGAACTCTGGAAGAGCTGATATTCCAATCAAAGCTGGACTTTCTTAAACGAATTTTAAAACTGGAATAATGTTATTTAACAAAGCAAGCGAAAAGAGGAAGCGGAAAGAGCCTTAAATATACAAAATTTATTACGAGAAATTTAGAAAAATTCTAAAAGCTAATAGGGAAATTAAATGGCTTATAGCACTAATAATATCTTTAAAAAAATCTGCCATAAAACTCAGTTAAAAGTAATTGTAGATAATGCAGTATAATGTCTCTGATATAGATCTATAAAGCAATACTTACTTCTTGACTTTTTTCCACAAATAATTCACATTAGGTTTGCATAAGCTGTGATATGACCACAACTAGCTTAGTCATTCACAATGTCCAACTGAAATAAAAGTAAATGAAATGGAATATTTAAATAACTTAAATAAAATTAATATTGCCATAATAAACTTAGTTTCTACATATGTATGTATGTACGTATGTAAAGGATACTCGGATTATGGGCAATTTATATTTTTGGACTTAAATTAGTGTTGGAATTTTCATTAATTTACTGAACAGATACTCAATATTTGTGGTTCATACACACACACATATACATATATGTAAATGTATTTGCTTTTTTGCGGCTAAGCTACAAATTTATTTAAATATTTAAATACATTTTGACGCTTGGCGAGATTCCCATTCGCATTTTTAATGAAAAATGTGCAGAGATGCGTGTGCAGGAAATCAGCAACAACAAAAACAACATCGAGAGCATTTAGTAAAGCATATTGCAATGTTTCGTTGGTCAAAATAGATTTGATCTAAGCTGATTATTTACACTGACAAACAGGGTAAAGCATTTGACCCAATTCCATCGAATGGGCAAACAAAATATTACACTGAATTGATTTTGGACACAGTTGTGTACGTTGATTAATTTTACAACTATTTGCGTACATCCCAAAACAATTAATGCGAGACCGCAAAAGTTGACACTCAGTGCCGACAACTGCGAAGTATCCGAAGGAAGGAAGGAATTTTCGTTATGCTCCAGCGACGTTTTGTCAATTAAATGCTGGAAAATTTAACGCCACAGGCCGCAGCTCTAATGAAAGCAGAAAAGGAAGGCGGGCGCATAAGATGTCACACCATTTACAAGGCAGCCACTTGACAGGCCACACAACAACAACAGCAGCAACAACAGCAACAGCAACAACAGACATGCCATTGCACTTCTCCGTCTCCTGTTCAGTCTTATATACAAGCATCTCAGCTGCACTGATTAATTACAGACAAATAAATAAATTTCTACCTCTGTCCTTCGTTTTACAGCACGCTTTTCGTGTCATGTGTGGAATTGATAAAAATACTTAGCACTGTGTTGCCATATTTTTAAATACCCTGTAATAAGACTATGAGGTATGAGAATAATTGTGACAAGAAATGTAGAATCAGATACATAAGTATAAGTATAAGTATAAGTATAAGTATAAGTATAAGTATAAGTATAAGTATAAGTATAAGTATAAGTATAAGTATAAGTATAAGTATAAGTATATAAGTATAAGTATAAGTATAAGTATAAGTATAAGTATAAGTATATAAGTATAAGTATAAGTATAAGTATAAGTATAAGTATATAAGTATAAGTATAGTATAAGTATAAGTATAAGTATAAGTATATAAGTATAAGTATAAGTATAAGTATAAGTATAAGTATAAGTATAAGTATATAAGTATAAGTATAAGTATAAGTATATAAGTATAAGTATAAGTATAAGTATAAGTATAAGTATAAGTATAAGTATAAGTATAAGTATAAGTATAAGTATAAGTATTATAAGTATAAGTATAAGTATAAGTATAAGTATAAGTATAAGTATAAGTATAAGTATAAGTATATAAGTATAAGTATAAGTATAAGTATAAGTATAAGTATAAGTATAAGTATAAGTATAAGTATAAGTATAAGTATAAGTATAAGTATAAGTATAAGTATAAGTATTATAAGTATAAGTATAAGTATAGTATAAGTATAAGTATAAGTATAAGTATATAAGTATAAGTATATATAAGTATAAGTATAAGTATAAGTATAAGTATAAGTATAAGTATATAAGTATAAGTATAAGTAAGTATAAGTATAAGTATAAGTATAAGTATAAGTATAAGTATAAGTATAAGTATAAGTATAAGTATAAGTATAAGTATAAGTATAAGTATAAGTATAAGTATAAGACCTGGTATGTGTATGGGCTTACGTATGGGTATGGATATAGGTGCAGGTACAAGTACAGAGTATCTCAAAGTCTTCCACTCTGATTTAGAAACTGCTTTATTGCTTTGTTTTGGTTGAATTTGAAATTTATTTCTGCTGCCTTTGCCTTTTTGGATTATTAATTACGCTGACACTTTGGGTCTACGCTAATGAGCACCGAAATAGAATTTTTTCCATAATTTGGCTTCTGTCTATAGGAATATCGTGCAGTCGTTCGCTTCTAGCACAGCCAGCTCCAGCTGCATAATTTTATGCAAATGACGTTGCTGGAGCAAACACAACCTCATTTTGGATAGCCCAGCTTCGATATGGAGCGCTTAGATGTCGCTGTTGTTTCTGCTGCTTTTGGCTATTCGGCTGCCACTTACCTCTACACTGCACTACACGTTCATGAAAAATGATTATAAGTGGGTCACAGGATATGCAAATATTTCTTTTCACGCTCAGCTTACGACAATGGCAGAGTGGAGCGAACTGGAGCACAGCTGCTCCAACGGCCGCCAGAGGGCGTTGCCTAGCGGCAGGTGTTGGGCCACTCTTGAGTTATGTTCACATACATACATAGTATATATATACATCTGCCTGAGGGCTATACGTACTTGGCAGGACATTTTGCAAATGCAACTGAAAGTTTGCCAAGAAAATGGTGAAAGTTTTTTCCGCTTTAGTATTTTATAACCGCCATCGCCGGCAGCTGCAAGTTGGCAGTTGCAACTTTAATTTTGCAGAGAGCACTGAGCCCAGTGGACACCAAACAGTACAGACAACAAGAGCACAAACAACATCAACAACAACGCCTACAGTAACATTTGATTTAATTTTCTATGTCAGTTCCAAGAACTTGCCGTAAAGCCAAACGCACAACGCATGAAAAACTAATCAAAATGGCGCTCGTCCTGGGACCCGATACACACAGACCCTCCGCATTGACCACGTGTATCCAGCCAGGGTGCCATCGGCCATTTGCTGGCTGACACATGCACATGTCCTTGCGACTCGAATCCCAGAGTGAAAGTTTATTTAGCTTTTTACCATTGCCTTCGCAAAGTCAAATAGTTTAAAATGTGTCACTAGTTTTGTCATTTGTTTACATATAAATAAATATATATATATAGACATATATTATTTTTTTGTTATTTAGTTTCTGCTGGAATCACATAAATAAATATTATATGTTATATTTGTGCTCAGAGCTACAGAACTTTCCGAGCTGGATGAGTTTTCTGTTTTGTGTTTCAGACACTGAAATTGAAATGTCATCAGAAAAAAACAAAAAACAAAAAACACATGAAAATGCTTGGCTCTTGGCTTGCAAGTGCAAAACGAAAAGTTAACACAATTGATAAGAAACTTAATTGTATCTCACAGTGCGCAAACATGGCTCACCAGTGAAACAGTATTTTTGAAGACTTTAAGAGCCTTAACAATTTCATATACATATTTTTAATTTATATTTAAAGTATTTTTTTTTAAAAAGAATTATATATAAATGAATAAATATAAGACTGCATTTAGATACAAGCATGAGACTCGAAGAGAAAGTCTCTTTAATTGATTTGACACATCTTTAGGATATTAGAAACAGATATACCCTGAATGCTGATTTTATATGTTTGCTATGCTATAGCTCAAAACCACCAATTTATGTGTCTTCTGTATCTATTTGTATGTAATATCTAAACAAATCAAATAAAATTATAAATTTAATAAAATTAATAAAAAAAATCGATATATATCTAATCGATATTTAAATTAATTATAATTATAGTCATATTAATTTAATTATATTCATATCAATTATAGTCATTACTTACTAACATAAATGAATTTAAAATACATTTAAAGAGAAAATATAAATATAAATATTGATAATAATAATAAACAAAACAATTATTTTAAATTTAGAAAAATTAAATGTGACAAAACAAAATCACACGAAAAATCTCAGAAGCTTGTTTTTAAATCCAGAAATGTATAGAAATTTCAACATAAAAGAACTTTTATTTGATTGAAAAAATTGTATATTCATATAAGCTCATATATAAGCTAATAAGATACCTTTAAATACCTTTAAAACATATACTAAATAATATATTTAATAAAAAATATATATTCTAGCTGTGGTGCCAGCCATTAAATTTTATTAATTATTAAATACTTTGCATTTTTCGTATATATTTAAGAATTTCAGCTTTTAGCTTTCTTAAAACAAAAACCACAAAGCTGAAGCAACCAAATGCTCAACCGCAGAGCACTGATGACCATAAACCAAGCCGTAGTCTCAGTCCCTCGAATATTTTTGTTTTATTTTCTATTTTTATTTTATTTTTATATTTTTTTTCGAAGCGCTTCTTTAAGCTCCCAAGCATTTTGCTTAGTTTGGCAAAAACACGCAGCGACCATTTTTCATATTTTCATTTATAAATTTATTATAAAGCCAACAGCAGCAGCAGCAGCAACAGCAGCGCTGAGAGCAACAGCTACTCTCTACTGGTGGATGGGCTTAATAGCTAGCATTTGCCCCCTTCCTGTCACCGCTCCTGCCACAGCCTGTGCTGCTACTACAACTCTTGCTCATATCCCAGCTTTGGCCACACAGCTCAACCCACTCTGGCAGTGCTCTCGGCTGCGGTTTAGAGCAACGGCTACTTTGGCATTTATTTTAAATTATAGTTCGCAGTAATAACTAATGCTCAAAGAGCAGTTTCTGCTGTTGCTGCTGCTACTGTTGTTGTTGTTGTTGTTGTTGTTGTTGTTTATGTTGTTGTTGGTTGCTGCCAGTTGGTTTGGCTGTTGTCGCTGCCATGTACAGAAATTATAGACATTTTGGACTGAGGCTGTGAGTGTGTGCTTGTGTGTTTAGTTTTTAGCCGTTTAATGACAGTATTTGCCAGCTATGCCATACTTCTATGGCAGCTTGACATGAGAGATTCCGATCGTCGAGGGGTTTTCAATTAAATTCACTGCGAAGTGAATGTGGATTAAACAGTTTGACAAGTCATCTGCATAATTATGAAAACCAGTTGACATTTTTGCAGCCACTAATTGAAAATTCCTCAAGTCAAGCCAATGCTGTCAAACAGCTGGCAAGTTTCTCGCCAATTTCCATGCAACAACAACAACAACGACAACAACAACACAACAATGCCAATCGATCTATGTGTGTGTTCTGTGTTGTGTGAACGTATTTTCACCATTATGGCAATTGCCCCTTTGGGGCCGCCTAATGGCCAAACACGCCTCCCATTCGCTCCCCCACACAAAACGTCAGTAAATATGAATGAGTTCCAGTTAATGAAATATTGAAATATGAATAGACAAACTCGCCTTCAAACACTCCAAAGCAATCATATGTCCATCAAGCACAACTTTGCCTGTCAAAGCCGAAAGCAAAATGAGCTGAGCTCCAATGCATGAGCAGGACTACGAAATACCCTGTAATACAGCTATCAAATATTCAGTATTTTAAATGCAAAAGAATATTCCTTAAATATAATAATATTTAAATTCAATATAAAATATTTTTAGTTAGAATAACAATATTTTTATTTAATAAAATATTACATTAATTTAATATAAAAAAAATTAATTTTATATAAAAATATGTTAATTTAATAAATTTAAATTCTAATAAAAATTATTTTAATGTAGCATAAAAATATTTTAATTTAATACTATAATATTTAATTTCAATATAAAAATATTTAATTAATATTAGAATATTTTAAACTTACATAAAAATATTTTAGTTTAATATAAAAATATTTTTATTTAACATACAAAACTTTAATTTTATATAATAATAATCAAATTTATTATAAGAATAATTTTATTTAATTAATATACGAATATTGTAGTAAAAATATTTAGATACATATAACAATAATATCCCCTGACTATAATATAACAACATTATATTTTCTTTATGAATTTCTTCTAGCTCATACACCCTGTCCATCAAACGTTCCAGGGTAATGAGAAAAATGGGGAAAAAAGTATAATTTAATCGTAAGGCAGCGGAGGAAATAAAGCCTTTACCGCGAAGGGACTTTCGTCCATCAGCAGAAGCAAAAAAAAAGTAACCCGAAACAAACAAAAATTACAACGCTTAATTATGAAAAGTGTTTTTTTTTCTCTCCTCCATCAGTTCGACGAGGAAAATGGGTAAAAATGTGGGAAACACACGAAACGAGTTAATGAGCGAAATTATAATGAAGTTTTTCGCTTCGCTGGGGCGTTCGACGAGTACCGGGAGCCACCCTTGTGGCGCCAGCATGTGGGTCAAAGCTGCTCCCGCTTCTGTAATGGGGCTAATCAAATAATTGACATTTGTTTTGGGCGGCGCTGCCGTTGAGCTCAACTTGTCTGCTGTAAAACTCATTAGAATCGCTGTGCGTAGAGACGAGCTGAGAGCCGCTCAATGTTAAGTCGGCCAGGGCAGTCAGCCGTGCAGTATGCAGCGAAATATTTCATTAAATTGCTTAACATTGCAACTGCAATCCAAGCATCCAACAGCCAACATCAACAGCCACATTAACAATGAAGGCAACAGCATCACGAAAAAAACGCAAAGCAATGCAGGATATGAGCATAAATTACAGCTACGGGTCAGCAAGATATATAAATAGCCTTCGCAAAAGTTTATATACAAATAAAATGATATATCAGAATAAAACATTTATATATATGTATAATTGAAAGTAATTTCATGAAAACTGGCGAAGGCTGAATGTGATCTGCTCTGGACTGTAGAGGAATGAATGATGAAACTGGTAGATTGTAGAAGAGTATAGTGTAAGGAATAGATTACTCATTAGTTAAGGCTAAGAGATAAATGAGTTAAAGATTTTGAGATTAAAGGCCGCAGACAAATAAAGAGAATACACACCCCCTATGAGAGTAGGTAGAAGTAGTAGGTAGAAGCAGAGTTGAGGCAGAGGCCAACCAGAGCAGGGGTAAAGCAGAGCCTAGGCAGAGTTAGAGTTGAGCTAAGAGCAGAGCCAGAGTTGAGCCTAAGCACAGGCAAAGAACAGAGCTAATACAGAGCCAACGCAGATTCTGCCTGAGCAGTTAGAGCAGAGCCTTGGGCAGGCGAATGATAAGCATAGCCAGAGAATAGCCTGAGCAAAGTAAAAGAAGAGCGAAGGCTGAGCTAGAGTTGTTCCAGAGTAAAGCCATGGGAAGAGCCATGGGTAGAGCTACACTTGAGTCAGAGCAAAGCCAAAGCACAGTCATAGCAGAGTCAGAGTTTAGCGATTGACAGAGCCACAGCTCAGCCTAAGTTAAATCATCGTCAGAGATAGAGCAAAGCGAAATCAGATTCAAAGCAGAGCCATAACAAAGCCCAAATTTTAAATATAAATATATAAATTAATTTTAAATATATAATTAAAAACTAAATTTATGTCTGAATGATTTGCTTAATATATGTACATTAGTTTCTATTCAATTATAGAGTAACAAATATTTAGTCATATTTTGTTTTTCTTTTATATCTTGTCGATCATTGTCAATCGCTATCCAGCACAATCTGAGAATCATTTCAACTAAACTCTTTACACTTTCTTCACACTTGATTTTAAAATTCGATTTTCTTTTGTCAAATGGAGGACACTAAAAATCGTGAATTGTCAGCTGCTCTGCAACTGCCTTCGATTAGGGTTCGAACGAGCTTCATTAATGTTCTTGACAGTCCGAATTGTAGATGCCAGTGGGGAATTAAAGTGTGAAGAACCGAAGAGAAAGGAAAGAGACAAAAACGGAAGCGGAAATGTTTAATGCGGGTTTGCTCGCACCGAGGACGATGCGTTGATGTGTTCAACTCGCCGGCCGGCCGGCCGGCTGGCTGCCTGGTCGGCCTATGACCGACACCGAAGCCGAGACAATGTCCATGTGAGTTACGCAGTAACGAAAGCCGATAAATATTTATTTGCATGTGTGTGTGTGTGTGTGTGCGTGTGAGTGCGTGTGTGTATATGTTAATTAAGAATTTGCAGCAGGCTGGCAGACGATTAAATGTGTACGAAACTGCGCCGCCTACCACCGCCCATTGACCCCATCCCATCCCACCGCACCGCAGCCGCATGCTGTCCATTGCAATCGCTCTGCCGTGGACACGCAAAGGACGACCATTAGTTCCGGCGAAGAGGGAAGGGTTGGCTGGCGCCGATAATCGAATGAATTAATGGAACACGCAAATGAAATAAAAATCGGCAGCGCCAGCGATTCATTTGGATAAATCTCTTAGTCGGCAAAGGGTACAAAGGGAAATCCACAATGCATTGTTGCCCAGTCTACTATAGCTGACATAAAGCTGCCAATAACCAGGCAAAATAAAACAACAACTAAAATAATTATTAATATATCTATTTTGTATTAAAAATATATTTATAACATTAATCGATAAAACAATATTCATATAACTTTTTTCTAGACTGACATCAACTTCTTTCCTAAATTTATAAAATCTATTTAGTCTTCACCTTCTTTGACTTCTTGGCACTTGCTGCATTTTTCGCCTTTCCAGTCAGTTTCTTATACAACAACTTAACAACTTTCTTAAAGATAAACCAACTAACAACAATGAGGCTTATGAGCAACGCATAAACATCCAAGTTATTGGCTGCTATAAAACTCATGTGAACGAGGGGACTCTGCAAATGAACTGCTCCATGATGCCTCAGAACGTACTCAATCCAGTAGAGCACAGTCTGACGGGCTGTCAATGGCCGATCACGGAAGAGTTGGGAAAATGCTTTCACTTTTTGTGTATATCGGGGATTCTCGAGAAGCTCTTTGATGTTATCGTGAAAGGGCTTCTCTTCCAGAGTCAACAAGCTCATGCTTAACCCGAACCCATCCTTAACCATCTTCTCAGCATTGGCCGGCTGATCGCCGAAGACTGGCAAGGAGAGCATGGGTTTTCCGTGAAACTGAGATTCCGTGATGCCTCCTCGTCCGGCGTGATTGATGAAGAGGATAATATTCGGATGGGCCAGAATATCATCTTGAGGCAGCCACTTGGAGTAGAGAATGTTATCCGATTTGCCAGGAGTTTTATCCAGATTCTCCCACTTCCAGATCACTTTCTGTGTTAGCTTGGACAACACGTTGAACATATTTCGGACTATCTCCGGCTTCAAAAAGGCTCCCTTTAAATTGGAACCCAAGCTAAGAAGGATTGCGCCATTTGGAGCATTCCCTAGAAAGTCAGCAATTTCTTTTGGCAAGGGGTCAGGTTTTTCCTTGATTTGAATTCCTCCCACCTCAATAGCTCCTGGGAAGTTGGGACGAATGGGACCCTCACTAATGCCGTGAGAGTTGAACAGGACAAGCGAAACATTTTTGCTAAGATCTTTGTATTCTGGCAAAGTGGGATCATCGCCGTAGAGTTCTCTGCAAAAAGTTGAAATGGTTTAAGAATTTTCTCTGATTTTTTTCTCGTGAGTTTGACTTACTCGTAATATGCAGCATTATCTTTGTCCATGAGATACATAAATATTTTAAAGAAATTGAGTGTTATGTAATTCGTCAATCGTTGTACGAAACTCATAGTTTGACCTTTATCGGTGGTAACTCCCATTGTTGGAACATAGGCTTGTGTTTGGATCTCACCGAGCATGGGATCAAATATTTCCGACTGGAACATTGAAGTCACCATCACCACGGGCACTTTGAGCTTTTGAGCGATGCCTATTTGAAATGTATTGAAGAAGTAGCCGATCAAGACGAGATCGAACTTGTTGTCCTTGTTCTCGTACAGATCTATGACGCGTGGATCTTTCATGACATCGCGGCTCTTGTCAAACATCGCTAACAACTCTTTCCGCATGCGAAATACAGCTGTAATCAGATTGGAGTTATCTCTCTCAGTCATTACGGCTATGCTCGCCTCCTGAGCTTTACGCTCCTCCTCAGTCAGTGGCACGTATATGAGATGTAGATTCTTGTGGGTGACATGGGGCTTCAGAGAGGTTATCACCGTGACGTTGTGTCCATTTTCAGCCATCACCTTGGCCATTGAAATCTCAACAATCAGATGCGATGGAGAGGGACAGCTGAACACGGCCAGAATGTTTGCCCCACGTGACCCATTGACTAGCAGAACCGCGAGTAACGCGAAGAACACAACCTTGGGAGACATGTTGCCGGATCGAATGTTTGTGGTGCACTGATCGGCAAGCAGAGTGGACTCTGCCTTAAATTGCGGCAGTCGAAATAATTAAAAATGTTTAGTTCACAATGACATTGCAAATTGTATTCAAAAGTACGCCGTCTGCGATACGGTTAGCTATCAGTTAACGCAATGTAATGATTAGAATTGATAATTTACGCACAAACGAATTTGTAATCTGCAGTCCATTCGCTCAGTTAGCGAACGTGCTTGGCGAACAGATCGTATCGGTCATAGCGTGCAGCCTAACCAACAGATAAGCGATAATGCCGTCTGGCTCAGTGAGTAGAAATTCTGCTGAGCACGCATGATAGATCTTTAGTTCATCATGATGATCAACACAATTAATAGTTTTGAGCCGGGAAATCGATTGAAAAAAAAAATAAATATTCAAAGAGATGAAAAACGTCTAGATCTACACCGTAAATGATTTACCATTGAAGCTTTTAAGTCTTTTCTAACTGAGATTTAAAGATTCGGACCTCTGAACATATATAGCCCAGCTGTGTATCCAATCGTTTAATAGCAAGTTTGTAGGCTTATCCTAGGATATCATCTAGTCTAGAAGTCCCACCCAAGGCACTTTAATTTTTTTTTTCGTATTGAATCCTTTTAAATAAATAAGCATTGTTTATTATTATTATAATTTATTTAGTCTTCTTTCTCTGGCTTCTTAACGTTCGATGAGTTTTTCGATTTTCCATTGAGCAATTTAAACAAATACTGCATAAATATTTTACATATTAGGCAAATAACAGCTATCATGCAAATAAGAAATCCATAAACATCCAAGTTATTGGCTGCTATAAAACTCATGTGAACGAGTTGACTCTGCAAATGAACTGCTCCATGATGCCTCAGAACGTACTCAATCCAGTAGAGCACAGTTTGACGGGCAGTCATTGGCCGATCACGGAATAACTGAGAAAATGCTTTCACTTTTTGTGTATATCGGGGATTCTCGAGAAGCTCTTTGATGTTATCGTGAAAGGGTTTCTCTTCCAGAGTTAGCAAGTTCATACTTAAGCCAAATCCATCCTTAACCATCTTTCCAGCATTTGCTGGTTGGTCAGCGAACACTGGCAAGGAGAGCATGGGTTTTCCGTGAAACTGAGATTCAGTGATGCCTCCTCTTCCGGCATGATTGATGAAGAGGATGATATTGGGATGGGCTAGAATATCATCTTGAGGCAGCCACTTGGAGTAGAGAATGTTATCAGATTTGCCAGGAGTTTTATCCAGATTCTCCCACTTCCAGATCACTTTCTGTGTTAGCTTGGACAACACGTTGAACATATTTTGCACCGTTTCGGGCTTCAAATAGGCTCCCTTTAAATGGGTGCCCAGGCTAAGTAGGATTGCACCGTCTGTAGCGTTCTGTAGAAAGTCAGCAATTGGCTTTGGCAAGGGGTCAGGTTTTTCCTTGATTTGAATTCCTCCAACTTCAATTAGTCCTGGGAAGTTGGGGCGAATGGGACCCTCACTAATGCCATGAGAGTTGAACAGGACAAGTGAAACATTTTTATTGAGCGCTTCATATTTTGGCATCGACGGATCATCGCCGTAGAGTTGACTGCAAAAAGTTTCTATGGTTAAAATATTTTCCTTTCATTTTTGTGGGTTTTCACTTACTCGTAGTATTTAGCATTGTCTAAGTCAATAAGATAGTTAACTATATCGAACATACTGAGTATTATGTAGTTGTTCAATCGTTGCCTGAAACTCATGACTTGGCCTCTTTCGACGGATAGAAACATTGATGGAACATAGGCTTGTGAGTGGACATTGCCAAGCATCGGGTTGAATATGCCCGATGGGTACATCGACGTCGCCAACACCACGGGCACCTTCAGCTTCTGAGCGATGCCCATTTGAAAGCTATTGAAGCAGTAACCGACCATTACGAGATCGAACTTGTTATCCTTATTCTCGTAGACATCTCGAACGCGTGGATGTTTCATGATATTAAAGTTGATGTTATTCACTATAAAAATCTCCTTTGGCATGTGCAACAGAGCTGTAATTATGTTCGAATTGTCCCTCTCAGTCATGTTGGCTATGCTCTCCTCATGTGCCGCGTGTTCCTTCTCAGTTAGTGGGATGAATATATGGTTTAGATTCCTGTGAGTTACATGCGGCTTCAGAGTTGTGATCACCGTGACGTTGTGGCCATTCTCAGCCAGCACCTTCGCCATTGACATTTCAATGATCAAATGCGAAGGAGCAGGAAAGCTGAATACAGCCAGAATGTTTGCTCCACGCGAGAGATTGATCAGAAGAGTCGAAATCAGGAATAAAGTCTTGGCAGCCATGCCGACGGCTTCAAAGTTCACCGTGCACTGATCTCAAAACTCTTAGAACTAAGTCTTAAATGTAGCTTCGCTCAGAGTGCAAATAAGATAAATATTGAAAATTTGCCCAAATTTAAAGTACGACAATTTTAGAGCTGATAATTGGAACAATTGTTTGCCCGCAAACAGCGCAAACTGTTCGTATCACCGTTAGACTGCAGTAAGACAAGTAAGATAAGACCTAAAATAGGATTAGCAATTCATATTAGTTTGCAGTATTTTCGATTCGTTTCACCAGCTAACATATATAGGTTTATAGGCATTTAACTTTCTTCAGAGCAATTAACTTATCAACATAAATATATTTATTTATATTCTTATCAAAATTGTCAGCCATGACCCTGGTCAATTTGTTATTTGATAAGAGTTATCTGTCAGGTTCGCTATATCTTACGCCTTATCAATGCCAATTCATGATATATAATCTGTGCTAAATAATTGTGCCGACACAATGGCCTGTTTCACTTTTAGTATACTATCGCTTGCATTTGTTTTAGTTGTGCTTATCAGTGGCAGGCTTTGATTATTTAGATGTCTGTGGTCAAGGTGTGAGCGCAGAAATAATCGACAGTAATGTGACTGTGATGGCAATTTTTAAGTCGGTTGCTAAGCATACGCGATATCAATGTCTTTATTCTAGAGGAGATAGACTTTTGAAAGATTACCTGAACCATTAGGCAAAATTTGAGCAAGGCAAGCACTTATATGAGAGAGAGAGAGAATAATCAATTTAGTCTTGGCTCTGCAATATAAGCTGAAGTGGCCTGTGATGATAGCGGATACTATGTCACCTAACGTATTACCTCTATATTATATTATATGTATATTATGTATGAAAAAATGTTAACTGATAAGTTTTATGCAACGCATGAATTGCTATAAGTAAAGGAATTCCAAATAAGCTCGACTCTCAACTCCATTATTCAGAGAACATTTAGTTCTTCAGCTTGCATGCTCTTCAGTCTCTTCAGTTAGTGAGCATCCCATCTGACTGGCAGTAGCCAATCTTTTAAATCCTTTTTATTGTTATCTATCATATCCATTCCACACTCTACTCTACTACACTCTATGGCTAATTGCTACTAAGTCCAACTAGTCTAAATCTACCTTTTTCCCATATTCACTTCAGTCAAGGTAGGTGACGCTATTGCTGAAATACTTGTTAACTTTATTACATAAATTCGCAAAATTCTTTTGCACGTTGCAATGTTGCCGTCTAGGTTTATATTTCCCATACACAGTAAAATTTGCAAAAAAAAAAAAAAAAGATGGAGAAATTCTTCAAACTATCCAGCGTGCGCAATGAAAACAAAATACCATTTTGCAATAAGCAAATTTCAATTGAAATAGCAAAACGGCAAAAGGCATGCTGGGAGCTAGCCCCCCAGCCACCAGCGCCAATACCCCAATGCTCTTGCTCATGCTCCTGCTGCCGTTACCTAACCACACTCAAACCGTTCGTCCAGCATGGTCGATGGAACGTAGACGAGATTTCGGGTTATTTTTGCTATATAGAAAAAAAGTAGTACAACAAAACATAGTAGAATGTATAGTCGAAGATTGAATGCTCTAAATGAAAGGAGTTTTTAAGGTGAAATTTAGTTGATGTGGATTGATTATCAAATCAATTTTGAATATTGAAAATATTTTTAGAAACATAGAAAAGAGATTTCCTTATAAAGAACCAACTTGTAAATAAATAGAGCTAAACATTCAAAGTGTAACCTATTGTTAGGGTCATAAATTTGGCATAGAAAATGATTTTTAAAAATAATAAAAAATGCCTAATCAATTCAGTTCTGCCTAATAAGATTCTCCTTTCCACCAAATATGACTTGCATGAATTTGTTTTCCTATTCACGAACAATATCATTCTCTTCAGCATCTTGATGAAAATAGTGTGAAAAATCTTAAGTCTTACTCCTTCGCCTAACAAATTTCTTGGCACAAATACTCTCTGTAAGTGTATCTAACTGTAAGGAATTCGAGAAATCTGTGCAATTGTTTTATGTAGTTCGGTCGGGTATGTGCGCTTTTCTGCAAATGGACACGCCAATCGAAGGGACGGAAGGACGCCGATGGGCTGTGGTATGAGTGGCCGAACTGAGGAGTGTGCAGCAAGCGGATACTTCAATAACATTTGCAGACAACAAAAATAGCGAACCGCGTGAAATATTTTCGTAATTAATGCTGCAATTGGAATATTGGGAGTCCACAACTAGCATCGGCTGCATTTACCACGCGTTCAATCATTTTTATTAACTGCCAGGTGAGAGAGGCAACAATTTCATTAGGTTTTCATCCCGAACAATTTCGAGAGCACACACAAGCGCAAATATGTTTAAAAATTTGTAAAAATATCAAAATACCTGGTGAGCTGTTGACTCTTTTTGCCTCTGCTTCTTTTTTCATTTTGTTTCAAAATACTCTTAAAATATTTATAATTGAAAATATGATTTACACTTAGCTGGGCATTTTCAGCAAGTGGCTGACAGGATATGAGAAAAAAAAAACAAAAACAAAATAAAATGGAAAAGAAAATGGACAGAAAAATAACAATTTGAGCTCTCTCTTTCTGTTGGATGAATCCGCAAACAATTTCAGCTGATGAAATGTTATTTGCATGATAAAACTGAACGAGAATAATATTTGAAAGAGGTGTTAATAGAAAAAATTGCCATATACATACATATGTACTTAAATTCTTTTGCTAGCATTTTAATGATATTTAATAATAAATATTGAAAAATGTATAATAATGCGAATAAAAATATTATTATTAAAATTTTATTATTAATAATTTATTTAAATTATAGAAGTTTTATCTAAAATTGTAAATTATAATTTTCATATTATACTTTTGTTCATACTACTGCTAAAAGGAAATTTATTTGAAATTTTTGTCTTTTTATTATAAATTATTTTTATAGATTATGAAATATTTGCCATTAATAAATATTGATATTGATTTATTGATTATGTTGATTTAAAATATAAAAAAATTATACACACATATAAATTTATTTTTTAATAAAATTTAAAATAAAATTATTAATAAAAAAAATTATTTATTTTATTTTAATCCCCCAACCCATTAAAAAAGGGAAAAAAGGGGAAAAAATTTTTTTTAAAAATATTTAAAAAGGAGGAGGGGGGGGGGCCAAAAAAAAAAATTTTATATATTAAAAAAAAAACAAAAATAAAAAAAAAAATCCCCTTTTCCCGTTTTTCCCTTTTTCCCGGTTTTTTTTTCTTTTTTTTAAAAAAAGCGCTCTAAAAAAAAAAAAAAAAAAAAAAAAAAAAAAATTTTATATTTTTTTTTATAAAAAAAAAAAAAAAAAAATATAAAAAAAAAAAAAAAAAAAAATTAAAATTTAATTTATTAAAAAAAAAAAAAAAAAAAAAATATAAAAAAAAAAAAAAAAAAATTTTTAATAAAAATTTTTAAAAAAATATTTTAATAATTTTTTTTTTAAAATAAAAATAAAATTTTTTTTAAATTTTTTTTTTTTTTTTAAAATTTTAAAAAAAATTTTAAAAAAATATTTAAACACTAGGCTTTTTTTGAATAACACATATGGATAAACTGCTGGCCCAACAAGTTGATCAAAATTGTAAAAGTTATTAAACAACTATATTATAATAAATTATGCAAAGAGAAGGTTGTGTTTTGGTTGGGTATGTTGTGTAATAATTTTTATAAAAGAAAAAAAGTTTACTTGTTAATTTTAATTTTACTATGGAACCAATGATAGAAGCTAGTTTATTCTTCTTTTCAAGTTTCGATAGCACATATTTCATCTTACTTAAACTATTTTACACAAATATTTTCTTTTCTAATCAAACAATCATTATTTAAGTAATATTTTAGTATTTCTTAATGCAGCTTAAAAATAAATCTTTAATTTTTAAGCAGCTAATAATATGTATATAAAAATATGTAATAAAATAGTTTCAATATATAAAAATATATAATAGTAATTTATGAAAAATTATACAAAATATTGATATATTGAAAGTCTAAAATAAAAATTGATTTGATATTAATTCATTTCAAATAAATTTGTATTTATTTTACTTTAAAGTGCAAATTGAAAATTTTATAATTAAATTTTTGTAAATTTTGTTTTTATTGTGAAACAAATTTTTACTCACAGAATGATCTAAAATTATTTTTCGATATTCTCGTCAAAAGGTAATCATTTAACTATCTTTTATGTATATATTGTAATAGATATAAACTTAATCTTCTTACCGACTTTCTATTATTTATATTTTATATTCTTAAAATTATTTCAAAATATTCCTTCCACTTTCAGTCATATTATTCATTATTCAATTACCATTCAACTACTTATTAAACCATATAAGCCCTAGACAAATAAAAGACTTCCTGCTTCACTCAAGGGCTGCTGCTTCACATACACTGACATTGCTCGATCAGAATCTATTCTTCCTTTTCATTTTTTCAACATATTTATATGCATATGTTCTCAAAATATTTATCTATCTTTAATTTATTTAATTGCATAATGCGGCACTTGAGTGTCAGCTCATGCATATGAATTTCATTCAACTAATTTGATTTGCAATCCGGTTTCCTAAACTTCCCTTCGACTATAGAAAAGAACTAGTCCTGTTTATACAAAAAAAAAAAAAAATAAAACTGTTCCCATTAATGTGTTGCTGTTGGCAGTTTGTTTAATAAAATGTGGAACAATGAGAACTAGAAGCGATCCCGACTACCTTGAACAAACATTAAACGAAACGCAGTTCCAGTGAAAACCTTTTCAAGTACTTTACATACCCCGACAAAAAAAAAAAAAACCCAACCAATCTCTGAAAAGAATAAAAAAACTCGCAGCGTCATGGGCCTTGTCAAATGAAAACATTTTACGCAGTAGTCAGAGAGCATAATTCATAAAGCCGCAGGGGATACGAAGATCCTCGTACCACAAACTCCCTTTCGCTGTCCCATTCCCAGGCCGATGGCAGCTTGTGATGCGTGTGATATGCGTAACCTACCCTACAACAGTCTCAACCTCAAGTGGCAATGGCAACTGATATGTCTCAATCAGAAGTTTCTCTCTCTCTCTCTCCCTCGGCTCTTCTCTAGCAATTTGCACCCCGCACGTGTCCCGTGCGCAATTGCAATTACTTTTGGTTCACCGTTTTAACGATGGGAAACTGCATTTTCCGCCTCGGGCACGAAACTTTCGCGCACTTTGCCCAAAATTCAATTTCGATTATATGCCCACTACTGAAAGGTTTTGCTTGCGTGGGAAAATCGTTTGCTGCGGTTTGTCTGTCAAAAATTTCCCTTTTGTATATGTGTATTATTTTTTTTGCTGCTGTTGCTGCTCAGATCATTGTGGGCGTGGCTGTGTGAATTGCGCAATTTTAAATTACTTTCATGTGTTCTCTGCGCTGAATTATGGCAAAGAGACAGCAACAGCGACAGCGACGTCGACATCGACGCGTGCCCCAGCTGCAGCCAGGCTCGGGATTTTCAATTTTTGCATTGTTTGGCCAGAGTTCTTCTCTTTCTCTCCCCCTCTCCCCCTTTCTCTGCTGGACTTTGGTATTGCATTTCATTTGTTTTGCTTTTGTGGACTCAGTGGGTGGGTGGCTTGGGCGGTTCGGCTTGTAGGTAATTCAAATTTGTTGCTGCGTAAATTGAATTGCTGCGAAAGCGCATAAACATTCCAATCAATTTGTTGGCCAAATGAATTATGCATTGGAAATTTCGTGAATTCGGTTTTTGGACCCAGAACCAAATTCATTTTATTGGTTGTGGTCGTTGCCACAGCGCGGCACAGTAACTATTTATTAGCGAAATATGTGGAGAGTTTCGTAAGCATGAGCTTTTGGCTTGATATCATTATTAAAGGGTTAGAAGTTTGAGGGAATATCGCAGGTTTGATTGATATTGCCTAAATGATCTTAAAAGTGTAAAGAGAGATCCAAAAGTTGAATTTGTAAATGTTACATGCATCCACTTGCCAAATATGATGCTGTAGTGTTGACAACTTGAGCAATTTGAATAGAACAACCAAACCGTATGGATTGCTATCTAGGTGTATTAATACTCAAAGACAGGGTGAAAGAAAAAGTGAGAGAGAGTGACAGAGAAATTTAGGATTTAGAAAGGTATTAAATTAAGACTTATGCTTTAGCTCTCACGCTGAGAACGTTTTGCTTTACTAAGTCAAACTACAAGTTGAGTTATTCAACAATGCGGCTCCCATAGCATACCCCATGAGCACAGCCCATGAGCACAGCTCAGGAGCAGAGCTCAGGAGCACATTCCAAGCGCAACCCAAACGTTGCCCAAATATTCCCAATAACTTGATGCATAAACTACGCAATAAACTTTTTTTTGTAGCTAAATTATTTACTATCTACATGTAAAAGGACCGCAAAATTTTTTAAATAGCAGCTCTTTGCAAGTTGAAGGGTATTGCCTAGTTGGGCAGTCTCAACTGCTGCACTCTTACTTGTTATGACAACCGCTATACCTAGAAACATATCTTAATTAGACTCAAAGCTCTGATTTGCAGAGATCTCTAAGAATGTCTGAGAATGTCTAAGTCTGATGAGGTACTTTTACAGTGAAAAGCACATAATAAACTCTCTCATTTATATAACACTGCTCACGATTATTTCTGTCTGTGTCTGTGACTTTATGACTTTGTCTGTTAGTACACATTTAGAGATTACACATAGAGCTTCAAGCAATGCTGTGCTATGATATGGCAGGCTTGGTAAATATACATTTTATGGAATTCTTTTTAGCTAATATATGTAACAAAGATCAATCAAGAGACTAGATTTCCTTCTCACCATGGTTCTTTAAAACTGATAATATAACTAGAAATGCTTAATCATTTGAAAAGAAGTTAGTAACAACTCTATTTTTTTTTAATTTATGGAATTAAGTTAAATATATAAAAAAAAATTTGCAGACATTCTGGAAGGCATTTTGAAATGATGTTATCAGGTGGATAAGCAAAAGTAAGCAGAGACAGTTTAGTTTATTTTATAACTAATACCAGTTTGTTATGTTGTAGATATTAAATAAAATTTTCATAAAGAACATAATCTATTTTATATTAATTTTTTAGCTAGCTATATTTATTTGGTATCTATCCTATAGGACAATCATCAATTTATGTTAGCTTTATATTTACATTTTTATATTTAGTGACTGGGGAGGTAGACTTGGGTGTAGTGGCTAGGGGTTAAATGCTAGCGATGTGAAAGGTTAGAGCAATATCTGATTGACTGATTTCATAGTCAAATATATATATATATATATATATATATATATATATATATATATATATATATATATATATATATATATATATATATATATATTATATATATCCACATATATACATTATTATCTACATTTATCTCTCTCTCTCTCTCTCTCTCTTTCGCTCTAACCAGCATTAATATGCCAACAGCAAAGCCATCTGCATGCGTAGTCCATAAATGCATTTGATTTCATTTGATTTTTGTTAAAATTCACTTTGCTAAGCCTTATTTGGACAAGCGTCGAATAATTAAACATTACAATTGCGTGCTTGTTTCCTTTATTTTTTACTATTTTGCCAACACTCTGGCGAATGGCGATTTAAATAAAAATCCGGCCATCCGCAATAGTTGGCCACAGAGCGAAAGCACGAAAAAATTGTGCGGGGGCAAAAAGTGTTGGCCAAGTTAAAATCAATAATCCTTAAAAATACAATACTTTACGCATAAATAGCTTCCGTTTTTTAATATGCTGCCCGGCGACAGGCAGTGAAAAAAGCCCATTGAGAATGGGAAACGCACAGGATTTACTTTTTTTTTTGTCGCTCGCAACGCGACAACCAATTTGTAATCAAAGTAATTTTAATGCAAATTTTATATGTTGCTGCACGTAACTGCAGCTGCAGCCAATGTGGGCGTGGCTATGGGTGTGGGCGTGGCCATGGCCAACTGGCCGCAGTCAGTAATACAAAAGCCGTAAATAAATACAAAAGTGACCCAGCGCACACAAAGGGTAGCGAAAACACGGCTACGGACGGCAACTCGACTCCGGGATGCGCCACGGTTTGTTTATTTAAATGATTTTATGACTTTTCCCCAAAAAACCAAATGGTGACAACTTGTGGCGCTAAAAGTTGAAAGTTTTGTGGCCAAACAAAATGAACATAAAAAAAAACACCCAAACATAAAAAAGTATTCGAAAAAAAAATGAAGGGAGAACGGAATGTGAGCCCAAAACCGAACTAGAAATTCACTCACAGTCGAGAATAGCTACAGACTGGCAGAGCTTTAACAGATTAACTTAGTTACGAGCTTAACATTCGAGGTATTTGCTGATGCTAACGTTAACATAGAAATATTTTGCATAGGACTTGACCTAAAGTCAGTTGATAGCTACGTAAAGGCCTGAATAAGCTCATGGCATTATTCTATATTCCATAATCTAAACTAAAGATATATTAAGTATTATAGATATTTTATAATTTTATTATCATTTATCATTTATTATTTTTTTTTTAATTTTTAATTAAGAGTTAATTTTTAGTCTCTAATCTTCATTTTTTTATTTCTTTCAACGCCTGGCTTATATTAATTAATATTAATTTAAGCGTTCATTTTAACATAAAGATAATCTAAAATAAATAAAATATATATAATTATAGATAAAGTGAACACAAATTTTATATTAAATGATAAAGCAATGTCTATAAGTGTTAGATTTCTACAGTTATATGACACCTATGGGCAGTCAAAATAATATACTTATATAATTTATAATCAAATAGCTAAGTTTGTGAATTATTTTAACAATTACATTTTTACATTAGGCACAAGTTTAATAGTTGCTTAATAATAGTCAACGAAAATCACTCAATGCAAAGCATTAGGCAGTCGATGTGTAACCTGTGCTAAAGGCCATAATTTCTATTTGGAAACTGTGTGCTATTACTTAAACAAAAAAGTGTGAAACTAGTAAAAAATACAGAATTAATTCTCTTTGACTGAATATGACTAGCTTTTACCTTGACTGTGACTTGCAGACGGTCAAGGAGCGACTCGCAAGCTTCTAGTATGTGATGATTGTATTTTTACTCACATTTTAATCATTATTCTGTGGAAAAAAAACTAAAATTGTTTGGTATGTTAGACATTATATATTATATTAAATTAAGAATTTGATTGTTAAAAGAAATATTAATAGATTTTTATATAGAGTCTTAGATACTTTATTCAGCTTGTGTGGTGTCAAGGCTCAACGAGACACCAAATTTTACAGCAGTAGAAGATTGATTTCTTAACAAAAATTATATTATATCTAAGTCATATTCAAGAGTAACCCGTATTGGCAATTGATTAACTTTGAGTTCTTGATATAAACTTATGATATTCTTTCAATAGACTTATTTGCCAGTAGAACTATATCTTAGCATCGCAGATTACATCAAACTAATACAAACTTTCCTTCCTACCATAGCCTCCATCTGCAGATAAGACATTAAATTCCACTCTTCCTCCATATCCTTTACTCAAGTCCAACTTAGTGACACAATTAATGTACCCGCTGCAGAGTTCAGTGATAAACCAAAAATTGTTGCACTCAGACGAACAGCACCTGTGGTCTGCTTCGGCAGGGCTACAAAGGCACCGTGGAAACTATAAAATGAGCAAATGGACAACAAAAAGGTATATATACATACACACATATACGACATACATATATACAGCCAAGCTGGTCCATAATTTGAGCCGACAAATTTTTGGTTGCTTTAGGTCGCATAAATTTTCCCATTGAGAGAACCCGGGCCACATTAGGCATCATTAGCTGGCAGAGAATTGTGGTTAAGGTGCGGCCACTGGCGCGGTAGTCGGGCAATCATCGGCTACCTACGATAGGGGCCCACACGCATAACCGCACGGCCTGAGAATCGGCCAAAAGTCACATGTGCGAGCAAAAGGAAAAAGGACAAGAAGACGCACCGGCAGCGTTTAGGTCAGGTAGCCGTTTTCTTTTTCTTGGGAAATTGCTTTGAAGTAATTATGTAATTGACTTTCGGTTTTCAGGACGAGCTGCGAGGCCTCGGGGCGCCATCAACAGCAGGCAGGAGCAGGCCAAAGGCATTCGGCTGTCATTTTTAAAGCCATTGTCCTTTCCCATTTCAGTTGCCATCAATTGTCAGCTTCCGTTCTCATTTGTTATTTGTGGCCAAGGCAGTTTCCTTTTTCTTTCCTTTTTTTTTTATATATATTTATTGTTTCTTTTCTTTTGCTTTTCGGCTCGAGTACGTGGCATATGTCGGCGATTATGACATTTTGGCGGCATTTTGATGGACAGCCGCCACGGAGCCTCGATTCGCTCTTGTCAAGTATCAGTTATCATAAATTCTGATATGGCCTGCATTAGTTAGTTATTTAATGGTTCATTGCTTCATCATAGCAATAATGATGCTGCCACAGCAGCAGCTGCTGCGCTGTCTCTCTGTATCATTTGTCGCTGGCAACGCGTCACGGCTGAGTGTCAGCTTGCCACACAAATGATTTCGCATAGAATAACTGACAAAAGGTTGCGTATGAATGACGGCATCCAAAGGAGTTAATTATTTGGGATTAGATATTTCTTGGAATATCAATTTTTTGTGCTTCTTTAGCAATCAAAGCAATAATTTTGAGAAATATAATATAAATTGCAAGTTATATTATTTTTAATTATTTTAGAATATGTTCATATATTTGAACTTTTTATATTTTTAAAATAAATAATATTGAAATTTTTATATTTTTTATTATTATATCATATATTATATTAAATAAACATTATTTATTTATAAAATTATATTTTATTATTAAATAGTTGGCTATGTAAATCCTGCTACATTTCGCTATTACAAATTATGGTTTATAGATGAAAAATAAGCAATAGTTAAAATATATTATAAAAATACTTTTTTTTCTGTCCTATAAAGTAAGGTTTAATGGTCACTCCCTGTGAATGAGAATTTTATTAATTTTTGGTAAATCAATCGAAAGACTACACAAATTATGCCTTAGCTGCAAACTTTTTACATAAGTCTGCTAAAGAACATTGAAATACTTTTAAAAAGAAAGGTATGAGAAAGTTCATATATAGTAGATATTATTATATGCTGCATATATATCTTATGGTATCTGCTACGTCTCTACATTCCAGCGAACAATCTGCATAGTGTCTCGTTGCCTTGTCTCAATCAGGCAGCCCTACACATAGCACAGCTTTTGAAATTGGAAACCACGCTTGTAAGCTGATACGGACGGACGGCAGCAACTGAATGAAATCGATTTTTAAACACATTTCAGTTGCATTTGCTAGTTGCCTCGCTGTGGCATTTAAATTTAAATCAAAAGCGACAAATGTCAAAAAGACAACAACAACAGAGACAAGGTGTAGAACAAGCGTTTGTTGTTGTTGTTGTTGCTGTTGCTGTTGCTGCTGGAACTGTTATTTAATTATGCGCTAAGCTGTCAAGTGACATGGGTGCAGTGCAGCCCGTCGGATACAACTCTTGTTACATTTAAATAAGCTGGGCAACCCCTTCGACCCACGCAACAACTGTCGATTTAACCAACAACAAAAAAATCCGCTTGACATTGATGGCAACCAAATTGACATAGAAATTTGTTTGTTGCATTCCTGGGGGTTAAGCACTTTGGTCGCCTATTCGCTTTTCGCTTTTCATTTTCTTTTTCGATTGTTTTTTTGACAGTTTCTAATTGCTTGCCAAGCGATTTCCGCTGGCTGTCAAAATACTCAACGCAAACTTTGACGATGCTGGGCGCTATTGGGTGAGACTGGGCGAGCTGGCCGCGGCCACGAGTGCACTCTCCTCCAGTGGGCTAATTTGCAATTAGGCCAGCCGAAATGAAATCAATGCATTGCTTGGCCCCCGCCCTCGAGCTGCGCCTTAATTGAAAACGGCACAGGAGCAACTTTTAATGAACCGAGCAGCCAAAAAGAAAAACAAGACTGAAATAAATAAGAAGTGCATTTAGCTCAAGCATTCAGTTATGCAAATGCTCTACAAATTTAGAAGAAAATTAGGTTGGGTTCTAGAAAAAATGTTTTGAAATCAAAATGTAGCCGAAAATAGAAAATTTTATCTTTAAATATAGCTTACGAAAATTTAATATATTATTTACATAAATAGTTGTATATTTTATACTAATTTATGAGATTCTTTTGCATTTAGTATTATAAAATATTTATATTTATTTATATATATTTATTATTTAAGTGTTTAAAAAATAATTATTGATTATTAATTAATTTTTGCTACTTATAGGTGAAGTGTGTGTATAGTGTATACTTTAAAGCTTAACTAATATTATTTAGTTGTAAAGTTAGTATTTAGTTTTAAATATTATCAGTTTTTTAAATAAATACATATCTTTTAACTAATATTCAATTTTAATTAAAATTTAATATTTATTGTTTCGAAAACTATTTTATATTGTTGTATATATTTAAAAATATATTTTTAAACTAATAATTAATTTTTCTTTTGTCTTTAATTATTTCGTATAATTAATTTTTCTTTTATTATTTTATTTTTTTGATATATTTCTAAATTTTTCTTTCGTTAATCAATTTTATTATATATTATATATATTTCATATATTTTTTTATATATATATTTTTATAGATTTTCTAACTAAAATTTGGTTTAACTGAATACAAAATATATATTTCTGCCACATACCAAATTTACAAAAAAATAATCCTAATTTATAACTATTATTTCTATAATGTAATGGAAATTAACATTAAATATATAAATTACTATACATTTCCACTTCCAATTCTGTTGCAAACTGCTAGCTATATTTAGGCAACCTCAGATTAGTAAAGGTAGCAAGAAGACGCGAAAATGCAAAATTTAGTTCATTTGTTTGCCAAAGTTGTTCAAGTCGAAAACTTTGTAGTTTTTGTTTTTATGCTCGCTCAAGAAACAGAGAGAGTGTATATTTGTTCTATATGAGAGACTTGAGATATGGAACATATACTTGTAGCTATCCTGAATATATACAATCCTGAAATTATTTTAAATAATCCCACAAGGAGCCCCAAATTTATGAACTTCTTGTTGACTCAAAAAAATATATATTATTATATAACTATATATAAGTAAAAAACTTGTTTTGAATTTAAAATCTATAATTTATACATTTTATTCAGCTAAATCACTCTTGAACTCCTTTTAAGAGCCGCTCATTGGGACATGGCTCTTATATAATATTTATATTCAAATAAATTCTGCAGTCTTTAAACCGTGAACGAGTATCATGCAATCAGCCAAGACTCTTTGGCTTGTTTTCTATTTTTCATTGAGCATTGCTTAAGAAATTGAAGTTCTTGCCAAAAATTTGGGCTAAGTGAAAGTGCAACTTTGGCAGAACTCAACTCAGCTGATGGAGATTTTCTGGCTGCGCTGCTGGGGTCAATTGAGAGCTGGAGTGAAGAACTTGCTGAATTGGCGCTGAGGGTAGCCATTAAAATGCCAAGTTGTTAACATGCCCACAACTAAAATGGGCCTAATGAGCCAATAAATTTGGTTAAAAACCCCCAAAGAGCTCGGACATAAATACAAACACACTCACACACACACACACATATATATGTGTGTATATATAAATACATATGCAGCTTGCACTGGGCCATAAAACAGTTCCAAGTAGCTACAACTCTTTGGCTGCATTTCAAGATATTCTCATTTTTATGGCGTGGCCCTAACAAATTCTGTTTTGGTTTTTAATTAAGGCGCAGCAGCAACAGCAACAGCAACGGCATTCAAAGTCAGTTCCATTGATCTTTTGTTTGTGCTGCGCGTTTTTTATGATGGCATCTGGCTAGATTTGTGGCTGCTGTTGATATACGATATGAGGGTTTGGTCGCCAACAATTTAAGTGTATCGCTGCCCCACAGGCGACCAATGCTGCTGTCGACGCTGGTTGTAAATTCTTCTATAAATGCTCAAGGTTCCAGGTGAAGCTGCCCCAATATTCTTATATGTCATCATAGACATAAGCGAATATTTTTTAAAGATTTCGTTACGGAAATTTAAAAATAATTTTTAAAATTTCTTTATACTAATTCTTATCGAGTCTAACTGTAATTTACAATTAGCATATGCTCATGAAAGAGCTCCTGTTAAAGGTGTGTTCTAATGATAATATGATAAATGGTAGTATTGCATTAATATCAAGAGTCTCCAAACAAAAAATAAGCTAGCTCCAATGTCCAGTATTTAGTATTTCTTATTACTTTCAATAGAGTAGCAGCTATTATTTGTAAGAAAAGGAAAAAAACTATTGATGCAGTTGCCAAATGGACATTGTGAACCGATTCGTTTTTTGGATGAATTACATTTTTCACTTCACAGCCATATGGCATACCGACAATGCCTTCAGTTAGTTAAGTTGGAATGAAGCAAAAATCAAAAATCGATCAATAATAAAAAATATTCAAAATACTTAAAAACGGAGTTTAAATATTAATATTATTTTATATTAAATTAAACTAAATTTAATTTAAATAAAACAAAAATATACTATTTTTTTCATAATAAATCAAGTATTACTAAATTTATTAAAATTTTAGAAATATGAAATAGATCACATGCTGACTCTTGGAATAATAATTAAATTTAAAGTATAAATATAGTTATATATATACATATATACTCTTAACTTTTCTGACTGTTCCGTATGCTATTGAGTGAAACAACAGCAGTGAAAGACCTGCGGCTATGTGCACCTGCCATGCAAAGTGAGTTCATTCTAATTGGCAGAAAGACTACAAAAAAAAAAAAAAAAAAAAAAAACAAAAAAAGTGAAGCATTTCTATGCTGTTCACTCTCTCCCTCACGCCCACTCTCACTCTCATTCAGGCACTCGCCCTGCCTCTCTCTTGGCGTTTATCTCTGTCACTGGCATAATTGATTTTGGCGATAATTGATTTGATTTGGTAACAAGAGAAAACGCTGATTTTTCAGTGTGCGCTCATATACGTGCCACATCAGCAGCAAAGGCGGTGGACAATGCCACACAGCCCACACTTGCAGCATTCAGCGGGCAGCGGGAACCGGGCAGCAGCCAGAATGCAAGCTGCAACTTGCAAGCCATCGAGTCATCGATGGCATCGTTGTTGTCGCTTTATGGTCGCCGAGTTTACGGCATCGAACACCCAGTCGGAGAGTTATGGCAGCTAGTGAAAATGAAAAGTCAGCCAGCAAATTGGGTCAGCGCCATGAAACTTGACACACTGAAATGGGCGAAAAAAGATGGGGGATGCAAGGCTGCAAGTCGCTGTCGTCGTTGCAGTCGGCAGCCCAAGCCAACTTTTACAGCTTGGCAATTTTTGCCATGTTACCAAGTTGCCAAGTTGCAACTGGCAAGTTGCATCAATGACAGCAAATGCAGAATCAACTAGTTGTCTCTCGCTCTCACTGTAACTTTTACAACTCTCTCTCTCTCTCTCTCTCTCTCACACACACACACACACACTTTTGTGCTCTGCTCTGTAATTGTTTTAAATTAATTTCTCAAATGCGAAACTTTTAATTGTTATCGAAACGAGAATTCAATGTGCATTGCTGCAGATAGAACAAAGAGTGAGGCAAAGCCCAGGCGAAGGGGCAGGATGGGGGGGTTGACGGCTTGCAGGCACTGTGAGAAAATGGCCCGTCAGCTAATTGAAAACTTGAACTTTCCAAATGAATGAAACGATTGTAGTTAAAAGTCATAATTAGAAATCATTGCATGAGTTCTCTCAACCAAATTGTAATTAAAAGTATATTACATAATATGCCTGGACTTGGACTGATTTAGACTTAGATTTTAAGCATAGTATTAAAAATATAGTTTTGCCTATTTTTTTTTATTTTAAGGTAAAATATTAATGTTTATAATAAAATAAAATATTTATAATATACTGATTACCAAAATAAAATATGAAAAATAAAATAGATATTTATCAATAGATATTAAAAATATTTATTTTATAATAACATAAAATATTTATAGTATTTTAAAAATATTTTTAGTAAAATGAATTATTAAAATAAAATATTTCTATAAAATATATTTTTAAATATTTATGTATATAAAACAAAACATTTATGTAACATAAATAAATAGTTTAAATTATTATTTAGTTAACAAAATAATAAAATAAAATATATATTTGAAATATGTATATATTAAGTGAAAAAATATTTATATTTTAATATTTATTGTATAAAATATTTAAATAAAATTTTTATAACAAAATGTATAATTTAAATATTTATAATAAAATAAATATTCCATTTATTTAAGCATCGAATAGAATTTTCAGGCAGATTTGCCTCGGTCTTGGCTTAGTTTGTTTCTTTATCATTTTCGTTTTACTTGGCTTCAATTTCCACTCGACTAGTCGAGTGAGTGAGAGGTAGAGGGAGCGAGCGAGAGAGAAAGACGTGCGTCCATGGCATACTTAAATCTTTCAACTCTGTTGCGTTTCTCTGTCAACTCCAGTTGCTCATTGCGAAGGCGATTCTCTGCTATGCAAACTTCAAAACTTCTGTCATGACCATAAGATTCGTTTCGATTACAAATCGCCAGACGTGACTGGCATTTCGACTAGCGCCGAGCAGAACGGCGCTGAGCGGGGCAGACGGACGCACTTCATCCGCTGCCACGGGCAGCAGAAGAGCATAAAAACAAAAGCGAAAAGAAAAAGGAACGAACAAAATCTGTTCGCATTTGAAATTTGCATTTCAATTTAAATTTGGCGCGCGCGGCGACATTTTTAAATCGTGTGACGCGAGCAGCTTCAACAGATTTTTAGGCTACTCTCACGTTCCACAAATGATTTTCAATTGACTGCGAGGCAGTCTCTTTCAATAACCATCTGATGCTCGCTCAAGTTTTTTAAGCAAAATTAATTTGAATAGTAAATTTGCGAGGTGGAATTCAGTGGTAGCTAATTAAGTTGGGTGAAACTAATTAACCTAAACTAACTATTCTTAAATGATTTCTTTTAGCATTTAGTTTATATTTAACTTTGTTAAAAGCAAGAATTTATTTTGCAATTTTTTAGATTAATAAATTTGGCAAGCTTTGCTCTATCAATAAGTAAAAGATATTAATTAATCGAGCAACCAGGCTATTAGTTCCATAGGCAACACAAAGATTTATATTCAGGCTTAGCTACCATTCAACAGATCTAGTAGACATCAAAATTCAAAATGCCTTTCATATTTGATTGCCTATGACCAACATTAAATAAATAAAACATATTTTTTGAACAGAAAACATATAGTTAGTAATTCTTAGGAATTCGCTTTTAATAAAATGTCTCAATATCTATAGCTGGAAATATCTATATATAATAAAATTCAAGTCAAACTGCAGTTTCAATAAATAATAGTCATTGACGTTGTCATGCATTTGACTTAATTATCTAATTTAATTTGTGAAGTATTTTTATGTCATGAGAGAACCTGAGGAGAGTGTAGAGTGCGCGAGCATTATTATTGATCTTATTGCCATCTAACAAGCACTTTTATTTGAGTAGATTTACAATTTCTATGAGAATTTCTATGAGCGGGCATATAAGCTCGCTCTCCACGCTCAGCCCGCTCTTCGTATAGCTGTGAGTCACAACTTGTGACAGAAATTAACAGAACAATAACAGGGTGAAATTGACACTAGGCGCGATCGGTCGTGTTTAAGTTGTGCTGCTAGTGAGAAGAAGGCAGAAAATCGCAATAGGTTTGCTTCGACGAAGATGATACTAACTTTTAAATGAAGAAGCAAATATTGAACTCGTAATCAATAGAATCAATTGGATTTAAGTAAATATTTGGCACGAATAAGTCTACATAAATAAATAAATATATAATAAACTATATAACTTTGCATTGATTTGTAAATAAAGAAGAGTAATGATATTTGATATAAAATTAAATATTTATATAACTTTAATTTAATATATGTTATAATATTTTGAAACTAAACTAGATCATTTACTAATTTATAGAATTTTTAATATATTTTTCAGCATTATTAAATATTTAATTTGATAACATTTTTATATTCCTTAAATTTATTTTAAACACTAAAATTTATTTTTAATTTTAGCTTTAAAAATTCTTTTTATTTAGCACTTTGCTGCCTAAACTTTTGTTAAACCCAAATGCTAACTCTCTCCCTCCCTCTCTCTCTCTCCCTTCGTAATTTTTCCTGCGAATTGCACACCTTTTAATTGCCAACAATTGTTCTTCAACTGTCCACTTTTCCGCCCGTTTCTCTCCGCCGCCACGCCCACTCCTCTGCCAGCTCATCTAGCTTCTTCGTTAAGTCCACTTTTCAGCTTATTAACTTGCCCAGCGCTGCCCGTTTGCACTCAATTAAAATTGGCATAGAATTCTGAGCTTTGCATTTCACGTGCTTCTTCTTGAAAACTTGACAGCTTTTGCAGCTATATGCTGCTGCTGCTGTTGCTGCTTCTTCTTATTCTTTTGGTTATTCTTCTCGTTCTTTTGCTTATCCCAATTGCAATTCCTCCTTCGTCCTTTTAGCCACTCAACTGTTATACAATTTGTGCTCATTCATCGCTCGCGGCTTGAGCCTAAAAATGGCTTCCTCTTTTAGAGACCGAGCAGAAGAACTTTTAGCTAATTTCATGGAATTGTTTGGCCACCAAGGCACGAGCGGGGCAGCTGAGAGAGGAGGAGAAGGCGAGAGATTTCAAATGGGACTGGAACTAAGCACAAACCGGGACAGGCAGCAGCTGCAACTGCAACTTTTACACATTCTATGCAATTTGCCGTGGCTCACATTTCAACCTCCAGCTACAGCTACAGCTAGAGCACCACAATCCACAGAAAGACCCAAAGCAACCAACCATCCACCCACCCATCCGCCGAGCAGCTAGGGAGAGTATACTATCCGCTTTGCATTCATATTTAAAGCGCAGAGTGAGAAGGCGCGTTTCCCATTCAACGTCGCTTTTGAAAACGTAAAATTTCTAATTTTATTTGCCCAGGCACTGTACAAAAGCATCCTGGCGTGCGCTTATTATCCTGTGCGTGCGTTGCGCCCTGCCTCCCTGCAGCCTACTCCCACTCCTTGGCCCTCTTACCCCACCACCAATGCCCACGGCAACTGCCCAGCTGCCCAGCTGCAGAGCTGCCGAGCTGCCCAGCTGGGCATTGTTCGAGCCTGGGCCCTGGACATGGGCCCGCTGCTGGGCATTGCTTTTAATGCCTATTAAGCCTAGCAATTAGTGAAGTATTGGTTTTTCAATGGCTCTATGAACAGAAGGATGTATTAGCGGGCGTGTAGTTTGATTTATAGTCGAGAGTTATTGGAAAAAAGAAATACAAATACAAAACAAGAGAGAAATGTGGGCTCGGCGCGCTTTCAAATGTTGCACAGACTTGCAACAAACTTTCGAATGAGCCATTGAATCGAAGTTTATATTCGAGGGGCTTGTCAAATGGTTTAATGTAAACGAATACGATCGAGCGATGGAATATAGGAAGTAAATTAAATAATAGGATTAGTCTTTCCCACTTACCTACAGCTATGTGATTAGTTTTTAATTTTTCGGCATTAACTGAATAACCAATAATTTTTTAAATACAAAAAAAATTGTTAAAATTAAAACCTTTGATCAATTATTAAAAATAATAGCGGAATTATTTTTTGAGAATTCCAAATAAGTAAATTATTCTAAATTATCTAAATTATTCTAAATGAAACAATAAAAATTTATAAAAAAATAAAATAAAAAATAAAATAAACAAATATATGTTTTATATATTTAAATATTTGTATATAGATTTTTTTTTTTTTGTAATTCAAAAAAATGTAAAATTTATTTGTTATTAAATCAAAATAATGAATTAAATGTAAAATTATCTTTGAATAATTTAGTAAAAATGAAATCCATATAATATATTATATATATTTAAATATATTTTTAACTGTAATTAATAAATTTAATAATCTGCACTAACCAAACCTATTTTAAATGGTAAATAAAATATATAAATATGCAGTATATAATTTTTGTAAATTAAAATAATAATTTGAATGGAAAAGTTCCTGTAAATTATCACTTATTTTTATATTAATTTGAATTTGCTTTTATATATAATATATAAATATATAATATAAATTAATAAAAAAAATGAAGAAAAAATAAAATATAAAAATAAAATGTATAAACGAATAAAATGTATATATTCTTCTTATATCTAAGAAGAGTCCATTGATTAATACATTAAACATTAAAATCAGATCATATAAAATATAACAGAAATTATAAATTGTTAAATAAAATTATAAAAATTAAGAAAGAAATAAAAAAACTTAAAAGATGTATATTGAATATAATTTGTTTTTAAATATTCAAAAATAATAAATAAAAATATATTAAGTTTTTTTTTTGCGCTAGAGTTCAGCACAAAAACTCGCCAAGTCTGTGCATCTGACACACCTTCGACAAGCTTAGTACAGTCGCGTACAAAAGCTCGAGCGAAGTGCTGTTGTTCGGCCTTTGCCATTGTTGTTGAATTTTGAGTTATTCGCATGCAACGCAGCCCACGAAGAGGACACCCAAGCCACGAGGATTCGCTGCTTTGCAGCCGGGTTAAGGCTATTCAGCGTGGCATTCCGTTCGGGCGACAGGCCGATGGGCGTGGCAGTGCATCAAAGCGACCACAGCGAGGCGTGTAACAGGGGCTGGCTGGCACGAAGCCACGCACGCTGCTTATTAAGTTTGTTTATTTTTTGATTAAGCGAATTTACAGGCCAAACTGAAGCCCGGAACCGGCAGCCATGGCCACGTGCTCCGAGCCACTGAAACTGGATGTAAAGTATTTGCCAAAAAAAAAAAAAAAAAAAAATGAGAAAATGAAAACTCAACAGAGACCAGCTGCAGTACGCTTGAAAAATGATTTTTGGCAATTAGCAAGGCAGGCGGCCAAGCGGCTGGCGCAAGAAAAGAAAAAAAAAACAACACGATTTTCCTGCCACCCAGTCGGTGGGACACGCGCGCGGTTTATTATCCTGGGCGCGGCTGCAACCTGAGGGACTCGTGTATACAGCAGACTATATATATATATACTCATATATATATATATATATATATATATATATATATATATATATAATATATATATAAATTCATATTTTGGCATTGCATATTTGAGGCCTCTCCCCCTGCACCTGGTGCGCCTGGTGGCGCGCGTGCTGGTGCGTGCGTCCACGCCCACTTGCCACCCGAGCTGCATAATAATGTTATTAAATTAAATATTTGCTTTAGGGTATAAAATTTCATAATTTAATTAATTTTTTACATCAACGACGTCTTGAAACGAAAAAATATTGAATTTTACGCTTGTTGTTTGATAAATGATTACCATGACTGCGATTTGAGGGTTGGGTAAAGCTGAACAGCTCTGGGGGTCTGAGAAGCAGTATTTGAGCACCAGTTGTTGTTGTTGTAGTTGGTGAGCTACCTTTGCGAAAGGCGGGGGTTGAAAATTAGAGCACAGCTGGGATTGACTTGCTGCCTGAGATGCGGGTGGCAGCTAATGCTAATGATGCACCAGCTAAAGGGGTCGCTACCCTTTAAACTCATACTTTTTTTTTGAGCTAAGCAGAAACTCGTTGTGAAGAGAGGCGAGATATCAAAAAAGGTGAGATTTCAGGATAACAAAAAGTTTTGGCAATTTACAAAAAAAATTTAGAGAAATGCAAACTGGGAAACTTTATATTAAAGTTCTACATAGCTAAGAAAAACCTTTCTAAAAATTATGAATAATGAATTAGGACTATTGTAATAAAAGATAATTTAGAATAGTGACAAGAGTTTTTAAAATTAGATGTGAGTAGGAATATTAGATAGGTGTTGAGCATCTTCTATAATAAAATTTAAGACTTTCCACTTTAAGACTTGTTTTTCTAAAATTACATAAAATAATACAAGTTCCTAGAGGCACTCTTACACCTTAGAGGGAAAAGCTTTTTTCAAAATAGCATGAGATTAAAAGAGAAAATGAAAATATAAAAAAATTTTAATAATTGATACAAAAAACATAAATTTTCTATATCTTAGTCAATAAGAAATATTTTTTGTTTTCCTGATTTATAACTACTGCCGAACGTGTGGATATAATATTGAAACTTAATGAAACTTGGGACTCAGTTATTGATCGGAAAAGTGAATTCCGTACTGATCTCTTATTGATATTAAGCCAGCATTAAGACACAAAAAAGTGAGGAAAATATTGCTTGCATAAGAATACAAAACTATTGATTTGGAGTCAGTCTGCGAGGTGCTATTGGAACTTAAATTATGAACAAAATATGATTACTCTTGATATACTGCAAAGAAATACTGATTGATAGTATATAAAAATCACATTATAGGAATTTTATGAGAATGTACATATTACGCGTAATACATTTGTAAGCTACATAAATTTGGTTCATATCTCTCTGTCCACCTGTCTATCTGTACATCCATAGGAACGCACAATCCGCACATCCTTATACCACTACACTTAAAAATTTTAAAATATATTTTCATGTATTCCGTAGGGAATAAGAGCTTATCATTTCAGAGACAACGCATAAAATTGTCTTATTTTCTATACTAATCAATAATTCTTTTACCTATTTTTTATTTTTTATTACATTATTTATTATTTAAAAACAAAATTATTTTCTGTATTTGGTTTTATGGTTATTTTAGTTCTTTTAAATCTTTTTTTTAGTCTATTTTAATATCTTCACAAAACTTATATATTCACCCTATAACGCTTCAGTTCAGCTAAACCCCGAGGTTAACGAGTTATGTCCACTGCAGTATGCCGTGGCCAATTAATTATTAAGTGTCACATTGATTTCTTCATAATTTGAGCCAAAGCAATTATTATGCCTTACACTTGCCAATGGCAGTCGCTGAGCCAAGTAGTGGCTCCTTGTACGTCGTGAAGGTACTAATTATAATTCAATCAGCCCTCGATTTGTGCACCCTTCGCGTACTTTTGATGTTTCAACCGAATGGCAACTGCAGGCGGTTCCCACAATCAAATTGCAATTAACCGTTCGAGGGCTTTGGCACCAAATGCAACGATTGACAATTCCACACCAGGTGGTTGGGCTGCCGGGGCGGCAGGGTAAGTGCGGGGCGGGGTAATCAAAGTTGCGAGTCAAAGAATCGACAAGTTGCACACAAAACTTGACAGCAAAATTGGCATATGCGTTGAAAAATTTCCGGCTCGCAGGATACGCGAGAAGCGGCAGGCAGGCAGGCAGGCCGTCCCGATGGCTGGCAGGTAGCCCAGCAGGCAGCTAGGAGGATAACTAATAAAGGGGCATGTCCTGCCATGAATGGCATGTGTGGTGCGTGTGTGTATATGTATGTGTGTGTGTGTGTGTGCGTTTTTGTAATCCTGCCAAAGTTGACACATTTTGCAACGTCAAACGGAAATTGGCTGCAGTCGCAGTCGGCGTTGGTTTCTTTATAGGATTTGCATGGTTTACATTGGCCCGGCCACTGGCATGAATTGGCATCAGCAGCCAAAAGGCACCTTTTGCCTTCAGCCCAATCTCCCTACCCTGCCTGCCTCAGTGTGCTGCCTGCCGATGTCCTAATTGGCTTGACTGCCGTATGGGTGCTAATTGCAAATGATTTGCATTTAGCTGTTGAACCGGCTACGCTTCGGTTTCTGCTTTGCCTGCAAACATCAAGGTCTATATCTAAACAGATTTAAGCCATAAGCCAGGCCTTTATGCATGCGCATTAGTTTGATACAAAAAAAAAAACAGAAATCCTTTCACAGTGGCCAAAGCGGATCAGTCGCGTGAGCTGTGTGAGTATGAGATCTTCAAAAGATTACAGAAGCCGATTGACTAAAGAACTGCAGCTAAGATCAAAGAATACCATCGTTGATGTGTTCACCAGCTGAGAGTCTTTTCATGCACTCGAGCTCTGTGACAGATTAAACAAAAGGTAAATGTGACGGGCTGATAAATAGTGTGTACTTGTGTAACAAGAGTTAATCATGCAGCTGGTGAGGCAAAAGGCCGAAGAGATATGCAATAGATATGTTAGTGTTCTAGTCTGACCTGAGCTGAAAGCAGATAAAATCCGAAAAAGGTGTTATCTCAGCTGATGTAAGTCGACACTAAGCAGGGTATGAAGTGAATGTCTTTGGCAAAGCTGAAAGTAAGTGGAAAATCTATAGACTTATATCCGATCGTAGGGTGAAGTTTCCTGAACTAACAATTTTATAATTGAATATTTATCTTATTAATTAATTGAAAAAAAAAGGTTAATAAATTAATTTTTAGTTACTCTAGATCATAGAGATAATATTAACTCACTATGTGCAGAGTCCTTAAATATATATATTTTTGTTTATATTATATTAAGTTTCCGTTGAAAAATAAAAAATAATAAAAAATGATAAAAAAAATAAATAATTACAGCAAAAAAGGATTAAAAATATATTTTTAAAAATATTTAATAAAAAAATATATAGTAAAAATTTTTGAAGTTTACTTCTAATGAAAAAATTTTGTTTTAGTAAAAAAAGTATAATTATTTAATTATATTTTATAATGTTAAAAAAGGTTTTACTAAAAAAAATTCATATGAAACATATTTGCTGTTTACTTTCAATATGCTATATATATATTTATATGTCATAATTTTTGTTTTGCTGATCAAATAGTTTTCCATGTAAGTTTCATTTTAAACATACTGTAAGCATATATTCAACATATTTTTACTACATTTTTCTACCAATAAAAATAAAAATATTACAGACACAAATTTAATCTGTTTTCCTGTTTCCAACAACCGACTCAAACCTTTTTTTATAATTCTTTTAAATACAAAATAATTTGTATAAAAAAGACTTACCTAGCCAAACAATATTCAGCAGTTCTTTCAATGAAAACGCTCGCTAGATTTAATAGTTAATCAATTTATCTCTTAATATACTACTTTTGAAACCAAATAAAAAGATTAGCGGCTGACCCAGCGAACTGCCGTTTGATTCTTATCCATTGTATTGCCCAATCGGCTATTTTATCAACACTTCAATCAACAGACTCTAACAATTCAACACACACAAATTAAGACACTAAAAAGCGCTTTACAAACAGCAACAACAGCAACAGCCATCCCATTCCCCTAGCTAGTTTCAATAATTTATTGGTGGTCTGTTTCCATTGTGAATGGGGCTGGCAAAGTGTTAAGTACATAAATCAATTCACAGATTATGCTTGGGAAAACATATATAAGTATAGCAAGAGTCTTCTATATGTGTAAAGCGGGCAACTATTTATTAATGCATCCAGTTAAACATTTATGCAGCATTAAGAAAATTTACAACGTACAAAACTCAAATAAATCAATGTAATTTCTCGTTTTAATTGTGCGACAGGTTCGTCGTGGAGACCTAGCGAAGGAGAGGGGCTGCATAGAGCTGACGACACGGAAAATGCATTAAGTAGTACCGCTCCAACGTCCAATGTCGATGTAGATGCAGATATCGTCAGCCATTTTAGACGTAATGCATAGTTTGGCTGATGCCAGACAATTTTACAGCGCTGCCAGTTAACAAAGCAAACCAACATAATAGTCGTAATACTATAGTCACATAGCCCATAGTCATGTCCATATCTATGGCCAAAAACAGCAGAAAACAGAAAAAAATAACGAAAATATGTCAAAACAATGGCCACTGGATATCGCTAGATTTATACGAGTATGTGACAATGTGTGCGCTTCAGGGCTGTTGCACTATAGAAACTTGGGGGTATTTAGGCAGCGACATGGAGTTCGTCAAAGAAAAAAAAATGAATAAAAATACACAAATATTTAATTGCTTGTGATTTATGAACACTTTTAATGCATTTGTAATTTTCTTAAAAAATCAAATTTATGACAATTTTTAGTGCTCAAAAAGTTGTAAAAAAAAAACAATAAATAAAATTTATACAATTAATTATCGTCTAGAGCACAGACAGAAACATTTCAATTTTATGGCTACGGAAGTGAATTTCTTGGTGCGGAAAAAAGTAAAACTAGTTGTAAAAAATATATTTTAAAATGTTATTTGGAAAGGGGCAATTGGTGTACGTTTTTTATATGCTCAATCTTTTATTTTATGACTCCCTTATATACTTTTTCCAACTTAAGCGTAAGCTCTTCTAGTTAAAATATCCGGGCGAAAAATTAGTTGAAAATCAGTTTTAATCAATAAAAATCATAGACATTTCAGTGAGTTATTTAGTTACATTTTCATAGTATTTTTATATCAAATCGAAAATACTCATTAATACGCTCAAGTGGACAATGCGCGAGCATTACAAATTCATAATGCACTCAAATACAAATGCCGCTTATTGCAATTTAACAAGCAGCATTTGAGTGAATTATGAATTGTATGAGCGGGCATATTAGCTCACTCTCCATGCTCTCTATATAGCTGTGACAGAAATTAGCAAAATAATATCAGTGTGAAATTGAAACCAGTGACGATCGGTCGGGTTTTACTTGCGCTGCCAGATTAAAGAAGAATTAAAAAGAAAATAGCTAACTAGTAAATAATAGGCTCAGTTTTAAGCAAATAAATAAATAATATAATTAAATAAATATAATTAAAATTCATATATGACTGAAGGCTGAATGCTTGACATGAATGAATATGCATACAAAAATAAAATAAAATATACAAATTTGCATTGATTTGTGATTAGCAGACTAAAATATTTTATGTAAAATTAAATACTTATAATATAATTTTATGAAAATAGTTTAAATATATTATTTATTATTATAAATCGACTTGCAGCTGATAGATAGGAAATTTATTTATTATTATTTATATTATTTATTTATTATATTTGGTATATCTAAAGATTTTCAAATATTCAAAATATTATAGTTTATTGGACTCAGCTTTAGATCTCAAACTTTATAGCTTAGATTACCATCGCCCTTGGCTACTCTGCATTTAACGCTCAATTAGCTGAAACGATAATATTATCTACCTTATGCTGTTTTTTATTATAGCTGCTGATAACGCAGCAAACTCTAAACAAAGCAAATTTTGTACTAAAAAATTGATAAGAGAAAGTAGAAGAAGCTGCAGAACACATTTAGTAGTTGAGTTTGGTGCAAAGCTAAAATAGTTTCATGGTGAATTTCAGAGATTCAACATGCCAACGGCACTGGGTACACGTGATGGCGTACTCATACGCATCATGCGTGTGTCAGACTATCAGAGTGTTAAGCAAGCACTGGGTGGAAATCTCTATAAGGATGAACCGCTGGATGTATGCTGTGGAGGGAATGTGAAAAAATGTAATGAGCAGGAGGACGATGAATATCATATTTCGATAATCGAGCAAGGCGCGAGTCTACTGGATATCGATGAGAGCAATGGGAAACGCATTATAGGCTTGGTATTGGCTTATGCTCAGACTCACCGTGATGTGCAAGAGCCATCCAAAGATGACGCCGTCACGACACCTAGTCACTGGGAATCTATCGAAATACTAATGTCCAAAGTCGAGAACGAACTCGATCTCTTCAAACGCTACGACATCTCAAAGTTGCTCTTTTCGCACTTAACTAATATTGATGCTACGATGCGTGGCAAAGGACTGGGCGCACGTCTAGCCTCCGCTCTTATGGAAGTGGGCCGCTCCAAAGGCTTCCCTCTCATGGCAGCCTACTGCACCAGCTTCTATTCGGCAAGGCAAAAGAACGCTTTGGGCATGGAGTGCATTTATGAGCTGGCTTATGCGGACTACAAAGATGCCAATGGCCAAGTTGTATTCAAGCCAGCTGCACCGCATACACATTTACGTGTTATGGTTATCAAACTCTGATGGCTCGAACTTTATCAGCAAATATTGTTATCAAGTTGTTTATACTAATAGTTCCTGTGTTTCGCCTATTAAGTAATTAACTAAAAATACATTGTGGAAAATAAAATACTTTTGAGAGAATAAAATAAAATTTTAAAGGAAATAAATTTTTAGAATCAGTTTTACGCCTAATCATTTGAATAATGTATTTTTGCAATAAAATATTTCTCCTATAAATACTTTTTTGAAGCTCCTGTAAAAAAAAGACGATCAAGCCGGATCTATAAAATTATAATATATTAATATTATTATTATATAATATTAAAAATATATTTTATAAATATTTTTAAATAAATAACTTAAACAAATTATGTTAAATTATTATAGAATTAAACAAACAAATAAATAAAAATCAAATTTAAAGTTTAAAAATATAAGTACACAAAAATATATTTTATAGAACAAAAATTAATTTAATTTAATTATTATATGTAGACTAACGAGTTTATAAAATCGAAACAACTTTCTTTGCCCTATTGTAAGTCTAATTTTGAATTAAATAATATCTTTATATATGTTATCATACCTATTGTTATATATATGTACTTTATGAAAGCTACAAAAAAAATTCTCACTCTTCTCTCTGGCAAAAAAAAAAAGAGTATTCAGTCAACTACTCGAGTATTTTTAGTGAAATTTTGTTCATTTTCATTTTCAGTGGCAGTTAGATTCAGTTATTTTGCCATCGTTCTCCCGCTCGCTCTTTTTTCCGGTGCTCGAAATTTATGACACACGGCAGCAATTTGTGTGCAGCTATAGCTACACGAGAGAAAAAAGCAAAAGCAAAAATATTTGTTGCTATCGCGTGGCACCACTGTTGCAACAACAACAACAAGAGCAGCAACAGCAGCAATACTTGCTCCCTTTATCAATATGTGGGATATATATGGCGGGGCGACGACTAGACACCGAGCATTATTAAAAGGTAAATATTGCCCCCAGGAAAACAATAAAAAAAGAAGAAGAAAACTCAAAAATGTTCGACAACAACTGAAAAATGTTTATGCGCTTTTTTCCTTTCTGTGTTCAACATACATAGTTTTTTCGCAGACGATGAAATTTTGGATTTTTGTGAGATTTACGAGACAGTTGAGGGGCACAACATAAATTCCAGTGAACCATGGCACACACACAGTGTCGATTGCATCTGTTGTTGTTGTTTTTGTTTTTGATGTTGTGGCATTCTCAAGTGCATTTAATTAGAGCTTCGTCTTTCCTCTATGACTTGGCTAGAGAGCAGCGTATATATGTATTTTCTCCAATGTTCTCTTTGTTTGGCATATTTTCCATGTCTCCAATTAAAATGAATGCGTTCATTGATCCGCCTCTACAGCTGGGGGGAGGTACACTGTGCGGGTCCAATGTTTGGGGACTGCTGCCTCTGCCTCTGCTGCTGCTGCCTCTTATCGGGCGCTATAAATCTTGATACGCTGTCATGTTCTGTCTAATTAGCAATATGTCAATAAACTTAATTTAATTTTTTTTCTTCTTCTACTATTTGCCTCGCTTCTGTGTGGCATGCGAGTGGCCTGGCGGGGTTGGGCGTGGCATTGTTGGTGGTTGCACTGTGGTTGCGGCGGGTGTGGGTCAGACTTTAAAACTTACTATTGCGCTCGCTGCGGCTGCATTTATTGAATATTTGCATTTGCTCTAACTAGTCTGCACGCGGAATTTTTCCTATCTAGTATTATTCTAAACAATCTGGTCACATTGGTTGCGCTCATTTGCTTTCCAAATTTTATTTTATTTTGATTTTGTTTTTGATTATTTTGTTGATTTTATTTCGGCTTGTTTTTGGCTTTTATTGTTTTGAGTTGATATATGAGAATGATGAATAAAATTAATGGGTTCTGTGGGCAGTTGAGTGTGTGGGTGAAGGATCGTGTTTAGTATTGTTTATGCAAGTAAAATATATATGTGTATATATATATATATATATATATATATATATATATATATATATATATATATATATATATATATATATATATATACATATATAACATTAACATCACGATTCTTGACTCATTGAGTTAGAGCTTTCAAGATGAAAAATCTATTGTTGCTAAAGCTGTATATAGATATATTATTTTATATAGATACTAAGTATCTATGTCTACGCTATATTCCATTTATTTACCATCCCGTAATTCATATTTTAGGTGCAGTATCAAAATCCAAATAGCATGTCTGTTCACCTTCAAATAATACTGATGTGTGCAGCGGTTGGCATATCTGATTAACTAATTCCATGCGAGTTTCCATGGCATTTGCAATAGATCAAAATTATATTGAAATGCACATGCCACCAGGTAGAATTACATGCAAACCAGAGAGAATATAAACATGCATACACATATATTTGTATATGCACATACATATACCACTAACACTCTGCTGTACGGCTGATATGAAAATCCGACAAAACCTCTGAATACCATCAAAATGCATCATCGAATTGCGGCAGTTTGCACCTTTTATATAATTTCCTTTAATCAATTATGTGTAACGGCAAAAACAACAACTGCATGCAGTAATAATAGCAAATTCGACAAATTTACGGCTCGAAATGCGCGTCGACTGTCAGCATGTTGAAAATAAATTACAAAACATTATTAGCATGGCCAACGGGGATGATCGATGGGCGGTGGCAGGCGCTGGGCGTGGCTGCCTGCATTCATGCTCAAATCAAATAAATTACCAAAAACAACTCCTATTGGCAAATCAGGCGTTAGCTTAGATGGCGAGATGCCCCAAATCAGTTGATATGCTTACGAATATATATTTAAATTATTATAAAACAATTAAAAAAATGAAAGATTAAATAATACATATAACATAAATTATGATCAGAGGTGCTTTTAGATAGATTAAAAATATTGTAAATTATTATGAAAAACATATTAATAAAAAATAAATATAAAATAATGTTGTCTATCAAAAATATTAAAAACATGTAAATTAAAATAATATTATTTATTTAAATACTTACAATGATTAAAACAAAAGTAATTTGTTGTAAAATTTAGTAACAAAATATACAAAAATGGAATATGCTAAATATTAAAAATATATACAAATATAAAATCATATAAAATAAATAAAAGTTGGATTAGGCTCAAAAACTATACATAAAGCTTATTTAATAACTTAAGTTAATTGCTTTAGATTGAAAATATATTTATATATTTTAATAGAATACTAAATACTTCGGAAAAAATTAAAAATATATTTTATTTTATTATTTTAAATAATATTAATATTAATAAAATGTCAACTAATTAATTCAAATTCAGTTTTTAAATAAAACTGTTCATTAAGTTTGTTCTTAATAACATAAGCCACTGGGAATATTTGAAAATAATTTTAAAATATTATAAATCAATATGTTGTGCATACGAATAATTCTTACAAATTTATATTCTTATGTTAAAAATACTTTAAAATAATTTTTTTGAAATAGAAGTTGACGAAACAAAATGTACTCCAATTGAAACGAAGCTGATACCATCTGCAATGCAGGATATACAATTGTTCGCACATATTCCAAAAGGCAGAGTAGTTCAAGTAGAGGACAGATAGGAACTGAGAGTGAGAAACTGGGGAGCGTACGTGTCATGTTAAACAATTTATTGTTTAGCTTGGGGATTTTGGGGACTTTTGGCGATATTTTGACAGCTGGTAGATGGATCCATGTTTGACCTGGAGATGGTTTCCGCTTACAACAAAATGCATATGTATACACATTTGGGGACCCACATATATTTACTGACTTCTATTTAATTAAAGCCGATGTGAACGCATTAAAAGTGCCATGTTTAATCATTGTTTGATAATTTGTCAAGCCTCAGCGAACTGGTCGACCGTAAATGAAAATGAAAATTAATTGATAAACGCTGATAAATACGTTTAATTTGCAACCAAAAATCACATTAATTGCATTACACACTCACACACATGCACACAGCGAAGCGTAGATCAAAAGGCAAAAAACTCCACAGCTAATGGTCAACCAGAGCCGCAGCAAGGGAGAGAGAGAGAGAGTGAGGGAGAGTCGGAGTGGGAGTGGCAGGACCAGCAGAACCAGCCAAACCGACAGACAACATCGACAGCAACCACCAGTCAACAGCAGGCAGCGCACAGTACCCCACAAAGACACACACACTCACACACACACATACACAGGTATTCTCTTCATATTGTGCACAATTAGTGACACAGCGAGACCCAAGTGGACAATTCCTAGCTACAGGGGACACTCACTACAGATAACGCTGACTGCCAGGTACGCGTATTTGCCTCAGGCTACTGTCGCGCTCTCTCTCCCTCTCCGTCTCTTTCTCTGTGTTTGCGAACCCCTCATTGAATATCTCTGCCAGCACTCACATCATTTTCGACGCTCTGTTGTTGTCAACAATATGCGAAATTAAAGCCAACGACGACTCTCGACGCCCGCCTCATTGTCCTCAGTGGCCCGTGGCCCGAGCTCCGTACTCCGTGTCCTGTATACGGCGCACGTAGTTTGATGGTTTCGTCGATTGGCACACATCTGCGCAAATCGAATTAATGTTCACGCATGATTTGGATCTCTATGACGGATCTTGCAGTGGGCGGGTGGCTTAGCTACGCCGCCAGCAGAGTGCACAAAAATTAATTAAGCATCTTGTTATGAGACGAGAAAAACAAGGCTTAACTAGGTGAAAGACAAATGAAACTGATGGCAAAAATACAATGCCAAAAATGAATGACGTTTGTATGTGGCACGCAGACTGTTGAATGAGTGTCGATATATATATATATATATATATATATTTAACTCGAAGAGCTACATTTGTTGGGCCATCAGGCTTAAGCACATGGAAAGACAGAGAGATCTAAACTCACGATTGTCTTAAGTTTGAAATGAGTAGAAAGATGAGTAGAATGAAATGGAAAGGTATTGCTAAAGTTTAGTTAATTAGCTCATAAGTATGTGCTGTTTTTTTGGGATGACTTTCTATGATTCGATGAGCTTAACTGGCTATAATCTATGTTTAAACTTATTATTGTGCGAGTTTGACCTACACTTAATTCTTTAAGTAACTGAAGGAAATGAGTATATGTATTTAAATAAATATTAGGTAAATGGTAAAATATTTTTATAAATATTTATATATATTTAAAATATTTATATATATATATTTATGAGTGACTCAGGTCAGGTACATAGAAAGTCAAGAACTTCGTCTATGCTTACAGTGCTTACTTGTCACTTTCAACGAGAATAAATAACAAATTTGCCAATAAGCAAATCCAGTACATAAGCTTTAACTTCAGGTGTCGCGTCGTATAGTTGCAACATTCATTTGGGTCTAAGTTGGGAAAAAAAGCTCAGCATATCGAAGACAATCTTAGCTCATGGCCTCTTCTATGCCAACAAGGTGAATGGAAGTGCAGAAAAGACGCACCCCAATGCTCTTAATGTAAAACCGCTGAGGTAGATCCCTAATATCGTTTGGTAAATGAGAGCCGACGACATCGAGCTCTGTCTGATAGTGCCAAAAATTGGAGACAGCATTCAAGAGGTGGCCCAAAAAGTACCGCGAAAAACAAGCCCCAAACCCAAATTGCCCGCTGAGGACTTACAAAATATGTCAATTGATCAATAATACATCAAATATGTAACTACATATAATATGAAATAAAATACCTATCTGCAAAATTATTTATTTATTTATCTATTGAAAGATTATTGTTCTAAACTATTAACAATATTAATAATTTTTATTATTTTTAACTATAGCTAATTAGCATACCTCTCCTCAATAGATTCTTCTTTTATTTAACAACAACAAAAACACAAAAGTTCAATAACAAGTTCCAAACTTTCCCATGATAATCATCACTTCCTATTCTCGCCAAGATCAACAGCAAGAACAACAACTGCTTAAATATTTAAGCGCAGCAAACAGCCAAATGTAAACATGACTTTTGTTTAGCATATGTCTTAGTTAATCGCTCGCTAATAATATTTGGCAATAACAATTCACAAAACAGCTGTAAAAATATTGCCAAATCTTGCAGCAGCTGAACGGAACTATATAAACTCGGCTGATTGCATAAAGTTTATCATTTGATTAGAGAACTAATTCAATAAGATGATATCGAAGTCTTTAATATTGAGCTGTGCGCTCTTGGCAATCATTTTTGTTGCTTACCTGCCGGTGGGTGAGGCTGTCACCTGTACAGTGGAACCTGACAATGCAGACTGTGTCGACTGTGACGATCCCATTAATATTGATGATGCCGAGTGTATTGCTGAAGATAATGATGGCGATGATGATAATGGCAATGATGACGACGATACGGCGACAACTCGACGCCCACCGAGGTGGGATCGGCCAGGTAGGCGACCAGGCTGGAGGAGGCGCAGGCACGGGCACAGACACAGGCACCATCGCAGACCGAGAACCCTGTTGGGCAGCATTCTGGATAAGAAGCTGAGCATTATAAGTGGCATCAAACAGGGCTAAGGTGGATGAGAAAGATAAGAGAAAACAATAAAAAAATATACATATAAAATTAAAAAAATTTATATGAATAAAATATAAACAAAAAATATATATAATATTTACAAAAAAACATAAAAAATTTAAAAATATTCAATTATTCTAGATTGTAGAATGAAGACATTGGTAATATACATTTCAGAAGGCTGCATAGAATATATGTAAGGAATATACATATATTACAAAATTCGATTCAAAGCCTAAAACTACGTATAAAATGCATTCATCTCTGGCAACTTATAAGTCTATTTCCATGTTTATTTATATTTCCTGTACTAACTATTTATGATAGTAATTTCAATTTTATTATAGTAACAGAGAAATCCTTTTCATCTATATAACTATCATATTCTTTTATACAAATATATTCACATTTTCATTAACCTTTTTCAATTTCTAAATTTCAGCAATCCTATCGCTTAGATTATATCAAAATCATGTGCAATTAGTGCACTGTAACGCACCCTGTACAGCAAATGAGATCCTATTAGCAACACGCCTGCTCAACTGCAGCTGCCTCAGCTGGCAACCCTTTTACAGACATCTGCGTTTAATGCACTTTTGTCTAGCCGTTTTCTAGCCAGAAAATCCCAGTAAAGCCACAGAGCTGCATTGAGCATATACATATATGTATGTGTATCGCTGGCACGTTGGATGAAGTCAGTTATCAATGGCGCCAACTGTTGCCAGGCCCGGGCTGAACCTAACTGCCAAGCTTACTAATTTTAAGGATTCCCCACTTCTGCCCTGCTCCTGCACTGCGCCGATTGCTCGAAGCTTCAGCTGGTCGCAAGCAATGCCAATGCCATTGCCATTGCCAAACTGTTTCGCCATTTTCTATTGCGTGTCGCGTCTGCCAAAGGCAGTTGCTGCCTAACCCCTTTAAAGGTGTTGGACAGGGTATATTAGTTTGACTAATTATATGGGGTTACAGAAATTAATCTTTGAAAAAAATGAAAACGTAAATAAAAAAAAAAATAAAAATAAATGAATAAAATAAAAAAGAATAAATAAAATAAATATAATATAATATAAATAATTAAAATTAGATTTAAGTAGAAATATATAAAATAAATATAAATATTTGATTTAATAATAATAAGAAAATAATTAAATAAATTAATGAAATATATATATTAATGTAATTGATTTAAAAAAATTAAAGGAATGAAGTAAATGTAAAGAAATACAATAAATATAAATAACTAAGAATTAACTATTAGCTTAGCATTTAACGCTTAGGCTGAAAGTTAAATAATAAATTTATAAAAATATATGTACAAATTTTGCAATTTGAAGATGATATATATTGTTTTTTCATGCCTACACAATTTTATTACATTTTGTAATATCCTATTTGATTTGCTGAAAGTCATAAAAAATTTAAATATATTTTGTTTCTGTATAACTTATAATTATTTAAGCAGAATAAGAGATCTTAAAAAATCAATTTTAATATGTGAATTCCTGCAACAGATTTCCATAACAGCAACTTACAGCGAAGTGTAAAAAAAATGTATTATGCAAGCTTCCATAGCTATCAAATCTGGAGACACCAAATGTGGTTTGGATCCTTTAAAAAAATAAATAATATTCTTTGTTGAGCTCATACCTAAGATAATAAAATAGATTTAAACTTGTATTTGCTGTATTTATAGAAAAATGTTAAAAAAGCGCGGGTATCCGCTAGTCGAGGATTCCCAGAACGATTCGTGATAGCCATTATGGGCTGACTTTTCGGTCATTGCCAATATATCGAGCTGCAGCTGCTGTTAGTAAGCTGCACATAAAGTACGCGTAACTGCCAGTCGAGCACTCCCGACACTCCAGCACTTTTACTTGTTGTTGGCCTGACTTTTCAGAGTCATTGCCAATATGTCGAGCTGCTGCTACTGCTGCTGCTGTTCGTGGCTCTGCTTCTGGTAAACTGCTGATAATTAATATTTTATGCACACGTCTGCGTTGATTTCTATCTTTATTGTTGTTTGTCTGCCATCGTCTCGTCCTGGCTACGGCTTTAGCCATGTCGTTCGCTTCATTCACTTTTTTTTTAATTCCATTTTTTTTTATATATTTTTCCCGCTGCTATTGTTTGCCCAGTGGCAACGCCTTTCAATGGCTTTTCAGTTGGAAAATGTCTGCACGATGTGCGGTTGCGGTTCATTACACTTTCTGTTTAGCCACCAGACCAACAGCCTGCTCCCAAACGATCCGCTGTGTCGGTTATTAAAAGTCTATTAAAAATTCACGTTCAATGCCTTTCCGTTTCTCACTTTCGGCTCTATCGATGGCCCCCACATATATTTGCCATAAATTAAGTGGAAAATGTAGCCACACTTATTATACGGCATTGTGTTTACGGTTAACGCTTTATGGTCTACGGATTTCGCATTATTTTTTATCACACTCGGCAATTTGTTTGCCTTTGGGCTTTGGCCCGTGTTTGCCAGCTTTTTTGAAGTTGCTCGTTCATGGGGCATGCCTTATCTGCCCTCTCCGGGACTATTCAAGCCGGAAATACTTATGTGCCAGCCAGCAAGTGGCGTGTATCTGTTTTTAGTGTAGTTTCGATTTTCGATTTTCAATTTGAATTTCTGATGTCAGTCCATTTAAGCAGTCGCTCACCTCAGCAGCAGCTGACATTAGGCAGGTGTTTGGCCCCTGGCTGACAAGCACAGTCGTCGCTCTAGCAGTAGCACTAGCTCTGACTATGTCATTTCCTTGTGCCTGAATGAGTGAAGTGCAAGTATCTTGTATTGCCATGCACTTTTAATTTTCTTGACTTTTACTGCCTGCCCGAAGGGGTGGGGGAGGGGAACAGAGGCAGGATAAGTGTCATGCATGTATTTAATGTCTCTGTGAGTGCTGCCTGCCAGCATGATTGACAGCTCGGTGCAAGCTAAAATAATTTCAATTCTGAACGGAAATGGGCGACAGTCTAAGCAGACAAGATTATCGACACTAGCTTCTAGAGTTTCTTTTTTTTTTTTAATGTGAGCAAAGCTCTTAATATTGATTAGATAACTATTTAGATAAACTGACAGCAATAACCATAAAATAATGGAGGTGATACAAAAGGTCTTGAAAGACCTTTGGCATTTTTGAGTTTCTTATAGTTTTTTTATTAAATATAGTTCGAGTAATATAAAGCATTTTCAACATTAATGGATAAAATATATTTGAAGTACTGGCTTAACTTTAAAGATGGTTTTTATATAAAGGCTTCATTTATTTTCGTCTAATAAAACAATTATTCAAAGATTATACCTGAAAAAACTCTCTTGATGTAATCTCAATAAATTAAATTAAATATAATTAATATACAAAGCAAAAAAATTAAAAAAAAAACACATAAAATTCAAATTTAATATAAATTGAAATACAATTTATACTCAGTATGACCCAATATAAGCGCTATAGAGCAAGAAGTCATATTAAGATAGAAACAGTCTCAGATATGACGTTGTTTCAGGTTTTATTCGAAGACTTCTTTATATTCTTCTTTTTAATATATGGGATATAAAAGTAATTGTATTATGTCATATTTATATTTATATTTATATTTAATTAAATATTTGCTTTTATTATGAATTTCCTTGACTGATTTGATTGAGCAAACAGAAAATTGGTTCACAATAAAGTTTTTATTCTGCCACTAGCTTCTCAAATATATAACTCGATTCCTTCCTAAGTTCTAGCCTTATAAGCGTAGGTTACAGACCTGACGTTATCACATTAAGCTCTCTTTATGAGACGATAGAGTCACCCAGCTTCTCATGCTCTAACTTTAGCCTATGCACCGCTTGCATCTCTTATAAGCAACAAGTGTTGAAAAATGTTGTACAATTGAAAGTTGAGTCATAAACAAATGGCAAACCTCATTTTATATATAAACAGCATCATTTAGTCAATAACTAATACATCTGCTGATATATAGTAGTCGGAAAAAGTATCCCTTTGCTTGGCCAGTCAATTGTTTAACAAATTTTCAGTTCACATAGTCATTTGGCTGTCATCAATTTCATGATCTTTCTCGTTTACTTTGTTCACTTTAAGTACATTTTACTTCTTATAATATTGATTTAGTTTATTCTATTTATATTGTTCTCTCCTATATGTAACTTGTCATCTCTGACATGAACCTCTGAATTCTCGCCAGGAATTCCCCTGCTTTGATTGACTAAGTCAAAATATATCGTTTAGAAATTTAGAAACTTCCCCGCTCGCATGTGCCGCACAGATTCTTTTTAGTACACAGCTGGTCCATTAGGTCGTCATGCATCATTGTTGTTCTCGTTGCTCTGCGGTTATTCCCTTCGGGGAAATCAAACATGATTCCTTGGCTAAATGCTTCCCATCTTACAGTCGCTGCCGCTGCTGCTGCTGCTGCTGCTGGTTCTCCTTAGCAAATGTCGTTTAATTGCGCTCGACTGTAAACACGCATAGAGCTGAGCGCATTGCATGCGTGGAGACAATTTTCGTTGGAAAAACCCAGAGCCCAGAAGGCAAATATTTAAATAGTTTACTTGAGTACGCCCGATGTCCCCATCTAGTTACTTATTGATATCATCAAATTTTAATGATATGTTGCTTTAAATTTTCGCTCTCAGTGTTTAGGGAGCTGACAAAACAAAGACCGAGTTTCATATTTCATGGGCCGCAGCTCGCTCTCAGCTGAGTTTTCAATTGTTTTACTGCATTTCACATTATTTGACAAATTGAACAATGAAAGAGAAAGGGAAAGGGTGTAAGCGAGCGCGTGTGTGTGTGAAAATTAATGTTAATTGGCGTTTTATTGATTATTTGATCAATTTGAAATAGAAACAAAGACAGAGCGAGAGAGAGAGAGAGAGAGAGAGGGAGTGAGCATGGCTCGACCACGGAGCCACATGTCGAGCTCAAGTTCGAGCGAAAAACCACTTGAAGGCGACGCTACTGGCGGCCAATGTGAAATATGGCACCCAAACTAACAAAAGGGACCCCTACACACTTGAGATCATGAATTTTTAATGGGCACAGCAACCGAGGTCCTACCAAGTCCTGGCGCACAGCCAAAGCCGAGCAGCGACCCCGGCGATAATAATGACAATGATTAGTGTTAAACGCGCCGCGTGCGCCATTTTCAAAAGCGAAACGAAAAGAGAAAAATATGTTTTCTTAATAGTTTTCAAGGCCCCACGACGGGTCGGTCCTTTCACAAAATGTCCTGGCGCCTATGCGCCTTTGTCTCTTTGTTTTTGTCAACGCTGCATAATTAGACGACTGTCCCCATGCTTACTCCCTCTCCCTGGCTCTGGGTGTGTGTGTGTAATGTGCTGTCGACATTTTAGGTTATTTATTTCGGGCCACGCACTGCGGTAAATTGCTGTACATTCGAGCAGATATGGACAGCGCACGGGCAAGGACTCAGCGAGTTGGACACACTCTTGAAGGATGGCTCATGCTTCGCTAGCAATGCTAATGCTAATGGACTAGTAGTGGGCACGCTTATCAGCTCCGCCTGTGTTTGCTTAGCTCTGCATGCGCCTTGCATATGATAAAATATGACACTAATGTCTGCCAGAGTCTAGGAAGTGTGTGTGTCATATGTGTAGATCGTCAGATAACCAAATTACACTTTCTTTCCTTTCTTTTTTTTTGTTGTATACTGAAGCAAGTGGGAAAGGGTAAATCGGGGTATATTGGATATTTTGTAACAGTAGTAGGAGGCATGGCAGGCACCATAAAGTATTTATATACTTGATCAGTACGAAGTGAGTCGATCCGCCAGTCCGACTGTCCGACTGATTGACCATGCATCAATCCGTCCGTTCGTTCCAACATTTATATGTCCATCCGTATGAACACAGCGATCTCTTAAGCAACAAAAGTTAGATACTTAAAATTTTAAATATATATTAAATTGTGTTCCCATACAACTTTGAAGATAATTCGAGGAAACACAATTTTTTGCTCATTATCGGTCAAATTTAATAGCTGCAGATCGGTTCTTAAGCGTTGCTTGTATACCGTAAATGCTAAAGACTTCAGATTCATTGTCTAAGCAAGTGTGATGAGTACACAGATTTTGTGTTATGTATTCACTCTGCAGCCTTCTCTTTAACATACATATATGCTACAAATACTTGATAAGTAAGCATAAAAAGTGTCAAATAAAAATCAGAGTATTTCCTAGTCGGTCACTCCCGACTGGAGGCACATTTACTTATTTCTGTGGGGAGCAATTACTTTTCTTCTTGGCGTGTTATTTGGTATTTGCTTTACTTTTTTTTACATTAAAATATATATTTGAGAATATAATCATATATATATGTTAGGCATTGATATTTATGACAGTTAACGCTCGAATATTTCATAGTTCATAGTTCATTCAGAGAACAAGAAAACACATATATAAATATTGTCATATATAGTACCCAATACATTTTATAATCTATTCATCAATTTGTTGCCTTTATTTTTCTCAAACTTTCCTTTAACTGCTCACAACTTCTCATTATTCCTAGCTTCAAAAGTAATTTCTCTAACTTTATTTCGACTTTCTTTTACAATCTATATTTAGATATTTCCCAATAAGCTCTTTCAGCTTCTTCCATTTCGCATATCTCTCTAATTTCCCTCAGTTTTCTTTTGCCCTTTCTCTTTCTCGTTCTCTTTGGCCAACGAACGTTATCTCTGACTTATTTCATTTCACATTTGAGCATTTTCTTAACCGCACTCTAGCTTTTCAATTCCGTATCGAGTGGCAATCGCCAGGCGCTCTGGTGCTGAGCTGAGCTGAACTTTGTTCTGTTTACCCTCGACTGTTTATCAATTGGCAGGCAAGCTCCTGGGCTGCCTTTGTGGGCATCTCTTAGCTGATATGTCCACTTCATTAAGTTGGCCACACAGCCAGGCCTGCCACTTCAAAGACGGGCCGGGCCTTTGCCATCCGCATTCATATCGGCGGCCACTTTTCTGCTGACCGGCTTTCACTTTATTTTGTGAAGACCCGCACCTTGACAACAAAAGGCCGCTTTGGCGCTGGGAAACAAGATGGAAAAGATGGACATGGACATGAACATGGACTGGCTAAATAATGGGAAAGGGGCGCAAACCAATCAGCGAAACCCTTGACAAAAACAGAAAAGGGTTAGGGCTAACGGCAGACGGCAGCAGGCAGCAGGCAAACATATTCCATCATAGCAACATTTTTTGGACAGTTAAGAAAACCGCTTTTATATCAATTGAAGCGCTGTTTTCTTTTCAAGGGGGCACTCGAGTTGTTCCTATAGGGGGTCTATATACATATATGCGCTGCCAGCAGCCCATCTCAATCTACCATTCACCATATTCCATTTCCATTTTCAGTTTCAGTTTTCCCTGCTGCTGCTGTTGCTGCTGTTCGCTCGATCGGCCTCAAGTGCAATTTTCAATCATGCAATTTTTTGCCCTGCATTTGCTGGCAATTGCAGCTGAGGCTTCGCTTTTTCTCATTGTGCGCTCGTGCCATATGTGTCCTTGTCCTGTGTATTGCGCCCTCTTCCTTTAGCTGTCTCCCTGTGTGTATGAGTGTGCGTATGTCAGCCGCTGTCATTCATTCAGGCGGCCGTCTGAAGGCTTTTCATTAAAAATCGTTTAATCCACGCTATCATTTTCCCGCTGTCTTTCTCTCTCTCTCTCTCTCTCTCTCTCTCTCTCTCTCTCTCTGGTTTTCTTTTTTATCGCTCTCGTTCTGCCGCTGTCTCGTCCTGTTTGCCAATTGCTCATTGATGCAAACGTCATTTGATTGTCGTCATTGTTGCATTGACAACGACGCACAGGCGACGTCATCAGCAGCAGCAACAGAAGCAACATCAGCCCGTCAGCCGGATGTTGGCTCTTCAATTTGTTTTTCATGTTTCATATCCTGTTACGCCCGTCCGTCCCTCGCCCGCCCGACTGACATGTGCTCTGCGGTTGTGTGCACGGCGCACTTGAAACTTTTTTAACGCTCGGTAATTATTGGATTTTCCACGGTCCGCCTAATTATGGTGCAGCACGTGGGTGCTGAGTGAGCAAGGGAGAGAGTGAGAGAGAGCAAGAGAAAGTGTGCAAATGTTGTCCTTGCATTAGCGCATCGTTGAACCGTGAAAATAATGGCCTCGGCCCGACTCCGAATTGCAGTGAAAAGCTGATACGTTCGCAGACGACACGCGGCCACTTGAGCAACTTTTTCGGCTGGCCTGAGACGAAGGCAGCGGCAGCGGCGAGTGGCAGAGGCAAATTGTGTAAACTTTGCTCTTCGAAGCTTAACTGAAATGTGTGTCAGATTAGTGCTAGAGCTAAAAGCAACTCGATTGCTGCTTGAAAATATTCTGTGGGTAAGAGAAAGCTAAACTATTTTAGCTACAGCTGTGGTACTTATTGGATATGTGGATAGACCAACTTGCGTCCTTTGCATAGGTAATAGATATAACATATATTTAGCTTAGCTTCTACTTCATTGAAGTATCAGTTATTACAACTTCAACTATAGTCATGTAGCCTTCCAGCATAACTTCATTCGCGTCTCCATATCAAAAATTCCACACAATTTAACTGCCTTGGCATATTTCGCAATCCACTCATTGCCTGAGTGGGTTTATGAAGTTAACCCACTTAGCTTGCCACGTTCCGGCTGACATAGTTTCTGTCTGGCCAAGGAAGATGCATTTTCCACCACAATCATTAACATTAACCGAGCAACAAGAGCTGAGCCGGCAGAATGAGAACAACAAAAAACGATGCCTCATCATAGGCGATATTAACTTTACTCGCCTCTCGCCGCTCGCCTCTCAAATATCACAGGCACAGCCCCAACAATTAAAGTCATTACCCGGCTATCATGTTGATAGTTTGGCTCGCAGCGAAACTCTAAGCTCCGGCAATGTCTCATGTGTCCGTTGTCTGACTCTCTCTCTCTCTCTCTCTCTCTCTCTCTATCTCTCTGTGTGTGTGTCGCCAGCGTGGGCCCAACTCTAAGCTGCCACAAAAACTTTGGAAAAGCCCCAGCTCCAGCCCCAAAATGTCGCTCCAAAGTGTCAGCCCGCCCGAAAAATCCCGCCCCCAAACGTTTAGCATACAATTAGCCCAAAAGGCAACGCACTGGAAGCCAGGCAAAAACTTCAGTGAAAATTATTAAAATTTCTCATGTTGGCTGGGGTCGTTGCTTCAAAAAGGGTTTGACCATATGGAAATTAGCATATGATACCCATTTCGTGGGCTGGCACGCCCACACCAAGCCAAGCTAGAGGTACACTTAGCTTTAAGCTTAAAGTCGATGCGAATTCGTGTCTAGTCATGTGGCACGAACTTTAGTGTGTGTATGAAAATAGAAAAAGTCGACGAGTTATGATTTTCCATTTTCCACATTTTCTTTTTTCTATTTCTTTTTTCTTGTCTATTTTTCCGGCTGCTGTTCTTGCGTTTTTTCTCAGCGTAAATTTTCCACCTTTTACACATTTTACTTCCATTTGATTAGATCGGCTTTTTAGGGCGACACGTGCGTCGCATGCAGGAGGCAGCAGCGGCAACAACGCCTCGCATCCTGTTTTGTTTTCACGACTCCGCCCCTTGAATTGCGTTGGCCATACTCTATCCTATATATGAGTTTACCAAATTGTTGTGCTGATCTGGTAAAATTATGAAAAAATGGGGAGATATTCGATCTACTTCATGGGATATATTATGTTGTCATAAGACTGAGAAAAGATCATTTTGAGAGTCTTTTTCGTCGATTGAGAATCTGAAGAAATTATATATTTCACCTCATATTATGAAGACATAATAATTTAAAAATATTATTAAATAAATGAGAATGTATTTAGATAATAAAGAAAATATTTTCTCATGCTTAAAATTCAGCTAAATATAAAACTATAAGTTCGTATATTTCCAAAATAAAATTTCTCATATTTAAGCCCAAAAATTGAATTGAAATAACTATGATAAAATCCAGATTAAAATGAAACTAAAGTTATTAAAATTGGTATAAGAGTTGCAAAAATAGTTATAAGTATAAATCTCGGATATTAATTTAGTTCAATAAAAAATTATTATAAAACGATATTTGTAAAATTATTTCCACAAGCCTTCAGATTTAGTATACCCTGGACCCATTGGTTTTAATATATATTCATATTAAATTAATTTTAATATTAATAATGGGTTATTTTTATTATGAATAATTAATAATAATTAAATATTAATATTAATTTAATTAAATTAATTATTAAATTAATATTTTGGTATTTTTTACTATACTCCGATATTTTTTTCGTATATTAATATATTTTCAGAGTTTTATATATTTTTAATTTCATAAATATCGTAACTTCATATTCTCATTTATTATCAGATCTCATCATTCAAGCTAGCGCATAGCTAAGTCGGCTTACACCATTCAAAGTTGGACTTTTTGGTATTCACTTTTTTATAGAAATTTGCACGCTCATCGCTTGAGAGTTTTAAGGCTTATCAGGCAGGCAGGCAACTTTGTCATAATCAACATCAAACAGGCTCGCTGCTGGCATCATGAGCAGCAGCTATTATTATCCGGTATCCGCACATACAGCCCTCAATGCGTCACTTTTCACAGGACGCTCGTCTAATCAACGCGCTTAAAATCGACCGAAAAGGATGTCATCAGCAGCAACAGCAACAGCAGCAGCAGTTGCAGCTGCGGCTTGTTGTCTGTTGATTAAAATTTGTTTGTCATTTCGATAAGGTACGAAGTTTTAGTGTCCAATCCGGCCTGGCAGTTCAATAACCCCCAGCTCCGGCCGTTGTGCTCTATCTGCTTTTCACCGAGCCTGCATCTCCAATGAGGGGCTGTAAGTGCTCATCGTTTCAGTTTTTATGTCATGTTTGAATTTTTTTTTCTCTCTCTCTTCTCTCTCTTCTCTCTCTCTCTCTCTCTCTCTGATCTGTATTTTCTGTTTGTAATTCTCTCATCTCTTTATGTCTTGTACTTAACCACAGAGCTTTAATTTGGCATTTGCCTTTTATGCCCTTTCTTTTCTTTTTTCTGACACCTTGCAAGAAAGAAAACAACAACAACAACAGAATCAAAAATAAAATGCCAGAGGGCGAAACACATCATTAGACAACACTTTGTGGGTGATTTTTAAGTATTAGGGGTGAGTTAAAATACGTGAATTGGGGTGCATTTAATTCGCAGATCTTATGAATGCTCAACTCAAATCCAAGAAGCACTTACTTCGATTAGAAGTGCGGAGCTTACCAAAAAGCTGAATTGAGAACTTTTAAAGCAATCAAATAATAAAGTTCATTTAGATGTGATTTCCAGTAGGATGCCGCGTTAAAAAATTTATATATAATTTATAATTTATATATTAATTATATAATTTAATAAATACTGTTTATATATAATTAAAATTTCTAACATATTTGGTAATATGTATATATTATAAAATACATTAACTTTAAATTTGTATTAAAACATTAAGATTATTTTAATTACCTTACAAATATTTATTCACATAAAGTAATCTTAAATGATTTATTAAATTAAGAAAATATTTATTATTTATTTAAATGGAAAAAGAAATATTGAAATATCTAATTAAAAGATATATAACTAAATTGAATCTTATTCATATAAAATGTACTTAAATTACCAAAAATATTATAAAATGATTATACACCTAATTATTTATTAATAAAATTATTGATGTATTTTTAAAATTTATTATTACACATAATTCTATATTTTTATATTTCTAACATTTTTGAATAATATTTCATAAATATATTTATAGTTTATTATTATTTTACTTCAATAATTCAATAATTTAGAAAAATTTTAAATAGATTTTCATTCTATACTTTATATTGTTTATTTATAGTTAAAAAGATTTATTAATTATTATTACATTACTATTATTAATAATATTACTTATTTATATGTATTTTACACTCAAACAAAACTATGAAATATTAATAAAAATTATTTCCAGCTTCAACGTTAACTTTAAAATATTTTAAAATATTTTTACATAAAATATATATCGAGGCATCTTTAAGCTTTCTCTCAATATTTGAGCGATTGAATTTCTTCAGTTGACACAGTTCAGATTTCTGTACACCTGACAAACATTTCCGTCTTTTGTGTGTAACTCAGCTTCCTCCTTCCAACTCCAACTCCGTCAAACTCATCAATGACATCACCTTTGCTAAAAAAAATCTTGACTCCTCGATATGCTTTTTAATGTGTCGTGATTTCTGTTTTATATTTTTTCTTCAAATATATATGTATATACATATATGTGTGTGTTTATATGGTTTTCATCTTTTTTTTAAGCTCATCATGCTTTGCTTTATTTCTTCGGCATATTTTTGAGTCTCGTCAAACGTTTAGCATATTCCCTTTGTGCTGATTTTGAGCTACTGCTGCGCATTTGATGGTGTTTAGTCTTCTTCTTCTTATTCTTTTCTCTACTTGCTGGTTGTTGCTCCTATTGTTGTTGTTGTTGTTGTGCTCATTTTAACTGCAAACAGCACAGACAATCACAGTCGCAGGATAATACCAACAACGCAGCCAGCTTTGCTCCATTAACAAAAACAACAACAGGCAGCAGAAGCTTCGCATAATTCCATGTAGACTTTGGGCTAAAATGGTCTCAGGCATGACGCTTGACTGGGACGGCTCTGGCGCTGGCAGGGGGCGTTTGCTCTGGGAGTGGGAGTGGCAACGCAGTCTGGTTTATAATGCGCGCCGCTTCACTACGCTTATTATTTGTAGCATACTTATTGGGTGGGTGGCTTTTTAAATATGCATAAAGAAAAGCATAGCGCACATCGCGTCGCTGTCTGCGGCCTGCAAGGGCCGGCGGGGCGCGGCAGGAGATGGGGCTCACATATTTGTCTGGGGCTTTACATTATGCGTTGCGATGTCGCCTCGCCCCACCTCGCCTCTCCTGCGCCAGCTGACTCTGCTGTTTTTCTTCGCTGTTTTCACCTGGCGGCGTCTTTTCTCTTGCCGCTATATTTAGCTTATTAAAATTTCACTTCATTCTTAGCTTCTTTTTTTCTTTCTCTGATTTCTTTTCTCTTTTTCTCTCCCTCTCTCTTTTGCAGCCACGTGAAATTTATATGCCATGCACTCGTAATTATGTCAATTCCTTCGACTTTGAACTGTGATTACATTTTTCGACGACTGTCTTTTGGCAGATATTTGACATCTGATTGGACCATTTAGTCAATTGGTAGTTGCTCCCAAGGGGCACATACTTTGAAGTACTTTTCATTTTATTTTCAATTTAGGCAACATTTTTTTGCCTTTAATGAGCCTTGCTCACTTATTAAATATTACTTAAATATTTATTCTATTATTTTTGAAGGGAAATAGTTCTGTATATTTAGAGAAAATAATTTTAAATAGTTAATGAGTAAGAAAAATGTTTAAAGTTTTCCGAAAGGTTTATTACATAAATATATAAAATAAAATATATAAAAAAAAAAAAAAAATTTTAAAATTTTTTTTTTTTTTTTTTATTTTTTTTTTATTTTTTTTATCCCAAAACCCATTAAAAAGGAAAAAAAAGTTTTAAATTTTTTTTTAAAAATATAAAAAAAAGAAGAAGGGGGGGCGGAACCCCCCAAATAAAAATTATTTTATTAAAAAAAAAAAAAAAAAAGATTTATAACCCTCCCTCTTTCCTTCCCTCCTTCCTTCCCTCCTTCCCTCCCCCCTTTTTTTTCCCCTCCTTCCTCTAAACCTAAAAAATTATAAAACTTAAAAATTTTTTTTTTTATTTTAGGTCCGTGAATACCACGAAAAGATCGAGTTTGTAAAAAAAAGTCGATAACTATTTTAATTTTAATGTTATCGATTAAAAACATTATCGAATGTTAGTTATAAAATTATATCTCCCATGTCTTTATAGCTAGAGTCTCCAAATTTGTATGTAAGGTTTATATTTATTTTATCTAATTTTGGTTTTTGTTTAATTTTGGATACCGACTCCAACTTTCCCCCAATACTTAAATTGAGGTTAGTTGCACTTAAAGCCAGTAAATGAATGGGTTTACATTTTTAAAAATTGAAAAAAAAAAATGTAATAAAATATGATGAACATAAGCTGAATATTTCATTCAAATCCATTAATTCGCGCAGAAGTTATTAAACAAAACATTTGGCCAATCGGCCAAACACGTGACCAGCAACGCAAAACAAATTGTTTTCCTATACATGTGCACACACACACACATACACACACACACATTGAGCTGCGTGCATCTAGCAAATTCTAAAACCCACAAGTTTTAGTGTACATATTTCCAATAGATGGCGCTATAATTTGCTAATTATCAGATGTTCACTAAATCGAAACAGGGATGGCACTATTCTATCGAACCATAGATGGCGCTATTAGCTAAACAATTGAAAATGAATTGAATTTAGTTTTCTATGCGTTTATACGAAATGCTAATTATGCAGTATTTTTAAAAACGCAGGTAGAGCGGGGTTTAGGGTATCTCCTAGTCGGGACCCCCGACTAGAGTTTTCTTACTTGTTTTCTTTTATTATTTTTAGAAGAAAACCATATTAGTTGAGGGCTTCTTTTAATATATTGCTGTAATTATTTGAAGTTGCTATACGATTTTACTTTCGTTTTTGAGAATCGTATAGAAGGACATTTTTTTGGAGCTTACCATTTGAAGAGCGCTAGCCTTGCCCTATATTGAAAATATATGAATATTACTCAGAAGATTTTTTCGAACTAATAAAAAAAGAACTTCACAATTTTATCAATAATCCAATTGTTTTATTAAAAATTTTAATTAGTTTCGTATTCCAATGATCTTCTTTTTACCAGCGGCCACCTGGTCCACCGCGTCTGCCACCACGTCTACCGCCGCGACGGCCGCCGCGCCTGCCTCGACGACCCCAACCACCACGACCCCAACGGCCACGACCCCAGCCGCCACGACCTCTACGGTGACGATGGCGACGGCGATGGCAGCCTTCATCATCATCATCATCGCTGGCTTCCGTGGTCGTGGGGGCGACAGTTGTCGTGGGCGCGGCTGTTGTGGGAGCTAGCGTCGTGGTTGGTGCCACAGTAGTTGTTGTGACACACTCGGCATTGGCTGCATTGGCAGCGAGCGTGCAATCAATGCAATTGGCGTCGGTGGGATCCACTGCACAGGTGACTGCTTCACCAAGCGGCAGGTAGGAAACAAGTACGGCCAAAAGAGCACAGCTCAAAGCAATTGTGTGGGTTCTCATCTTGTCAGCTCGTGAATGATACAAATTTGGCCAAAGTAATGCATTTTTATAGCAACTCCAAACTTTACGCTTCGCCAAAGTCCACACAGATGTTATCACAAAAGACATATGTCATAGCCATACGAGTATTTGTTAGCGATTTTGAACAGACGTCACAGAAATTATTTCTTGAGCAAATGTGAGAGAATTTGTTTGTTTATTTAGCTGTTGCCCAGCAGCACAGGTTAAAGAATTTTGGGTAAAGCATTTTTATTGTGATATTAATAAGAATAAAATGTTACTTCAATAATGACAAAGAAATTCATAATGCAATATAAATAATATATTTAAATATTTATAATAATAATTTGATATATATAAATAACTTGTCCAACTCGGCCCCCGGGTCCATGTCCGATCGCAAGCCTTTAGGGCGATGCTAAGAAACTTATGGAAACTGACAATAAATCGACTTTGAAAATTAGCTTAGGGGGCGCGCCAACAAATTCCTCATCGTTTCAAAAAATTATATAATATTGTAGTTTACATTTTTAAAATTTATTTCGTTGATTATTTAATTGACAGAACACAATAAATTTAGTTTTAACAACTCGGTAACAATATTTGCCGATAAAGCTCGGCGCATCAGAGTTTCATAACCATAACACGCATATGTGTATGCGGTGCAGCTGGCTTGAATACAACTTGCCCATTGGCATCTTTGTAGTCCGCATAAGTCAGCTCATAAATGCACTCCATGCCCAAAGCCTTCTTTTGCCTTGCCGAATAGTAGCTGGTGCAGTAGGCTGCCATCAGGGGGAAGCCCTTGGATCGACCCACTTCCATAAGTGCAGTAGCTAGACGTGCGCCCAATCCTTTGCCACGCATGGCGGCATCAACAATGGTCATGTGGGAGAAAAGCAACTTGGAGATGCCGTAGCGCTTGAAGAGATTGATTTCGTTGTTGATCTTGGACAAAAATATTTCGATGGATTCCCAGTGACTAGGTGTTGAGGAAACGTTTTCTTTAGGAGGCTGTATATTGCTAATTAGTCTGAGCATAAGCCAAGACCGAGCCGACAAAGCGTCCGCCGTTGTTCTCATCGAAGACTCGTGCCTTGCTCTATTATGGAAATATGATATTCATTGTCCACCTGCTCATTGCAATTTATCACATTCCCTCCACAGCACACATCCAGTGGTTCATCCTTATAGATATTTCCACCCATTGCTTGCTTAAAATTCTCATAGTCCGACTCACTCATGATCCGTATGTGTATGCCATCGTGTGTGCCCAGTGCCGTTGGCATGTTAATAATGCTGAATCTTTATACTTCACTTTTGTTTTTATATAAGTTTGAAAAATCTTTGTCCAAGCAACTTTCGGCTTCTTCTCTCTGTGATCAGAAGTAAAACACGACCGATCGTCTCAGGTTTCAATTTCACACTGTTATTATTCTAATAACTTATGTCACAACTATTTGGAGAGGATGCTGAGCTTGGATAGTGTGCTAATATGCCCGATCATACAATTCCGTAATTGACTCAAATACAATTGATGCTTGTTAGATTTCATTAAGATCAATACGAGTGGTATTTGTATTTGAGTGAAATAGGTATTTGTAATGCTCACGCTCTCTCTCTCTCTCTCTCTCTCTCTCTCTCTCTCTCCATTCTCATCATGTATTCCTTTTATGTCACAAATTGACAGAAATAAAAGAAAAATTAAAATAAAAAAAAGAATGTAAATAATAAGCTCAAATGCCTCAACAACGTCAACGACTATTATTGATTAAATGTGATTTACAACTACTATTTTTAATGAACTATGCTTGAAGAACGTCAAATTTTAATAGTTTTTCGTTCTGAAGCCCTACAGTGCACATGTCCCATGTTTGTATGAAAAATTTAAAAAGTTTTTTAAAATATATATGTATAATACGTAAAGTACTAAATTTGGGAATTCTAGTAACTTCTCAGGGGTTTAATTTAAATGAGTTTAGATTACATACATTTTCAACAATATCATAATACCCTAACTCCCCACTTTCAGTGTATTTTGGGTACACAATACGTTTATTCAAGCTTAGGCAAGTTGTATGCCTTGCTCCTATTATTTAACCAGCTGTCACTTGAACCACACGAGCCAAAAAGAAAATATATATATTTCAAATCTGAAACCTTTCCGAGCAAATAAGCCAACAACGTTTGTATACGTAAATCCAATCGACGTCAGAATCGCAGCACATCAAGTTTCGAATTGCTTAAGATATTACTCAAAGTTTTATTGAGTCGATTGCATCGATTGCCGCCAAATGCACGTAACTCAACTTTTATTTCCAATAGACTCAGTCTCAGACACAGCCATAGACAGAAAATGTCATAATTTGGCAGACCTCGCTCATTAGGAGTGAGAACTGCAAAAGCGAACATCAATGAGCGGCAATTGAAGCGCCATCGAAGCCATCAACGTGAACACACAGAAAACCCAAAAGACATTGACTAATAACTTATTTATGAACCTACGGTTTATTGTTATGACTATGACCCAGGCAGGGCCCCCGCCTCGAAGAACAACAATAAATACACGCTAAACTTTTCAATATTGATAAACTTTTTCTACTCAGCGAGAATGAAAATGGGGAAAAAACATGAAATAAAAGACAGCAAATAAAAAAAAGAAATGAAGTACAGAAAAAACAAGCGGCAGCCGCTTCCGCTGGCCGCCATAGCACCGGAAATAGCTGCATGCAGACACACATACACACATGGACACTCACACACACACACACATGGACAAAAAAGCTGGAGACAAATGCCATTTACAATTTTTGTACATAAAGCCGCTTAAGCAGCACTCTGTCTGGCTGCCTCGCACGCTCCTCCACGCTCTAGCTGCCCGCCAGCCCCCTCGTCACGCCCACTTCGACATGTAATTTGTTTTTATGTCTGCCCATATACGTGAGATAACGCGACGAGAGCTGAGCTCTTTGCTGCTTCCTCTTTCTAGTTGCTGTTGTTGTTGCTGTATTCCTTCGATTAACATTGGCAACACTCAAATGGCGACCGTAAAGGTGGGCGTGGCAAGGGCATGGGCGTGCCATTCAACCCAAACAACAAGTGGCAGACGCTGCGACGACGAAGAACAGCCAACTGAGAACTGCGAACTGAGAACTACGAACTGGCCCTAGCCCTGGCCCTGGCCCTGGCCCTGGCCGTGAATTCCATATATAATTTTTGCCTTCTTTTTTTTTTGGCTCTGAGCAAAGTGAAAAATATCCTTGCCGCGCTGTGTTGCATTTGAAATTGTTCGGTAAAAAGCGAACGGAACGACGCATTGAACGGCAAAAGTTTTGAAAAACTGCCGCGCCACAGTCGAAGTTGAGCGTTGGTTGAAGCTGGGGGCTAAGTTCGGCTGGGCTGCGGGCTTGAGCGCATTTTGACATTAATGGAAGTGTTCTCTTTTTTCTCTGTTTCTGCGCTGTCGGAAATACAATATATATTAATATTGGCAGACGTGTTTAGTTTTAAATGGCAGACTTCCATTTTCTCTCTGCATTTTTTATTTTTTGTTCTCTGCAGAGAATTTAAACGTCTGGCGGAGGGGGCCTGGCTGGCTTCGCTCTGAGAATGTGTCAAACTGTTTGAAGAGCTTAGCCAAACAACTCGTTTTATTAAAAGACGTGCTGACTTCATAGCAGCTATATATATAACTATTTATATTTACCTAAATATATAGATAGGCGTAAGAGATAATTCGTTTTTTGTGCAATCATATGCTATAATAATTCTAATAAGTGTGTAATCAGCTGATTATATTAAAAAATAAGAAAAGTAATATAAAATAAAATAAATAATGGAAAATAAAATTTTAAAAATAAATATTATTATAATATTCATTTAAAATAATAAAAAAAAAGTATTATAATAATTCTTATAAGTAAATAATCGGCTGATTATTTTAACAAAATAAAAAAAATGATTATAAAATAAAATAAATAATGGAAAGCAAAATTTTAAAAATAATTATTAATATAATATTCATTTAAAATAATAAAAAAAAGGCAGTATAATAATTCTTATAAGTATATAATCAGCTGATTATTGTGAAAAATAAACAAAAGTACTATAAATTAAAACAAATAATGGAAAATAAACTTTAAAAAATATATATAATTATAAAGTATTCATATCACTTCTTTTTACCTGTCTGCTGTCGGCTTTAAAATTTCTTGAATTATATACGTCAAATTGTTATCCATAGAGAAAGCTTGTATAAATGACTTTTCTCAGCAATAGAAAAAACTAGAAAGATATAGAATTACAAAGAGAAATCGGTTAAATATTGGTTATAAATATATAATATTATATACATTTATTATAAAAAGATTATAAAATATAATATAATAATAAAGAATGACAGTAAATATTAATAATAATAAATATATCATATTATATCCTAGAAGAACTCTGAAGGTATTGGATTGCTAGGCAGTGTATCTCAACAAAAGAAATCTTATTTAAAATAAAACTAACTTTTAAGAATCTTAACTAAATCTTGAAAACAAACAAATTATTTCAATTATAACCATATGTCTCAAATTATTGAATTTTCTTATTATATATATATATATTTTTATATATTATTCAAAGTTATTGTACATAAATTTATATCTCTAATATGAAATGTATATTTTTTAAAATCCTATATCAATCTCTTTTTATAATTTTTTGTTTTTATGGAAACAGAGGCACACGATGCAGATAGTCGAACTTAGTTCTTCGTTTTTGTTTTAGATAGTTTTAAATTATAGTGTCGGAGCTAAAGCCATCGATATTTGAGAACATAAATTCTAAATAAATTCACACTAAATTTAAAAAAATTAAGTAAACTCATTAGCGTGAAGAGAAGGATTAATAAAACTGATGCAAAACAACAACATTTTGTAGAATATTTAACGTCTTTTACCTATAACATATTTGTGCTGAAATTTACTAAGAAAATTCAAATTCAATGTATTCCAAACATTTTTTTTTTAAATATATTAATATTAAATATATACATGTGTATAATATATGAAAATTCTTTTTCTCATTTCTCAAAGGCTGTTGAAAAGCTTTAATTCATAAATCAATATAATATATGAATAATGGATATTCTTTTATGTTTCTCACTTCTCAAAGGCTGATCAAAGCAACAAAAAATTGGGTCACTGGTGCATTGAAAGCATTCGCATAATTGTTTATTCATCATGCTACGAATTTCTTTATACACAGAGAAATCATTGAACTTTTAAGTAGATCCAAGTAGTACATTAATTAAACAGGGGTTGCTGCGGAAGAAGAAGGAAAGTTTTTGTAGCCCAACCCTCGAGGAAAAAGTTGAAACCATTTAAAGAAACTTGAGTTCGCCTCACTTTCACTCAGTGGGAATTTGTTTTATTTGATTTGATGGTCACATTGCGTGACAGTAATTACAAAATAAATGCAAACATCTGCAGCGGATCACACAGAGACGCCCAAAGACGGCAAGCCAAGGCAACGAAAGGGATGTGTGCCTGAGAGGGTGGGCGATTGGGATTTCGAATAGAAATTGGGATGTGCGTGATGCCAGGGAGACACTCTAACTCTTACTTTCTCTCTCTCTCTCTCTCTCTCTCTCTTAATGGGTGTGTATTGGTCTGGAATGGTTTTGTGTATCTTTCTAGTTGTTGTTATTGTTAGTAATTCGAGTAGTAGTTGTATGATGCATGCAGCTCTTGATGGATTGGGATAGAGTTGCAGCCAGCTGAAGGGAGAGAAGGTCGTCGTCGTCGTCGTCTGCAGGCAGGCAACCGACTCGCTCGTTGCTAGTTGTTCTTGCTGTATTCTATTACATGTGTAAGTTGCGCTTAAGTTTTCCGAAGTACCATGTGACAAATTCGACAACAGCTGAGACCAATTGCTCAAAGTTTCACCCACACACACACACACGCTCTCTCACTCACTCACACCTTTCGGGCTGGGGCCATGCATCGTTTCATCTATCAATCAAGCGCTGGCAAAGGCAATCATAAAACTGCCATTAAGCCAGCAGAGCCGAAACTCTATCATAAATCTTGCACGTAATCTTTAAAAAAACAGTTATCCACCCACCGCAACCACCCGAATTGCTATTGCATTTGCTTTCGCTATTAACATATTGTTTACTTTAGCCAAAAACCAAACACATTTTCCATTATCTGCATGTGCAGCAGCAGCAGCAGCAACAGCAGCAGCTGATGCAATATATTCCCTTTCCCTCACATTGGCTCGGCAATTTATCAAATGTTTTTCGCTGGCGGAAACGGAAGCTGCCGGAAGCTGCATAAAGCTACGTGTCATAATGGAGCTTCGGTTTGGCAGTTGGGCTTGGGGTTGGGCTCTGCGGCTAATGGCGCTAATAACGCACCATCAAATATTAATAATAATGGGCCAGAGCAAAAATAATAATAATAAAAAAAGTCGAATGCTGACGGCCAGCACTTCCGCTCAACCAATGTCCGGCTGACCCCCTAAAAATGAAGTGCCTCACACACACACTGAGCAAAAGAGAGGGAGAGAGAGAGGGAAACGTTCTTTCCCCATCGACCAGCTACACGTCCATCAGATGCCACTCGAAGCCAAAGTTTGCACTTGAAACGCATTGAACTTGAGTGTGTGTGCGTGTGTCTGTATGTGTGTGCCAGTGTGAAGTGTGTGTGTTGGACATTTTGATTAGCTTTATGCCTGGACATATGCCGGAAATGGCAATATTGGCAATAGGCGCAATGGAAATAAAAATGGCAGACGGAAGTCCAGACAACTTGACTCTTAGATATCCTTTTGCCAATCCTATGCTCGAGCTGCGAAACAATGAACGATTCCGTTTTTGTTTGAGAAGGATGCGAGAGCTAATTTATTTTGTATATAATAGGGAATATTTTTTTTCAAATTAAATATTAATATTGCTCGCCTTAAATCAATTATTGGTAAATATGAAAAAATATATAAAGTGAACAAAAATTATTTTTCCAGAATTTTTGTTGAGGAATCTTTAAATGAAATTCAATTTTATTTCCATATTTATATATTTATTTGAAAAATAAATATATACTTTTAAATATTTATAATATATGTATATGAATAACGATTTTTTTTATATTTTTATATTTTTTTTAAAGTAAATATGAAAAAACACATGCATAAAAATATTTTTTTAAAAGTATGTTAATACTTTTTAAAAAAAACATATAAATATTTGTAGATAAGATATATAATTACTTAAACAAAAAACACATAACTATGTTTTGTAAATATATAATTGTTTTTATAAATATATAATGATTATTTAAAGAAATATATAATTAAATTTCAATCATGTAAATATTTTGTTGTTAATAATATTTTGTTATTTAATATTAATGAACATTAATATTTGCAAAAAAAAGTTTACATTTATCAACAAAAATTGATTATAGTTTAAAAAAAAATAACATATGCCTTACAAAAATTTTGTTTGTGTTAATTTAGTTTATGATATTTAATTTCGTTAAATATATTTTAATCTTTTTAATTAGTTTAATTTTTATATTTTTTTCTATTAAATAAAAATGTGTTTATATTTTTGTGTACAATATTTAAAGGTTTTATTTATTTTTGTCGAGCTCTTTTTTCTTCTATTTAATACATATATAAATATGGATCTCTCTTTGCGTATCGACATTAGACATAGACAGCGTTGACCTACTGCTCTTCTAGGGTATTTCGAAGCGCATTGGGACAGCCTAATGCCCAAAATTGAAATCACAAATGTTCGACTTATGCACAGCACTCGATATGCAGGTGATGCAGGCACAGGCGACAGGTGCCAGGCGGCAGGGTACGCCCGCTGGCGAGACACCTTGCAGAGCCCCAACTACCACGCACACACACACTTACGCACCAGCTGACACCTACACTCGCACACACACACACATATACAACTTAAGTCACAACTCTCGCGTCACAATTTGGCAAAAACAACAATAAATATTGAACACACATATCACACAGGCACACTCATTCACTCACGCTCTCATTCACTCACACTCTGATTCACTCACACACACGTTGCACAGTAAATTGCTTAGCATACTTTACGGCTTCAATTGGCAATTGGCAGCCTTTGAATTCGTTTCCCGGCACCATTTTTGCCCGACATGCCATTGGCAAGACGCTTGACATGTCTGTAGGCGGTGGGCCTGGGCTGTGTGGGCTGAAGTGGTTACCCGAGCCGTGAGCTGTGCGTCCTGAGCCTGGCGCCTACCTGGCACCTGACAACTTGGCAAGCTTTGTTATTGTTGTTGTTGCTGTTGTTGTTGTTGTTGTTGTTGGGATTTCAACCTTTTTCTTTTATTTCTCCCTTCTTTTTTTTGGGTGCATGTTGCGGCTGCTTGGCTTTAAAGCCCAACAGTTTTAGCGAGGTGCGGAATGAAAGTTCTGATTGGTTAATTAAGCAAGTTTAAAGCTAACATGTGTGAAATGAGTCTATTATATTGATTTGATTTTTTGAAACTGAGAAAGAAAATGTATAAATGATATGAAAAAAAATATATATATAGTAAGAAACGTAAATCATAACTGTAAATAATGATTTATTTTAGAAAAAAAATTGAATTTATTTATTTAAAATAATAAATAAAGGAATAAAAAATATTTATAAAACCAATAATTAATTTTTTATTTTATTTTTTGTACATTTTTATTACAATAAATTTATTATTTTTATACTTTTTTTTTTTAATTTTTTGTGTAATTCTCCAGTTTTGATCAAAATTCATATTTGTTATATTTAGCTAGTATTTTTTTACTGTTCCTTATAATATATATACATATATATATACATATATATAAAAGAAAATACTGTGTATGAAAAAAATTGGTTTATTAAATTTCTTATTTATTTAATAAATATTCATACTTCCATTTCATATTTATTTATTTTACGCTATTTATTTATTTATATTTATTATTTTTTTTTTACGTAAAAACTATCACAGATCTGCTTTGGTGTGAAATCATTTATTAAACTCAAGCTCTCAATTATGATATTTGTTTTTACTTGTCTGCAGCTCTTGCTCAGATCTTTAATCTTAATGATAAATTACTAAAGAGAAAGATCTGTTATTATGATATGCAGTTCTTAAGGCAGCTGTTAAACATTTCTTTCAGCACTTAGAATGACGCGTCAAGTTTTGATGTTTCAAAAAATAATTGTTTTATATATGCCTATTCATTTGAGATAAAAGGAAAAAAACTGAATAACTTAAGAAAATTTTCCATCTTTAAGGCAACATATCAACTGACCCTCGCCATATGCTAACTGTCTACGGGCTGTGTGGCAGCTGCCGTTTAACTTCCGTCTACAAGCCTCACACACGTTGGAACTGCGTCAGTTTTGATTGAAATATTGACAGCAATTTTTGCATAGTTTGGCGATAAGTTCAGCAGCTCCACGAACACAAAAAGTAAAAGCCAAAGCCAAAAGAGAAGTAGACAGAGAAGGAGAAGCAAAAGCAGAAGTATTACCACCACATCTAAACAAACTCAATTGCAATGTGGCTCATGTGCAATGTGCTGAAAACTTTAAGAGGCGGCGAGCAATGGCAGCCGGCAGGTGCTCCGGGGCCCACTCAATCGAGCCTGAAAACAGCTTATGACAGGTTGCCTTATTATAGCTGTCAGGGTTGTCAGGGTTATTAGAAACCTTTTATGCTCGCACTCGAGGCGTAGGTGCCCAATGTCTTCATTAGGCTGCACATGAAACTACTCACGACTTTAAGCGCTTTTCCACTTGGTTTTTTTTCTTTGAATTACTCTCTCTCACCCTCTCTCTCTCTGTGTTTCTCCTTCTGTTTGATATTTTTCAGGCCTCTGGCAGGGGCGACAGCTCAGGTGTAAAATAGTTTACCACGTCAGTTGGCAGCGGTGCATTTTGTTGTCGTCTATTTTCTATTCTCTGATTTTCCTTTACTTTTCACAGTTTTCCTTTGTTTTTTTTTTTTTGCCTTCTCTGCTATTGATTTTCCAACACTTTTCGCCCGGCGCAGTTCTTCATAAATGTCAGAGAAACCACTTTGATGTCTTGACTTTAAGACTGCCTGTACACCCACACCGACACACAGTAGATGGACAGATATGAGCTCTTTAGAATTGTATTCCCTTTTTCCATATTTTCGTTTTTGTTCGGGTCACATGTGGCACTTTGATGTGGTTCTGTCTGCGGCAGTTTTTGTCAAGTCACGGCTTTTAATCCCCTGGACAGGGTTTCGGTGGGTTTCGGCTCTCATCTGCTGTTTTTGTCGGGTCCGCTGTAGGTGTTGCCGACTCTGGATTTTGGGCATTTTTACAAATCACTTCGACTAATTGTTTTGGGACGCAACAACAAAAATAAAACCAGCAGACATTCGAGGAATCCTTGAACCGAAGGTCAACTATGGCTTTCGGGCCAAGGTTCTTTGCCTCTTGCAACACTTTTTTTTGTTGTATCTCCAACTCAGCGAAAAACTCATCAGACAGTCCATAGACTTACAGTTACAGGCCAAAAAAAGAAAAGAACATTGTTCAGCTAAGACACTCGCCAAAGAACTAATTCCAAATTCAAAACTCGTGTGCGCCAAAAGATTTTCGTCTGCAGCGAAATTCAAAAGTTTGCGATGCGAATGAATCGCACTTGAAGCATCAGTAAAGAGATATCGATGGGATAACGGGCAGCTGATTTAGTTAAAAGTTCAAAGTTTACTTTCCGAAATCGAATTAAACTTTGCTTAATTAGCGATAAATGCATAAATTAAGTCAACTCAGTTGAACACAGCAAATATTTAAGGCATTAATTATAATTTGAATTAAATGAAATTTGGAAGATTTCCTTAATAATAATACTCTTATTCTTTTTAAAATAAAATAAATAAAATTCTATAATATTTAAGGAATTATTAGATGGACTGTAATAAAATGTATTTATAAATGTATTTATTTTTAGATATTATAAAATACTATTTGAAATTTCTTTAATTAATTCAAAAATTAATTTAAAACTCGAATAAAAATTTTTAAATGTGTATAGATATAGGTTCAAAAATTTATTTTAAGAAAATAAAGTTAATAATGCTAAAAAAAACAATTTTATACAAAATTGACATAATAATATATATGATGACAAAATTTTAATTTTCATAATATAATTTATTGCAATAAAAAACATATTGCAAAATTTGTATTATAAAATATAAATGAATATTTTAAAAATTTAAAGTAGTTTAAATATGATATAAATGAAACCATATACATATATTTTTTAATATACAAATGTAAATTATTATAGCATTTTTAAATTAATGTATTAATATTTAATAAATATATAATATACATATGTATAAATATACATATTGTATATTTTTTTTAAAAAATGATATTCAAAAATAATAAAAAGTATAAGAAATATCAAATAAATTGAAAATAATTTTATGAAATATTTTAACTACATATTTTTCCAAAAAATATTAATAAGACATATATGGTACAGGTAGAATACAAAATTAAATATTTAAATAAAATTTAAAAATGTTTGCTGTTGTGAAATTAATCTGTTACTCAACTTACACAAATATGTAATATTCATTGAGCTCGTACCAACAAAATCTCACGCATTGCATACATTAATAAATTACAATCAGAAAGTTGACATTTGTAATTCAAGGCCATTTGACATATGATAATAAAAACGCCATCATCCACAGATCGTGCACAAAACTCATCGAAAGTTTTACCAATTGAACAAACAAAAGTGGAGCAGCGATAAGCGAGGCAAGCAAAGCGAGCTTCAAGAATAGCAACTGTCGACACTCAGTGGGAACTCGCATGAATTTATAATGTTTCAAGTTTTCTCCGATAATATTTCGTTCTTATTATTATGTCAACAGATTGATATGCACTTTTTGTTTTCATTTTTGTTTGTTTTTTTTTTTCCAGCTTTTTTTTTGTTTACATTGAAAACAATTTGAAATATCTTGTGTTTGTCTTGGAATTTGGAGTTGCTAAGCTTTTGGCGCTGCAACTTTTGACAGCAGTTGATTGAATGCTATAAAGGGGATTACCACGCAGTGTGTGTGCAACTGCGTATGGTTATCTGGTGTCATACTTGCACTGCGGACAGCCAGACACACACAGCGCACCAGCTGGCCCTAATTGCTCGCACGGTTAGTCAAGATACGGAAAGCAAGAATGAAGCAGGTGTAAATTGTTATTTAATATTAAATGAAGTACGAAAAAAATGAATTATTGTCATTAGACTTCATAGGGAACTGAATGGCGATTGCCTAAAGCAGCAGACTTTTAGGGTCAGTTGCAGGTAATAGAGACTTTTCAACAAATATTTATTATTATATTTGAATTTTATTGAGAATAAGCTTCACTTATGAAGAAAGGCAGAAATACTTTAAAATATATTTGGTTATCTTAAATATTAAATCAATTTTATAGATTTTCTAAACTTGAAAAGATAGTTTGTTTAAATAATAATAAAAAAATCTTTGAAAAAAAAACAATAATCTAAGTTCAGTATGGACATTAAGAAAATCATTAAAAATACAAAAAATATATTCTAATTTATATATAAGAAATATACTTAAAAATTTTTTTAAAATAAATATTGTATATGATAATTTTACATATAAAAAAAATAAATATACAGGAAAAAATAATATATTTACTAAATATGGTTAATTTTAATATTTGTTTAATGATGATAAAGTCACACTTAAGACAAAAATTATTACATAATATCTCAAAGTTAAAAAAAATATTATGTAAAATATATAAATATAAAATTTAATAAAAATAGACTTATTGAATATATATTTTAATTTATTTGTTATAAATATCTAAGAAAAAATTAAATTTACGTAAAAATTCTCAGCAACTCAACTCAAATATATGAACATAGCTCAAGTCGCTTTACACACTTTCCGCCTCTTCACAAACTCATCTCATCAACAGGCAGGCAACAGGCCCATATGTTGCGAGCAACAAGACTCTTTTTCATTCGCTCTCTTACTGCGGCGTGCCATTTGCCACAACGTTCCGTCTTATACGCAACGTTTCGGCATTGGAACAAGCGGCACAGCAAGAGCGTCAAGAGCGAAGAGCACAAGAGCACGCAATCTGCGCTCTTTCTGTGGGGCTTGCTCGAAATTGAAGTAAATACAATGTAACGTTAAGTTGTTTGTTTGTTTTTTTTTTCTTTTGCGACTAAATGTAATCAATAATATTAAATATTTAATGTTGCAGGTGGAAAAGTTTGTGAGATTTAAGAGAACAGATGCAAAACAGTTGAATAAAATATATAAAAAATATAAAATTTATTTATAAATTTATAAAAAAAAATAAATATTTTTATGTCATATTTTTAATTTAAGTTTTCAAAAATATATAATCAAATGCCAGGTTTACCTGAGCACAAGCACCTGGCCGCCTAGCTGCTTGACGTCCACTTACGTTCCACATGCAACAACTTTGCTGGCGCTCTTCAGGCGACTCTTTTTCTATGACTCTCTCTCTCTCGCTCTCCTCTGCCTTCGTTGAGTTGCGCTGTAAAAGAGTCGCATACAGGTGCACGCTGGCACCTACACAGCCGCACACACACACACACACACACACCCGCACATGCTCTTCGGTTGCCTCGCTCGCTCTCTCGCTCTGTGTTGGCAGCAGGAAACGTCGCAAGGAAATGCCAAAATGTTCAACGTCCATTCGCTTTCGCATGTGTGCGAGCAACTGTAACTGTGTATGTGTGTGTGTGTGGATGACATTGCGGCGCTCGTTGGGGCAGCGCCAGTTGTCGGCTAACGGTAGTCGTTGCGAAACTTTTGCTGGAGTAACGTGTCGCGCAATTGAAATTGGCGGCGTTTTCATCGTCCAGCGCCAGCGTCGTCTCCAAATATTCGCGTGCTCGCGACTTTTCTGAAAAACGTGTGTGTGAGTGAGACTCAGTGTGTGTGTGTCTGACTGTGTGTGTGTGTGGGGGCTGCCAATTAGTGTGTTACATTTGTGCAACAGTCCCGTGTGCGTGTGCGCGTGTGCGTGCCCCATGCTGCATGCGTGTGCGTGGGGCGCCGCCGTCTCGCGAGACCAACTTCACAAATTTTAACAAATTTTTTAATGCAAAATGCAAATATCGAAGAGCTCAACTAGTCAATAAATAAACATACATATATATATATATAAGCCGACAGCAACCTGAACCTTTCACCTAGGTAAGCCTAACCCGAGAAACAAACTTCTAACGAGCTTTTAATTCACTTTGCCTTGCCTGCGTCCGCTCAAGTTTTATATTTCCTTTTTTTTCAAACTTGGCAAAACTTTATACGAAATTCAATTCAATTTTTGGCCGAGGCCCTTGAAAACGGCCAAAGAAATTGTGGCCCGCAACGCACGTTTATGGTCATTAAACTGAATTAGATAAAGTTAAACGATGTCTAATGTCAATTAGATTATGTGCAAATAAGAACACGAGCGGGTCTCGAGCGCGCGACTATTTCCTTTCAATTCATTTGATGGACAGCGAGAGAGAGATAGGAGCTTCAAAAAGAAATGATTAGAGACTAATTTGAAGTTGGAGTTTTAGAGTGTGTTGCGTGAGGAGTAAATAATGTGGAGAGGGATGTAGATCCAAAGACCTAATTTGAAATTGGAGTTTTAAAGTACTATGGTGAACTAGATAGATCTAAAGAGAATCTAAGAAGATCTATAATTTATTTATTTTTTTTTTTTTTTATTTATTGCAATTAAATATTCTTTATACATACATATATATTCCTTAAATATACATTATTATTCTAGATATACTCCATTTATTTTATTTTATTTCGAAAATTTCTTTATTATTTTATTTAAAAAGCGAATATTTTATTGAGATACTTTTTTAATGTGAAGAAAAAATATATCTAGCTTTTAAATAAATGATAAGCATATATTAAAATAAAATAAAATATATATTAAATTAAATAATAAAATATTAAAATAAAGATAGCTCACATGCCATATTTTGGGCACTCAAGCTGTAAAACTGTAGGAAACCTTGTTCTATTCGATTTACCACTTATCTAATAGGCGTAGATATATCCACCCATATGCCTTTGATCTTGACTTATCAATGCGAGTATACATTCCACATCTCTCTAGCCCTTTTGGAAGTACTGTTTCTGAGTTAACACAGAATGCATTTTTCGACTTCCAACGTCCCTAATCAGGAAATTCAAAATATCTATAGCTAAAGACGAGAACGTATAGTAAGTAAGTCAAGGCATTAAATATCTAAGCACAAAATATACATTTACCACAAATTTTTACAAACTAATCCAAAAACTTCTCGATAAATCATTGAAATACTTTCTTGATACTACATGTTGAGTATCATAAAGAGATCTAGGAACTTTGCACTAAAATAGTATATATACTAAATAAAGCAAGTTAATGAAGAGTCATCTATCAATACACAACTTGATCAATAAAAAGCTTAAAAGATTCGAACTATCAGCTAGAATTAATAAAGTCAGTTTCAACATGTTTTACAAGACATATCAAATCAAGTCTTCAACGAAAAATTATTTATTTTTAATGCAAATATCTCACAAAAAAAAAAAAAAATAAAATAAATAAATAAAAAAATATTTATGTATATTTATAATAAAAACACTAAAATATACATCTTAAATTATCATAATTATCATAAAAAATACTCGTAACATAATAATAAAAACATTGTAATACAGGCCAAATAAATTAATTAGCATATTAATGCTGACAGCCGAGCGGAAGATCATTCAAGATTAGTTTTATTAGCCATGTCTACAATGTGTGCGCTGTAGCTAATCCGAACACTTCAGAATTTAATGAGCTCTATTCAGCAGCGATCTTTCGCTTAGCTCAGCCTTCGCAACATGCTAATTGATGGCTAAGAAAATAACTTTGACAAATATGAAAAGACAAAATTCAATGGGCAGCAGCAGCAAAGACGGACGACAGCTGTAAAGTTTACAGTTCACAAAAATGTTGACCCAAGTAAATTAGCGTGAAAATTCCTCGAGAAAAAAATGTTTTTAGTTGATTATGAATGCTAAGAGCCGAGCCAGAGATAGTTGGAATCGGAGTGCGTGGGAAAACGTGTAAAACGGCAAATGGGAAAATTGTGGCAAGGTCAGCAACGGCGACAGCAACAACGACACGCCCCAAACTCACGTGTCGCGCAGCGCAGGGCACAAATGCAGTTGGTTTTTTTATCTTTTCTTTTTTTTTTTTTTAATTAAAAAGAGCAAAAGTGACTTTTGAAATGGTCAAGAGATAAAACTGCAATAACTATAAAGAGCAGTTTAAAACGGAATTGACGATCGACGGGTGGGTTGGGGTGGTTTGAGTGGGTGGTTCGGCTGAGAAGTCATTCTGTGGGGGACGCACACGCGTCAGTTTGTTAAGCGGGTCACGTACGAGCCAACCCTATTGGCCAACCCAAGTGCCACACAGGCCTCTTCCGTTCGACGTTTTCTCTAGCCGAGTGTGTGTGTGCCTGTGTGTCTATGTGTGTGTGTTGTCATCAACACGAATATAAAAATCGAGAATTAAACTCGATGAAAATGGCAACAACTTTTGCTGCCCCACTCAAACAACGCCCCTTTGACTGTTGCCGTTGCTGCTTCGACTGCTTCTGTTCTCCGCAAATCGATTTCAATAAAGTTGAATTTTTTATATCGCTTGTGGACTTTATGGGCACCGACTTTAAAGGCCTCTGCCAAATGACGCAACAAATTAAATGTCAATAATTTAAAATAATTACCAAGAAACAACACTGAAACGATAACAACAAAGTAAATAAAATAACGTTTAACAACAAATCCCAAGGCCAAATGAATTTCCAGCAATTTTTATGGCTTTTTAATCTAATTAAACTGCAATAAAAAATAAAACTCGAGATAAATAAAAGTAAATCAATAAAAGAATAATACAAAATAAATAAATGCACTTTAAAGTCGGGCAAGAAAGTGGAAACAGGAATGAGATCACATGTGGTGGGAACTCTCACGGCGACTGCGACTGCGACTTAACTTCATTATTGTCAAATGGTTAATGAGTGCGTGCCTCGGACACGAAAGGGTTAGAGTCGGGCTCGCTGCACTAATGACCTGCATTTTGCATGTGAGCAGGGAAACGTTTCTAAGCAATGGGGTTGACCTGAAAGGGTTGGTAAAAACAGCTTGTGGAATATGTGACTGAGTTTATATCTGATATACATAATCTCTATCTGCATAAGGGCTTGAGCAAGCTCCAGTTGAAATAACAAAATGTGGACAAGGATTTATAAGCATAAATCAAAGCTCATATGTCCAGTCGCTAAATGTTAAATGTAAATTAAAAGAGATTTATATACTCGCTGAGCATATAAAAAGAGCATATTAGCGCAAGGAGAGCATTAAGATTTTTTAAAAATACTTTTAAGAAAATCACAAGAAATACAAAAATTATGTATGTAATTAATTAAATGACATTATTTAAAGTACCATAAATGCTATATGCCTTAATGTAGGGAAGCAATGCTAAATGCTAAGGGAAGCTTGAGGCACACCTCTTTACTGTGGTTATATCAGAAAAATAAATATATTTTAATTTTGAAAAAAAAAAAGAAATAAAATAAAAAAAAAGGTTTCAAAAGATGGTAGCTAGAACAATTGGTCATCAGCAAAGCGCACCCAAAGTGATGATTTACATGTCTGATAATAACGAAATCTGCTAAGCAAAAGTTCACTGGCAGAGAAAGGTACGGCAGATGGGCGATCCACACTGAGAAATGCAGCAGAAGACTTAAAAATATATATCGGATCCATTTTAATAGTGAAGAAGAGCAGTTTTCATAAAAGTTCTCAAACTATCTGAATTCTTATACAATACATAGTGTAATAGATCTACGCATGTAACTGAAATAAATCTGTTTTTTCTACAGCTTTATAGATAAACAACTCAAAACTACAATTAAAATCATCTATGAACAGACCAAATATGGCTACTAGCTCACTGATTGTTACTCTGCTATGAATGAACAATATTGGTCCCAAATGAATCACTTTCCAGCTGCTCTACAGATAGGCCCACAAATTATGCGAAACGCCGGTTGAGGCGTGACGCATTCGAAAATATTGATTTTGTAATATATATTGCCATATTTGGATCATAAATGAGTATTATGTAAGCGGATGTGACACGTTCTTACGGGCTAAAGCTCAAACAGTAGTAAACACAAGAGCAGATCAAAGTCTTTGTAATATGAACTGAGAATAGATCAAACTAATATTAATATATATTCTGATTTATATTCATGAATATAGTATAGAAATATTTGTCTTTTATAATTATAAACAATACAACAATTAATTAAACTGTAATCAGCCCATCTCAACATTGCCATAGTCCATGGCAGCTCCAAGTATTTTCCCTCTACAATTTGATAGCCATTACATTGACCTCAGTGTGTGGCTCTGGCGGTTGAATCACAGCCTTGCCCTGCTCATCCTTGTAGCTCGCATAGGGCGCGGACAGCACACATTCCATGCCCAGGGCTGCCATTACACGGGTGGAGTAGAGGCTAGTGCAAGTCGTGAATAGTAGGGGTAGTCCCTTGGCGCGGCCCAACTCCATCAAGGCGTTAACGAGCAGCCGTCCCAATCCCTGACGTCGCACCGCCGCATCCACTGCCAGAATGCTCAAGTACAGGGTATCGGCGACGTGGTAATGCTCAAATATTTGCGCTCGTTGCTCCACGTCGGACAGGAAGTAATGAGCATGCTCGATTAGCTGCTGCGGCTTCTGAGCATTTGCTTCGAGCCAATTCTGTTCCAGATCGTTGCGCTGCAGTATGCCAGCTAGAGCGACGCCCACGAAGCGTTCCCCATCGACGGCAACTAGAGAGGTGCCCTGACGTATGAGCGATAGGCGATACTCTCGCCTCTTCGAATTATCGTAAGGGACTGGCTCAGCACCTGGCGTCTGCATCAGCGGCTCTTGTCCGTAGAAATGATCACGCAAAAAGCGAGTTGCCTCCTCGATGTCGCTCTCTCTCAGCTCGCGAACGATCGTCATGATGTTACAATCTTCAGTAACGAACTGAATGAATTCATTAAAGACTAAATAGCTTTTTGGTCTTATCGCAAAACAAGCTTTTGCTATGGGAAAATTCTATTAATCTCACTGATAATCAATTCTGTTGGCAGAGAGACAAATTGTTGGGAATCTGAATTGTTTTATTAATAGTTTGTAAATGCAGTAAATAGAAATAATCTTAATCATAGTTTATAAAATATTATAATAGTTTTTTTTCTATTATTGATGATCTCTTGAAACATATTCTAGTTCTATAATCAGCCTAATTTTTATTTGCGTTAGACTCAATCTCGAAGTTATAATCAATAACTATTTCGACATCAAATTAAATTTGTCAATTTGTAAAAAGCTTGCGGTTTGAGAGCCTCTAAGGTGAGTTGCTAATCTAATATTGTTCACACATATGTGAATAAATTTATAGATAAGATAGTTTATAATAAGTGAAAGATTAAGAGAAGAATACTTAGCTCGAATTAATATTTTGTAATATATTATTACTAAAACACGAACATAATATCACAATTTATTTTTTTTTTTTTTGTATAAAAATATAAATAAAAATATATACATAGATATATTTAGTATTCAAATAATATACATAACTCAATATCACTCCATTAAAACACAAGTAAAGTCCACTCAAAGCCTAATGGCCAGCACCCGAACATGTGTATGTGGTGCAGCTGGTTTGAACATAGCTTCGCCGTTTTCATCTTTGTAATCCGTATAAGCCAGTTGGTATACGCACTCCATGCCCAAGGCCTGCTTTTGTCTTCCCGAATAGAAGCTGGTGCAGTAGGCTGTCATCAGGGGGTAGCCCTTGGAGCGACCCACTTTCATGAGAGCGGAGGCTAGACGTGAGCCCAGTCCCTTGCCACGTAGGGCGGCATCAACAGTGGTTATGTGGGAGTAGAGCAGCTTGTCGACATTGTAATGGTTAAAGAGATCCGATGCGATCTCCACTTCTAGCATAAGCACGGCAATGCGTTTCAAAATATTTGGTTCCAAGCTGTCGACCAGCTGGCGAAGCTTCTCCGAATCGCTCGGGATCTTTCCACCAGCCAGAACGATGCCCACAATAGCATTGTTTTCGTCCAGAGCCAAGAGGGAGGTCTCCTCCTCTATCATCGAAATGTTATATTCGTCGCTCTCCTTCTCACTGCATCTCTGCACATCCTCGTCAGCTGTCTGGCACAGAGGCTCTCCCTTAAAGAAATTATCAGCCATGAATAATTTCACATCCGGATAGTCCGACACCTGCATTATGCGAATGAGGATGCCATCTCTGGTGCCCAGCGCGCTCGACATGTTGAGTATTTAGTTTCTTCTGCAGAACTGCCAGAATTGTAGTCAACATTAACTTTATATAAGTTCGGTTCTTATCGTCAAGGGTTGCACAGTTTTATTTGGACATTGCTTACTTATCAGTAATATTATCTCTTGAAAACACTTTCTACTTCTTTTATGAGACTTACTTTTAGCATTCACAAAAAATGCAATTAACTCCATCTCAAAGTTATAATCAATAATTATTGCTGACAATTTGTCATCAAATTCAATTTGCAAAATAAAGCTTGCGGTTTGAGAGCTACTGAGCTTGGTTGCTAACGCAATAAGAGTCTATGCATATATACAATTATGGTTAAGATGAAGGCGCCTTAATCTGCGTGGCCTACCACAAATTGAATTTGAGTGAAAGGTGAAAGATTATTTTGTTCACATGTTTTCTGATTTCTGGCCATAGTGTAGCGTATGAAGCAGGCATGTGTAGCAATTATATAGATTGCTTACGCTTTGCTTCTTTATCAACAGTGAGTCAAAGTGATCCCCCACATAGAAACAATTATAAAGTTCTCCCTATATATACATTAATAATCAGTATTTCGTTTTTTTTTTTTTGTATTATCATTGGCAAACATAAACAAAACAAACTAATATACATTTTTTATAGTAACAAATATATGTGAGCGATAGTAACAATATTACTATAAATGACAGCTGTGATGACAATTGCTTTATTTATTCTTATTGTCATGCTGACAATGCCAAAAAAATATAAACTTTGTTTGTTTATTAATAGTTTTAGGCCAAAAAATCAGCTGCTTAGAGAAGCTCGATAGTTTTGACCTAACTTTTGTTTATAATAAGATAAGCTAGAGAAATTTTTGTATAGATTTTATACAGCAAGCTAAAATCGATATTTTAATTTTGTATGGGGTATTTTACACTAAACACGCAGATTGTGTATATTAATTAACTAAATTAATTTAAATTACAAGAGACTTGTGCATTGGTAAGCACACACAACTGGATATAAAGTTATTGATCAAATTAATATTTTTTTTTTAAATAATTTAAAAAAGAATAATCAAATAATAATAATAATAAAAATAATTAAATAATTTATAATAGTTAATAGATTTTAGATAATTAAATAACTCATAAAAATTAATAATTTTTATATAAGTAAATAAACAAATAAATAAAATTCATATTATTTAAATAAATGATTAAAATTATTAAAAATTTAAAATGACTAAGAAAGTCCATTTTCAAGAAAAGTTTTTCAACAAGGAAGTTCCCATAGTACAGCCGATAAGTCTAGACCAAGCACAGCTCAAGCACAGTAAGCTAAGAGTCATCAGCAGCTCTTCAATAGGTACAGTGTATCTCCTAGTCGTTCACTCTCGGCTCGTTTCGCAAGTGCTCTTTACTAACTGAACAAAGTTGTTAAACTTCAAATGAGCTTTCTGTTTTCTACTATCAATAAAAGCTTGTGGCTTATCTACGTTTTCACGTTCGCGTTTTCAAGAATATGCGAAGCCGTAACACACAGCTTAACAATAAATGCTCAAATAAATGTTTTAAAATAATATTTATTCAGATTTATTTAAAGCCTTATACATGAAAGACTAGAAAAATGTCTTATAGAGTCCCGGACTATACAAAGGCATTTCCTGCAACTTAATAGCCATTACGCTCGCCTCGGTATGCGGCTCAGGCGGCTGAATTACCACGTTGCCATCCTCATCCTTGTAGTCCGCATAGAGTTCCGAGTGCACGCATTCCATGCCCAATGAGGCCATCAGCCGCGTCGAGTACTGGCCCGTGCAGGTGGCCACCATAAGGGGATAGCCCCTGGTGCGGCCCAGCTCCATGAGCGTAACCACAAGACGTCGAGCCAGTCCCTGGCGACGCATCGATGAGTCGACAGCCAAAGTCTTCAAATACAGAGCATCCGTGACGTCATAGTGCTCAAAGAACTGAGCGTGTTTTTTAATGTTGCAGAGAAAGTAATGAATATGCTCAATTAGCAGCTTGGGCTTTTGCTCGTTGACCTCTCTCCAGTTTTGCTCCAGATCACTGGGGTGCATAACACCAGCAAATGCCACGCCCACAATGCGACCTTCTTTACTCTGATCGACGGCAACCAGAGAGGTGCCTTGCAGCACGAGCGACAGACGATATTCGCGCTTCTTTGGATCGTCATAGATCAAAGGGTGATTGCCGGGCGTCAGCATCAGTGGCTCGTGGCCATAGAAATGATCGCGCACGAAGAGGCTTGCCTCATCGATATCATCGACTTTCATTTCCCGCACAATCGTGGTCATCTTGCCAGCTATAAAGACTAACTGCAGTTGTCTGTCAATTTAAGGTTTTACGACAACTATTCGAGTGGACTTATCTCAATAACTGAAAGCTAATTACTTCTACTTGAACATAAGTTTGCAAACTCTAAGCATTTTCAGGCTATTGTATTGCAAGATAACGCCACTTAAATGATAAAAGAATATACGGAAGAAAGTGTTGGTTTGGGTGTAGTCGACTTTTCAATACGCTGTAACTAATTAAGCAAATAAATAAAATAAAATAAAAAAAAAAAAAATAATAAAAAATAAAAAAAATAAAAATAAGAAATACAAAAAAATTATACATGTATACTAAATAAAATAAAATAAATATAAAAAAATATAATAAATATACAAGTAATATTTTTAGTTATATATAAAATATAATAAATTTACAAATAATATTTTTATTTATATTATTTATAAATTATATTTATATTTATTAAATATAATAAATAATTTATTTCATTTTATTTATTTTATTTTTATAATTTTTTGTCATTTATGTTTATTTGTATTTTTTTATATTTTATTTTATTTTTTAAACAATAATGTCCAATAATTTAAATAAAATAAGTCAACTAAATAAATAAATATATGAAACAAATGAATAAAATAAAATAAGCAAATAAATATAAGTAGCATCTCTTAACTCGGCCTCAGGTCTCATCTATCATATATAATATCTCATCAAAATAGTTTATACACAATTCTCTGATCTTTCTATAAGAATAAAACACAAAACCTAAATAATATTAAATTTTATTTAAACATATATACCCCAATCTTATATACCCTACAATTTCAATACCATAATGCTGGCCTTTGTGTGTGGCGCTGCCGGCTTAAATACTATATTGCCGTCGTCATCTTTAAAGTCGCAATAGTTTTCCGAGTGCACACACTCCATGCCCATGGACGACATCAGCTTTGTCGAGTAGCAGCCAGTGCAGGTGGCAACCAGCAGGGCAAACCCTTTGGCTCGACCCACATCGATCAGCGCCGTCACCAGTTGTCGTCCCAAGCCCTGACGGTGCATCGTAGCATCCACAACGAGCACCTTCAAGTAGAGAACATTCGATATGTCGTAACGCTGAAAGAACTGAGCATTTCTCTTGATGTTGATCAGAAAGTATTTGACGTGTTCCATATATTTCGTGCGTTTCTTATCCTGTAGGTCATTCCAACTCTGCTCCAATTCATTTTCACTCAGCACACCAGCAAAGGCGACGCCCACAATACGTTCACCTTTGCTCCGATCGACAACAACCAACGAGAGGCCCTCTCGTACAGTCGACTCATCCAAGCTGGCATTCAATTGGGTACATTTGCCGTATGACTCCAACAGCGGTTCGTGCTTCATAAAATGTTCTCGAAAAAAACAGCCCGCCTCAACGATATCAGCTTCAGTCAGTTCGCGCACGAGTGTTGTCATTTTGCGGGCTTCGCTTCCAAACTGAACAGAGTTAAAGAGCTTTTGTATAGGTTTGCCCCCCAACTCAGTGAAAGCAGCAGAAAAAAGAGTGAATGAGCTGAAAAAAAGCTGAGATAGTGACAACTAAAGGCGACAACGATGCTGTATGCTAATCAAGAGAGTTTACTGTTGAGAGATAATATAAATATATATATGTATATAAATGTGTATATAAAATATATATATACATAAAACTGGTTTTTCAGTGACTCGTAGATTTATTAATTGATTGATCAGCAGAATATGCATCGACCAACCCAGACAGTAATAGTTCGGAAGCTGTATTTATCATTAATGATGATTGATAACTACTGAAACTCAGCAAGTATAAAAATTCAGTAAGATCTCTTATTGATAGTTACGCATTTACAATAAAACTCATATTTCTATTTTTTTTATAACATTTTAAGCTTTCAACCTTTATCTTTATCTCAAAGCTTTCATGAATTAATTGCTTCTTTTTGCCCTTTTCCAAGCAATTCTTTTAGAATGTTTGACAATTATTATTAAGAATAAAAAATAAAAGCAACAAAGGCATAATATACTACTAAAAAAAACTACATTTATGGTTGCTCTTAGATAAACAAACTAAATACAAATCAATAACTCTGATAAGTTTATAAAATTCGATTTGATAACTTAAAAATATACAAAAAAAATCGTTAATTTAAAAAACTTATCGGAAGTAGTAGTGTAGTAAAACTTATCTGTGTAGTATAATAATAATGATAAGTTTATTTAATATTATTTACTCACATATGAGGTGCCCCTTGATAAGAATTCGTCCAGCGAAATCAATTTTCAGCTCAACAAAAAACATTAAAAACATGCTCACGCCACAGATAACTGAAAATGACAATAATAATTCCATTTCAAACTTTATCGTCATATTATTAAGTTTTAACTTTTAAAATATCTATATATTTAGCAATATTCAACTAATTAGATAACAATTATAACAGTTAAATTTCATTATCAAAATGTAAGCTATTTAGAGTTTGATGGCCATAACACGTATGTGTGTATGTGGCTGCGCTGGCTTGAATACAACTTGACCATTGGCATCCTTGTAGTCTGTGTAAGCCTTCTCGTACACGCACTCCATGCCCAAGGCCTGCTTCTGCCTTGCCGAATAGAAGCTGGTGCAGTAGGCTGCCATCAGCGGGAAGCCCTTCGAACGACCCACTTCCATGAGAGCGGCAGCTAGACGTGAGCCCAATCCTTTGCCACGCATGGAGGCACCAACATTGGTTATGTGGGAGTAGAGCAGTTTGCTGATGTTGAACCGCTTGAAGAGATCGACTTCGATTTCGACTTCCGACAGAAATACAGCAATGCGACCCCAGGTATTCTGCTCCATGACAGCGGCTTCTTCGCGATGCTTCTCCAAATCACTGGGGGTCTGACCACCAGCCAAAACGATGCCCACAATGCGACCACCATTGTTTTCGTCCAGAGCCAAGAGGCAGGTGCCCTGCTCTATCATGGAAATGTGATATTCGTCGTTCTCCTTCTCGCAACATCTCTGCACATTCTCATCCGAGGAGGCGCACAACGGCTCGCCATTATAGAAATTGCCGCCCATAAATAGTTTGACATTCTGATAGTCCGACACTTGCATTATGCGGATGAGAATGCCATCTTTGCTGCCCAGCTCGGTCGTCATGTTGAGTCTTGCGAGTCTTTCAATGGAACTGACCAAACTTTTGCCCGAGCGCTACTATATATGAGGTCTGATTAGGCCCTTATCATTAAGCAGCAAGTGCTTATATAGTATATGAATATGTAGTATAAAGAGTGCTCTATTTACGCTCTGTTCGCTTATCGGCAAACACTTATAGTGACGTATACTTGATTTTAACTCAAGTATTTGGTGGGTAAACAACTCATTAATGAGTTACAAATTAATTTCACACGGAAACAGCTTGCCAACTTTTTTTAATCAGAGCCCCGATAACCATTAGTTGACCGTAAAAAATTCTGTATAACTAATTTACCTATCTTGCACATACGATAACTGCCTAATCTCATAATGCCTAAAAAGCAAACTGAAATTCGAACTCTTTCTGCCAGAAACTATGCACTTTCAGTTCTTAAATTGCATATCTGGCAGCTCTCACTCTCTGTCTGCATCAAAAATGCAAAAATTAGAAACGCTTTAAGCAGCCACAATAACAGAGGAACAGACAACCAAGAAAACACTGAACTGTTTCAGTGGGTGTGAGCTCTCTCTCTCTCTCTGTGTGTGTGTGTGTGTGTGTGTGTGTGTTGGTGTGTGTATGCTGTCTGTTGGTCGGCAAATTCCCAAACTGGCCAAAAACCAACATAATTTACATGTCTGCTGGATAAGTTCGACAGAGAGAAACAGTGCGGCGTGTTGAAAAAGAGTGGGCAAGGGCAAAAGGGGGGAGGCTCAGAGCGGAGCAGTCTGGGCCTGAACAGTCTGTACAAGCTAAACAGTCTGTTGGTCATGTTATGCCAGACAAGTTACAGTTGTTGTTGTTGTTGCCTGCTTTGTTCGTTCGTCAGGTGCTTAAAGTCTGAGACTGACGCTCTTCAATGCGCCCCTCGCTCAATTTTATCAAAGTTAATCAGAAATTAACCACTCGTGAGATTTTCGTGCGCTGCTGATTGAAATAAATTGTGTTAGGCGATTTTAAATTAATTTTTATTGGCTCACATTTTGACATTGTTCACAGAAAAAAAACTTTTTATATACTATAAACATCACACAAATATGATATGTTAAAGCCGCAGGAGTTGCACAGCTTGCGACGCCCATTCCGGCCACGCCCCGTATGCAGCGCGCTGTTGCATACTTTTAGGTGGCATGCACAAGGCACACATTTTTCCTCAAATATTTGCACAAGTTGCATTTTTGATTTATGTTCGTGCAACGTGACCCAAATTGTTGCAGGTTGCACAACTAATTAAAAGTGAAAAGTTGACAACATTCTCCAGTTAAAAATTTCTATATATATATACATGTATAAAAATCTCCCTCTCTCTCTTCCTATAGTATAAAGCTCACACTTTTGTTTTTCCCATAGCCCGATAATTTATGGCGCTGAAAAAGTTGCGACCGCAGCAGAAAATTATTAATGAAAATTCAATCAAAGTTTGCGCGTGGCATATGCTCTCTCTATATATAGTATTATACTTGCAAGTTGCAACACACACATGATATGGCACATCTGCCGACCTCGGGCCCGCCCGCACTCGTATTATTCTCTCTCTGACCCTAATGAAGATTAATTTAGAACAAGTGTTGCCGCTGCTTCTTCGAAATTATAAGAAATAAAACTCGAACGAAGAGCCGCAGTGACGCTCCCCGATGTGAACGACTTGCTGACGAGCTGCCCACTGATTAGGTTGACAACAATGCCTTGAACCAAGAAAACAATTTAATCAAATCATTTTCATTGATTAAGATTTCTAGCGTGATATTGAAATGACCATAAGCCCTACGGAATGTCACAAATGTTAATGTATGAATTCTGAATACACTATTTACAAGAGGGTTATAGCATTTTTAAATATATTTTGAGAATGTACTAATAAAAGTTATATGAATATTAAAAATAATAAGATATTAATTTTTTTTTATAATATTCAAACTTTTTGCACATAAACCTTGTATATAAACAATAAAAAAAAAAAGAAAAAAATTATTATTATATATATTATTGTTTATACTTCCTTAAAATTTGTTTTCTAAACTATCAATAAAATAGTTAAGCAATAACAATAATTAATATTAATATTAACAATAAAAAGCAAGCAATTTATTTAAAATTAAAATATTTAAAAAGTAAAATATTCTTTTAAAATAAATCTTAAATTAATTGCGCAGCTTTTTTCTTTTTTTTTATTTTTTTATCTTTTTTATTAGAAAAAAATAATAAAATAAATAATTTTTTATTTTTATATATTTAAATTATTATTTTTTATTAACTCATATTAATATTAAACGAAATATATTTAACATATGATTAAAATCAAAATAATTGTTATATATGCACATATATATAATATAACATAAATAAATAGATCAATAACAAAATTCAAATCGATAGATATAGACAAAAATAATATAAAAATCAATTGTGAATTATAAATATAATTTGAAATTATAAAACTCCTCTATTAATATAATTTCATAATACACTCCAACAACTAATGCTTCAACTTTTGAACTTGACGCAGTGAAACTAAATAATTTACACAAAAATTTCATCAAGAAAATGCCAGAGGGCGAACATTTGCTACTTGAGCCACTTGATTTCGATGATATGGTAGATAATTAATTTATTAAACCATTTTCTAATGCGACGTTGGACGCAAGCACCGCGGGGCATCAGAATCTTTGCCTCGCTTTTTGGGATCTTGCAGCCAGGGGGTCTCACTAATTAGTAAAGAAAAACTCGACCTATTGAAAATAACAAAAAAAAAAAAATAACATGCAGAGCGAAGCAAGTGTTTCGGCGGCAAAGCAGGGAGCGACTCTAGCCAGAGGGTCTGCCTCCGTCTCTGTCTCCGGGTCTGGTCTGCCTACACAATGTGTAACGCATTATTATAATGCCCCAGCTGCCTACTGACTAACTAAATTCAATTCAATTCAATTCGTTTATCTGATTTTCTTTCAAGTGGTCAGTGCCGTCGCTGCCGACTCGCTTTTTATAATTTTTTCTCTTTTTGTATGAATATTTATATCTAAAGAAAAAAGAAGAAAAAAATAACTTTTCGAGTCTGTATGGGGCATTTTATTTATGTTTGTTTTTGTATTTTCTTTTATTTTAAATAAACATTTTTTACAGTTTGCTTATTTACTTTGCATTTTTGAGCGATTATTTTGAAAATGTACCAAAGTGGCAAATTAATATGATAAAAGTGCGTTGCAAAATGCCGAAAGATAAATAAAGGCGCTCACTTTTTAAATTAATTGAATGTCTAAACGAGAATTTTCAAATATTTCCCATGCGGAGAAAAATACTGGAATTTGATGGGAAATTGAAAGCAGGTTTAGAGAGTTGCTTGATCTAGTTTTGGTTGAAGGAATTTTCAATGAATTTATTTTAAAATAATTTAAATTGACTATGAATGAAAATACCTTTTTATATGTAATCATGTATAAGTAAAAATAGCTGATTATCAATTTTTAATTCATTTTTGAATAAGCTTTATAAATTAAATATAAACATATATGCATTTTTAAATTTTATATTTAGCTAAGCTTTATAAACTTATGCACTTTTAGATAATATTTTTCTCTAATTTTCTACCTTTTTTCTGTACATTTTTATTGACCTCACACTACTGTCTTTAATTGTCTATTAAAAATATTTATAATTTAGTTACCCTCCCCAAGCTGTATTTATTTTTTAGCTGAAGCCCACAAATATCCACAAATACCCATGTCAAAATCCATATCGACTTGGGATTCTTTTATAACATTTTTATGTGCTACAAGAAATGCAGACACGATAATAAAACTGCAGAGCCCCAGCTCAGCTTGCATATAAATTTGTAAATCGATTTTGAAAGCTAACAAAACAAACTTGCTAAAATTCGAAAAGAGAAGTAGACAGGCAGGCAGGCGAAGGCAAAACTAAACGATATTAATAAACAAAAATGATTTATGTGTCTGCAGCGGTCAAGCATGGAGGCTGGGAACTGACCACTGAGAACGCTGAGAATTGTGAACTATCTGCAACAGTCTCTGACTGTGGTCAGTAACAACAAAAGCAAAACAAAAACTGTAGCAGTTGGCTGTCCAGCCAGCCAGCCGGCCGGCCATCCAACCAGTTGTTGTTATCTCGAGCCGTTAATCTAATCAATTGAGCGCTGGACCTCAAGAACAATAACAGAGAGTCAGCCAGCACCCTCATAAACAAGGCTGTGCGGCGCCTGCGCAACAGGTAGAAGCAAAAAAACGGAACGGCAACGGTAAAGGTCTTTCAGCAATTTGGCCCGAAACTCGATGGGTCTTGGCAAATGCTGATGATGGTAACGACGTTACACGGGCGTGTGCATGACAAATGTTCTTTGATTTATTGTCAGTTTTCAAGTGGACGCAGCCAATGTGCGCCTTAACTTTGTCAACATTGGCTAGTGGTAGTTGGTCACGTTCCTGCTGCGGCACTTCATAGACGTTTCGCAGGCGCAGGCACAGTCCACACCACCTGCTGTGCGCATGCTGCAAACATTTTAAAAATAGCACACCAAATGCGCCACGGCGCACATCAAAGTATAAAATGCGCCAAACACTGTTCGATTTTTCCAGCTTCAGCTTTATATATATTATTTTATTTTTATTTTTTGTATTTTTTGCTCGTAATCGGAGCTGGCTACAAAGCACAGCAACAGCCCAAATACATTGCTTCCGCAGTTGAGCGCTGTTTTCATATATATATGTACACATATATATGTATATATATATGTACATATCTTTTTTTTTGTTCCTCCCATTTCTGTTGCAGGTGTCGCCTGCATGCACACTTGACATAATGTTGTTGCCAGTTGGCGGCACATTTCATTTCATTTTGGAATTTATTGTTCGCCCTCGGTGATTTCTATATAATTTTATTGCCATTGTGTGGGCGCGCATTCGATTATAGTTTTTCTTGTGTTTCTCTCTATATTTTTTTGTTACTGTTCTTATTTATGGTAATCGCATTGCGAAATGAAAGAGTTGAGTAAGTCTATGCATAAAATTTTATTATTGCACAGAACAAGTGATGTGGATATGTCTTAGAGTATTAATCGAAAGAAGCAGAAGCTGAAGATTGAACTAATACAATATTTTCTTTAAAAATTTGTTTTAAATATCAAATATTTAATTTATTTTATTTATTTATTAATATCCCATTTTTATAGAATATGTTATTTTTTATCATTTATCATTTATTTATAAGCAAAATATTTGTATAGAATTTTTTTTATTACTTATTTACATATAAAATATTTTTAAAGATTTTTAAACTAAAAATTTTTTATTTATAATAATTTATAATTATTTTTTATATGTTTATTGAATTTTTTTTAAGCATTTTAGAGCTAAAAAAATGTATAAATATATTTATTCTCTTAATTATTTTATAACATTATTTATATACTTATTGATGATTTATGTAAAATCCAGTTCGAATTTTTCTCCATTTTTGTTTTATTTTCACTTCATTAGAAAAATGTATTACTTAAAACCAAAGTCCCCTGTTCAAAGAAACATAACTTTGCTTGAATATCATTTAAAATACTGCATAATTTAAGGCCTCTGCCAAACTTTCATATGATTTCATCATCCAATTCCAGCTGTTCTAAATGGCAAAGTAAACGTCAATAAAAATTAAAGATTTATATATTTAATATCTGAAACTGTAGCATTCAGCACTCAATCAACAATCTATCGGGCGCATCAATCAGGCAAATAGTGGAGCGAAGCAAAAGCAGAAAATCACAGCTAAAACGATATAGAACAGCAATATAGCAAAAGCACTAAACAGAGTCAACATAACCTCAATTTGCTTATAGTGGCATAAACTTGGCGAGCTAAATACAAGATAATATGACCAGCAACAGAGAGAGAGAGAGAGAGAGAGAGGGAGATAGAGAAAACAAGAGAGAGAGAGAGAGACAGTAAGAAACTAATCAAGCTGAACTACAATAAGGACGTTGGACAACGGCAACAAAAACTTGGACATAATAAATAGAAAAATAGAAAATTATGATGGAAAATTATGACTTAAGTTGGCGACGTTGGCGACGTCGACGACGCTAACGTGAACGAAAGTCATTTGTAAAACAGACAACAACAACTGCAAAGTGTTTGCTATGGTCAGTTGTGGTCATTAAGGCTTCAAAGTTGTTGCTTTCTGTTGTTGTTGTTGTTGCTGTTTCTTTGGTGTCCTCATATTAATAATAAATATTTATTCAACATTTGCCGTCGGTCCTCCTGACAGGCACGCAGCCATTGAAAATGTGCGAAATTTAACGGGCACGCAAATTGTTAATATTTCATCAGCCAGACAGTGGAGTCATCATCAAGATGGCTTAGACTATTAAAAAGATAGTACCGTAACGATTGGCAACGATTGTGTAAAAAAAATCAGCTTTAATTGCGCATACATAATGCATGAGGTACTTCTTTTGCAATCAGTTAAGTAATAAAAAGTTATTTTCTTTATGAGGAAAAAAAGGGGCTATTATCATTGTTGTAGGCACTAAGAAAGGATTTTTTGAAATTAATATAAAAATTATATAAATACATAATATATCATGGATTGAGAAAATGTAAAGGAATTTCTGTTTTTAAATACTTTTGTATTTATTTGAAATATATTTAAATAATACTTTAAATTTTCCATCAAATTTTTTTTTGTATTTTGAAAACTTTATACAAAGTATTTCTAAATAGTCGCGCTGAGCTTGCCAACTGATAATTTACATTGTTCATCATCATTATTATTATTATTATTTTCTTTTGTCAAGCAACAACATGTTGGAGCTCAGTCCCTCGTGCTTCGTTAAAGTTGCAAACTTCCCCACATCTCAGCAGAGGATACAAAAAAAAGAGAAGTCAAAGCACATAGCCCGAACGCGCTGCTGGCCCCGTACTCAAATCCGAAACAGGCAGTCGCCGACCCAATGGGAGAAATGGGATTTTCAAACATATCGCATATACAAAATGCAAACATGTCTGGCAAACACAAATCCCATAAATGTTTCGTGTGCGTGTGTGAGTGTTCAAGGGGTCTGAGCGGTTCTTTGGCATAGTGATAAAAACTTGCAAAAAATATTTTCATATGTGAAAATGTGTAAAGTGTAAAAGTTTCTAACGCGTTCGCTCTGTTCGCCACTTTTTTTTGCTTTTTTTTTTTTTGTTTTTGTTATTTCTTATTTGCACATTGTTTGTGTTTTTCTGTTTGCAATGTCTGACTGTTCAAATGTCTGTCTGTCTGTCTATCTATCTGTCGCTGTGTGAGCATCAGGTGCTGTGGCAAAAGAAATTACAACAAATCCATTTGTGAAATTGCAAACCGAGACAAACCACGACCACGACCACGGCTGAGATGATGATGACGCCTCCACCAGCAGCGCTTATCCGGTTGCCTTTGATGCTGCACTATCTGGGTGTGTGTGTGCGCCTCCTTCTCCTTCTCCTTCTTTTTTTCATCTCATTTTTGGCTGCTCTTTTGCCTGGCACTGACAGCACTTGGTGGAGCACTTTAAGAACCGTAGACGTAGACGTAGCCTCGGCTCGGCCTCGGTGCTAACCAATTACATGGCTGGCCAGGGCTCCTCCTGTCATTATGCACTCAAAAATCAAGATGGAAGGCACTCGCTGCCTGTCATTTGCCTGGCCAAACATTCATCTTACTAAAGTTGGCCAGTCAGCAAGGCCCAGCAAAGCCCACCAAGGCCCAGCTCGGCTCAGTAATGCCCTTAAAAGGCAACCAAAGCTGAGCCTTCTCCTTATGCCAAGCCAGAGCTAGAGCCAGAACCAGAGCCAGAGCCAAACCAAGCACAGCGACAAGACATTCATCAATTTGTTAAGCGAAGCCGAGCAAAAAAGCGAAATTGAAACGAACATTTTTCGTGCTGCCGTTGCAGCTGGCATATAAATTTGCAAAACTAAGTGCACTGCCTGCCAGGCAACCAACTACAGCCAGGCAAGCAGGCAAGCAGGCAGGCAGGCAGACAGCTAGCACCCGCCAGGACAGCAAACTACACACGTCAAATTTCAAACAAGTTCGGCCGCCGCAGGACATGCAACAAAACGACAGTAACCAGCAGCCCGGCAGCAGCCAGCAGCAGCCAGCACCGAGCAACCGTGTTCGTGTCCGTATCCGTATCCGTGCTTACAGAAAAAAGTATGGGGCACAAAAAAAAAAAGAAAGAAACTCTGCCAAAGGAGTTTTGCAGACTGCCAGACTAGCTACATAGGTTCGTAGCCAGGTGGGCTGCCAATATTTTTCCCACTTTTTTCCTTTCCTCTCTGGGTCTCTCTCTCTCTCTCTCTCTCTCTCTCTCTCTGTTTTGTTTTTGTAAGCGTTCTGGCTGCTTGCTCGATGCGTTACGAAGCGGAGCCATAATGAAATGGCCAACAACTGAGCTATAGGAATTTGAGCCATGCATAGTTGGGAAGCTACTGTTGGCAACTACAACAAGAGCAACAACGACTGCCACAACTCGTGATTGTCTGAGCAAAAGTTTAGGGCCAGGCTACAAAATATGCCTCAGCTTTAACGCTTTTTTAACAAAGTCTGCAAAGTTTTGTGGCGTAACAGACAGACGGCTACATAAGCGAAGTGAAATGTATTATAATGTCTAATAAAATTTTATATTAAACCAAAATAGCTGAAGGTGAAGCAATATGTGTGCATTCTGAGATAAATGGAAATTTTATAAATAAGTATGTGATGATTTAAGTTCATTTTATAATTTTCTTTAGAAATGTTTCAATAAATTAAAGCGAAACCTTGTCTTCAACTTTTACGTAAATGCCAAAATTTTGGATTTGCTGTATTTTGCTAATCCTTATTTCTTTTCAAGTCATAACTTATAAGCAAAAAGTTTTGAAATTAATTAAAATATATATATATATTTATTTTTTTACATATTGAGTTATTTCTTTATTTTATTATATTTTTTTATAATTATTTTAATTTTGATATTTAATTTACATTTATTAATACTTATAAAAAAATCTTAACTATTTTATTAATAATTTAATATTTATTATTGCTTTGCTTATTTACTTACATATTTGAGTTCTTTTACATTTATTATTTGTTTATTTCATTTTTTATTTAATTAATTTTATTATTATTATTATTATTTTTTCGTAGTTATTTGTTTATTTATTTTCTTATTTATTTATTGTTCATTTATTTATTTACCAATAAATTAATAAAAAATGTAAATTCTCTGTTACTCGATGTGAGCAACTTTTACCTCGAGTATGTGTTTGAGATCGAACAAAAATCGAAAATCTTGTTGCTCGAAGGCGACTGTCCAGCACAGCAGTGGTATGAGAGTGAGAGCATGCAGAGATTTGTGGGGGTTTAATCCGAGTGAGTTTGCGTGCAAGCAACGCGCTGCTCAACCCACACTTGAGTGAGACGAAGAGAGCTGTTACGGAACGTAGCCCTGGGAGTTGCTTGTAGGAGTGAAAGATCTTTTTGAGCTATTTGAGCTACTTGGGCAGGTTCGTTCTGGTATTTAGTTGACGCAGAGAATCGTCTAAAACTTAGCTTATTCTAATAAGAGCAAGTTGTTGCGAAAAAGAGCTGAACTTCGACATATGAATATATATACAATATAATATATATACAATATAATATAATAATCAGAATTATTTAATTAATATTATTTCTTAAAAGCGATAATCATTGATAAAGAACAGTCTTTCATCACACTTTTACTGAAACTGATCAATAAACTAAGAGTATATTTTAGTCGTAAAATTCGAACTAAATACTCTTTATTACTTCTCTCCATTAACAGAAAAAACATGCTCAATGCGCTCAAATTATATTTTTGAAATGAAATAGCCAATTGGCTAAGCATTTAAGCATAGTGTCATATACAATCAATTCCCATGTATCTACATATATAAGCATTTATTCAGTAACACCTGCGATACTATTATACTAGTAACGCAACTCTCTTGACCGTATTTGTGATGGACTTGATGCTAGGCACACAGCTATAAGACAAATACTAACTGATATTTTATACAAAATATGCGCAACAATTTATAAAGCTCACGACGACTTTTTTCACTTTTTTGGGCTCTGAGAGTTTGGTGCCTGAAACAATAAATGCAACTCGAAACGTACAACTTTTTGTTACGCCAAAACCCAAATGAACCCCAAAGTTCTGTCGAAGCTATCCTTAGCTACCTGCTGCCGTGTGGTTACATTTCAAAGCAGAATAGTGAAAGAGCAGATGAGGAGAGAGAGAGAGAGAGGGAGAGTAGGTAAGACAGAGAGAGAGAGAGAGAGAGAGAGAGAGAGAGAGAGAGGACTGCCTGCAGAGGCACACGTTAGTTTGGGGAATTGCAAATAAATATTTCAACTGCAGTTGCAGATTATTTTAGTGCTGCGACTGCTGCGAAACTAGAATGCCAACTCTCCAAATGTTGGCCCAACAAAAATATAGAAAAAAGAAAATAGAAAAGATATATATACATATATAAAAATATATATGTATATATATATGTACATCAAGTGGAATACGTGGAACGGAGCAAACAAAGCCAAAACTGCTGAGACAAGGAGAAACAGCTCAGCTTAGATTTCTCCGGGGAGCCATGATAAAGTGTGCTCCATGGCAAACGGCATAATGAAGACAAATAGAGAGGAGAGTTCTGCTGGCTTGGCTTTTGCCATGGATAATTTCAATTTATTTGCCTTCGATTCTCGGGTATACAAAATGCATGCGGCCCGCTCTGGGCTCACTTTCGATTCTGATTGTAGTTCCTGAAGTAGATGCCAGCGACGGCCTCCTGGAATCGTCGACGTTTCTTGTCCTGCGTCAGGTATGAGAGCAAGTGCTTGGTGCTCAAGCCACGAGCCGCCTGACGCTCCAGCAGCGCCAACTCGTCCTCATTGGCCTCCTCGTCGTGCTGCTCATCTCCCGAGCCATATTCGACCAGTGGTGCCTGGGCAGCCGTTGCTGCTTGTGCTAGCGCCGCCGCAGCTGCATCCGATTCACTCGCCTCCGACTCAGCCTCCTGCGCATTTAAGCCTTGTAGTAGATCAATAAGTGGAACCGATTCGCGACGAAAATGTCCACTACGAGCACCACCAGCTGCAGCAGCTGCAGCAGCGGGAAACGTTAGATTCTGCGCATTGTTTGGATTGACGATGACAATGGAGCCGCCTCCAAAGTCGGGAAATCCAGGAATCTGGCTGGGACGCTGCTGTGGGAAATATGGATAATAGTCGAACCAAGGAGGACGACGACTCCTGTCAGAATCCTGATTCGGCTGCACAATGATGATGGGCTGCTGCTGGCCATTGTCCTGACGCCTATTCCAGAGCAGCAGGCGAGGCTGGATCGAAGCGAGCGCTGTGTGAATGGCAGAAATGTGAAGGATGAAGAGCAAGGGCAAAAGGAAAGAGAATCAAAGAAGGGAACTCAAAGCTAAATAGTAGAAACTGAAGAAGTTATTGAAGTCTTAGACACTCTGTAGCTAAATTTTGAATGCATTTTGAAATAGGAATCTTAACAGTTGGGAAATTTCTCTTTTTCTTCCTCTATTTCTACAACAACTCCTAACTGTTTTTGAATATCTTGAGATTTCAATTGCTAAAATTTCCTAAAATTTTATAAAATTTTCTCATGGAAACTTTTAGCAACTTTTGACTCTTTCTTAATTCCTTGAATTAAATTTTAATTTCCAAAAATCTTTAGAAATGCTACACTCAATTCTGAAAAATCTTTAGCCAACTTTTTTCTTTTAGTTCGTTTTCTATATACACAAATCCTCAAGGAAAATTAACAGAATTCTCAAGAATCCCTAGTCAACTCTTTCCCCAACTTACCCGCTCTGAAACCTGGCAAGTCGCCAACCCTCGTTTGCCCAGCTGCAAAGGCAAAGGCCAAGCAAATAGTTAGGAGTAACAAACTTGGAATAGAATACTTCGACATCTTGGTAGCTTCAGTGTATGCTGATGACTGTGCTTCAAACAGCGATCAGCAGCGGCTTATATAGCAAATGTAAGTAGTTAGTAATAGAACAGCTAAAGGCAATTCTTTCTAAGTTCCTCGTTTTCTAAGGGTCAATTCGCTATAATTTCGCTCTGGCAGCAAGTGCTAATTCAATAGATGATCTATTTGGCCGAGTGCTTGTTAATATTATCGCCTCGTAAATCAATTTCAAAGCAATGCCTGCTCGACAGAGTCCGCGGCAGTCTGTTTATTGCAATCGTAAAATGTTTCGGAACTGGACCGTCTTCATGTGTTTTATTCATTTAGCGCTTCAGCTCTTTGACCGAGTTTATGTTTATGTTTTGCATTTCGCCTTTTGCCAGCTTTCATGATCGATTTAGCATTAAGTTGAGATAATCCAAACAGACTACATTTTTGGACACAGCGCCCCAATTTGTTTAGTTTACGAGCCGATCTGATATTTATGGGCCCTACAATTGTAGGCCGTTGCGATAATTTGCAGATCTGCCAGAGTTTATTGGCCTCCGTGTACATTGAACTTGAGACATTCTGTGCCTCGCGTAAGGTGCGTCAGTTTGGTATAAACACGTGAGGCAATTAAAAGGAAAGAATGTTTAGTTTAGTTAGAGGCTGTTGTCAAGCCGTGACATGTGTCAAACATCAGTGTGAAAGCAGCGAATGAAGTGAAACCAAACATTCGAAACTGGGCATAGATTGATTTACCTTTGGTTTTGTTTTTTGCTATTGATTTAGAAACTTTAGGAACTTTGATGAGCCTTAGGTGAAGATAGTTGTAGATCTTAGTAAGAAGCTAAGATAGTTATGAACTAGTCTGAAGCCTAGTCTCTATGCTAGAGTCTTATGAACTACTTCCATGGAATCTCGAATAGAGTCTTGTAAACTAGTTTTATGGAAACTCGAATTTGTTCTTATATATAAAGAGCTCAGATAAAGAGTTTCATGAACTAATTACATGGAACTTTGCGACCAAGCCTATAGAGCTACGCTAATTTGTGATAGTGTTATGGGCTAGATTGAAGCTAATTAAAGCTTCTCTATATAAATGTGCTCTTTGCATGAAATCTCGAACCAGTTCCTCTATACATACATTGAGCTATGATAATCTATTTTAGATTCTTATGAGCTAGTTCTATGAAATCTTCATTCGAGTCTTTTGAACTAGTTCTATGGCATCTCAAATCTGTTCTTCCTGTTTCATGGAATTTCGAGTCAGTCTCTTTATGCATGAATGTATATAAATAGAGCTATGAAAATCTAAAACAATTTCACACTTTATATATAAAAAACCCCTTTATCATCTTCCCTTGGCTATATCTAGCAACAATCTTTGCTCTTCTTCTCACACAAAACCCAATCATTAGTTGGTAAGCTCCTGCTGTGCGTTCCATATCAATTTTCTTGTACGTTATCCCTATAATAAATCCATTTCCTTTTGCTACGGCTGAGCAAATACTAGCAAATGCTCGAAGAAAAAGCACACTAAAAAGTAAATGGCAAACAGCAAATAATATCAAACAATATCCGTTGCCTATATATGTATGAAAAAAAAATGTATATACACCTAGTAGTAATAAAAGTGAAAGCCGACATCATCCTGTACAATCAGAGACCTGGCGGCAACAATAAATCCTAGATACACAAAAAGTACAGCCATGTGAGGTAAATATTATTTAAAAAACCAAAACACGTAGGCAACACAGAGTACAAATCGCACTCAATCAAAATCACTTCCATAGACCACAGCACAGGCACACCACACAGTGAAAGCTTAAAAGATGAAATCCTCACAAAGTTGAAGAAGCTTGTAGGAGCTATAGCTCTCACTCTCGCCCTCTCTCTCTCTCTCTCTCTCTCTCTCTCTCTCTCTGTCTCTGTCTAGGAAAAAATATACAACAATTGAAGCAAAGACAAATTCAACACAGAAAACTGTCATGTACGAGGATTTAACAGATTTAAATTCTATTTGGCAAACGCTACATGGATTGTGTGAGCACATCCTTTTCGGTTGGCCCGCACAGGGCACGCTCCGAGTGCTGTCATTTAATATTGACCAAAGGCTTGCTCCAGCTCTCTATCTTTCTCTCTCTCTCTCTCTCTCTTTCTCGTTCTCACTCTGTGTGTGTGGGCTAATGCGCTTGCCACGCCATGTGACAGAGTTGTAGCTTTGTTGAGCTGCAGTTGCTTTATTGCTGGCCAGCCACTTAGCCCACATTAAGAGGCGCCTCGTTGTAGCCCGGCCATGTGCAAATATTTATCGATTGGCATGACAATCCAATTCGTTATGCTTAAAACTACGGGCGCCATGTGTCCAGCTGTCCCACGAGGTGCCAATCCACACACTCACTGGCAGCTGCCCTTTTTTTGTGATATTAAATGAAAAATCAGCACATCCCAGCACCTGCCCAATCTAGTGCTACGTTTCGGGCTTGGCCTATTTTGCATGTGTGTGTGTGCCAGCATTTTTACGTAAATTGGCAGTTAAGACAGATTGGCCAACGACTGGACACAAGTGGGTGTTCACGACGCAACCTCAGCTCAATTGGGCCCTGGCATTTGTTTAGCCAGCAGCAGCAGCAGTAACTTGGCTAACAAGTGTTTTTGTGGTAGGCTCAAAGCAGTGCCTGCCGCTTGCCGCCTGCTGTCTGGCTCTTAATTAAAGTTCATGTGGACAGTACGTGTTAATCTGCTGAAAAGTGCAGCCGGTCAGTGTGTGACTAGACCAGCGTCAAGTATCAGGATCAGGACTAAGGACTTAGTTACAGCACACAACTACCAAATAGATTAACTCAGCCTTTGGGCTACGAATTGGCATTAGCACAAAATACAAATTGCCACAATTCAGATTTGCAAGCTGAGAATCTAATTATTGCTCAATAATCCAAGGGAGAATTCGCAGGGCTTAAATTTGGAATTTTAGCAAGTGGATTATTTTTGAAGAGCTTCAATTTATCTTATTCATTGTCATAAGAATAGAAAGATCTATTAAATAATCCATTTATAATTATTATTTTTAAATAATATTTAAATTATAAAACTGTGATTTTAGACGGGGAGCGCATGAGGAGGGCTCGCTCTAGAATGTATATAAAGAGAGTATGACGTGAGTGCACCAGAATGCAAGCTCATCGTGCTCTTCTTGCAAACAAAGCACTGTGAATTGCCGAAAGAGATAAGCAAAGCGAATATCTCTTATTTTACTTATATACTCTTTACTCTTTCTTAAACTCATGCCTTAACAGACAGTTTTTATACTTCATACTGGAAGTAATTATTATCTTATCTTTATCTTAATATTTATCTCATAACTTTACTTCTTCACTGAAAGAAAAACAATGTATTAAGTTATATTAATCTCTAAATGCTTAGGCTGGCGGCAGAGTGCCGGCAAGAAGCGATGCGATAATATAAAGCGATAATGAGCAAGAAAGCTCTTCACGCATATTTACATATAGTCGCTTATCTCATGTTAGAGCGCGAATCGAGTCAAAGCGAAAAATGAAGGCAGTTGCGAGAGAGCGATTCTGAATCGCTTTATCGCTTTATATCGCTTTGGTCATTCGTATGGCTTTGTTGCAAATGAAAACATATCTTCGACAAATTGCTTGATAATTTAACTTTAACTACGTTTTCTGTAAATTAAAATAGGCTCAGTCCATGGAAAATAAACGAAAAACAAATTGGTATATTTTACATACATATTGCAAATTTATTTTATTTTAATTATTATTTTTCGTTATTTTTAGAGGCATTTTCGCTGAGCCCGCACACTAAAATTCATATCAACAAAATTCGTAAATCAACATTATATAGCATGCAATGTACCTCATAGTTGCCGTTTGCTATATTACATGAGCATATCGTAATGGTTTCTATAAAATACCAGCGAGCTTGCTACCATAAATTAAATATTGAACTTTATAAATATTTTATTAAATGAAGCAAAAAGTAAAATATTACGAAAACCCAAAATGAATTTTTGATTTATATTAAAAGTCAAATAAATATTATATACATAGTAAATATGTCACTCACCAGCATGAATATTTTGATACAAAAATAAATATTTTTATTTATATTAAGTTTAAAATAAATTTCTTTTTATATCAGAATACATTTTATTCTTCTGCATAACTATTCAAATTTACTATCATATAATACCTCAGCACAAATATAACGCATACCACATTCATGTACATCGAGAGTGAATCCATATAAGACTCCATTAAATGTATCTTTCTTCGATCAACTGAGACAGCATTTACGCCTCTGCAGCAGCAGCGGCACCAGTGGCAGCTGGGCTGCTTGAGTGACATTTGGTGTTTCGACATGGCCAAGTTGCCTTGGAAAAAGGCATTTCCAGCCATTTCCTGTGCGTTACGTGTGTGCGTCTGTGTTTTGTGTCGCGTTGCCATTAGGCATCCGCCACTGGACAGCATCAGCCTCCTTTAAGCAACACCACCACCAGTAGCAGCTCTCAGCTGCCACTCAGCACAAATTTTCGGCAGCATGCTTTTCCGGTTTGCCAACGTAACAGCAGAGGCAGCGGCGCGGCTGCTCGCATGCTTTTCTGCTCGCCCATTTGCTTCCTGCTGCTCGAAGCCAAGCCCCTCAGGATCACTCTAGTTCAATAAGGATTTCCGTTTCAATTCGTGCGCTGCGCCATTGTTGTGCTCGAAACTCGCTGGCGCTGTCGCTGTCGCTGCTGCCGTCGCTGGCGGCGTCGCTGCTTTCGCTGGCGTTTGTCCATTTTTCGCTTATCGAATTTTTCACTTTGACGACCTTTTCGTGGCGCAAAGGCTCAACTTTTTACACTTTTAGCAACAAAATTTCCTTGGCCCGCTGCTCTTTGCCTTTTATTATTTATTTATTTATTTTTGTGCTGATTTCATGCGTTTGCCTTGCGACTTTTCGGCTGCTTTTTGTGCTTGATTTGCTTTCCAATTTTCAATGTGTCACTTTATGAGCGGGACCATTAATCAAAAACAAAAGGAACCAAAAAAAAAATAAAAAAATAAAGCCAGAAAAGCTGGCGAACCTGAAAAGAGCGTCAAGAAATTATTGCTTAAATAAGCGTGTTTTTCTGCGATACATATATATGTATGTATTTATATATATTGTACTATATACAGCAATGGGCAGGGCTTGTGAATTGAGGCGACCGCAAAAATACTCTGAGTTGGCAATTCTGAAAAGTTTTTTTCGCCCCTCCCCAAGCGCTACTTGCGCTTTTCTTTATTGATTTTGTATTTTCATGCGTCATTTGGCGGGCGTTTTGCATGCAACATACAAATTACCACGCCTCAGTGAAGCCATCGCAGCTGAGACAGTCTCGAGTGCATAATTTATAGAGTTTGGCCACATTTTAAAAAACAACAAATCAATTAGAGCGCGAGACTGGGAACGCGACGCTGTCAGAGCGCTGTTCGATGTGAGGATGTGGGCGGGTATTTGGGAGAGAGCAGAGTTGAAAGAGGAGGATAGAAGGTGGGAGATAGTATATAGGAAATGGAGGACGAAAAAGACAGCATTGAAGATAAAAGAAAAAGTTAGAGGTTTGCAGATGGAAGGTGGAAGAAAATTATAATATAAATTATAGAAGATGGAAGGTGGATTGTTACAGATAGAAGATGGAAGATAGTGGATAGTAGATAGAAGATGGCAAATGGAAGAGCGAAGATAAAATATAAAAAGTAGAAGAAAGAAGATAGAAGGCGTATGGTATAAGATACAAGATACAAGATAGACGGTTGAGGATAGAAGAAGATAGAGGTTAGATAGTATTTAGTAGATGTAGTCTGAATAATGGAAGCTAGAGGAAAAATATATGAGGATAAAGCATAAAAAAACATAGAATATGAAATACAGAAAACGGGTATATAATTTTAAAATGTATATTATATAGACAATGAATGATAGAAGATAGCAGAATGCATACAAAAATTCTTCTATATTATTAAATTTATTTCTAAGAAAAGTCTAATAATCCCCGATAAAAATTCTGCTCTAATAACGACATCTTAGCCCACATAAATTCTCCTCTACTTCAACTTTCAAGTATCTTGTTTACGCTTTCATCTCACACATATATATACATATATTAATTAAAATGAAAAATCTTCATGACAACAATAAATCGCATTTAATAAACAAATCGTGCTATTACAAGTCTATCTATAAAACTTAACTACCCACTCAGCGCGGGCTAGCGCACAGAGAAAGACTCACTTCAGCTGCCTCTTTGTTAGTCGCAAACTTCAAAGACAAACACGCGCATACAGATTTACAAACGCATCTGGCAAGTGGCAAAAAAAAAAGAAGAGAAAAATAAGAGCTGAAGAAATTTTAAAACAGCTCTCGTACAACATGTCGTATGCGAAACGAGGGAGGCTCGCAACCATAACCAAGGCGAAGAGGAAGACCAAGACGCAGACGAAGACTAAGACAAAGACATTCCCGTTGTTGTCGCATTTCTTTTGCAAGTGTCAAGTGTCAACGCCAAAATGATTAGGTAGGCGTTTCCAACAACAACAACAACAGCAACTAGCACTCTCGGCTGGGTTTTGTGGGCGTGTTACTTGTGTCTCTCGTACGACTCTGTGCCCCGAAAAGCTATTAAACGGCCTGGCATAGCGACGGGCGAACGGGACGGCCAAGCCAATGCCCCAAACCAGCCTTCTTTTGGCACTGTCAACGCCAGCTGCGACTCCGACTTCAAGTTCCCAGTTCCCAGCACCAGCTCCAGCTCCAGCTCAAGCAACAGCTGCATGTTGCACGTTGCAACTTCCATTTAGTATTTTAGTTTATAGTGTAGTCTTGATTTCAAAATATTATGACGACTGTTAAAGTTATAACTTCACGGCAAGCTCATTCAAGTTGAAATTGAAATAATTTTTGTAGCTCTCGCTGCGCTGTCTCACCTTCTCTCCCTTTCTCTCTCTCACTCCCTCTATCTCTCTCGCTGTTCTGTCTGGCATTCTGCTTTTTATGTCTTCATCATTCATATTTATGCATTTTTATTTTAATTTCGCCTAGCACTTGGCTCTTCTAACTAGTCGCGACTCCACCCACTCCTTGGCACGCAGGCAGGCGGCATCTTTCTGGGCCCCATATGCGTGCGGGGGCCGTGTGATATGCCTCCTGGGCCCCAGCCCCAGCCCCAGCCACAGCTCCAGCTCCAACCTTAGCCCCTAGCTATTTTGACAGCTCTTCGCTGAGTGGCTGCCAGTCGGACTGCCTCTCTGCCTGTCTGTCTGTCAGCCGTCCGGCGGAATCGTTCACATTTATGACTGTTAGGGCCAAAGGTTTTTGCTTTTTATGGGCTAAAATTGTTGTGCAAAAAGCGAACGACATGGCACCAGAATCGTAATGCCAGTCCACGCGCTGTTAAAAGTAAGCACAGCGCGCAAGCAGATGGGTACGCAAAAACAGTTACTGTTGAATATATGTGTATTGCAGAACGTAACTGAAACGATAACTTGAGCTGTCTACGATAGTCAGCGTAACTAACATTTCTACTTTTTTTCTTTTGTAAATAAAAATTAAGACATTTTTACGATTCAAAACTCTTAATGTTTTCGAGTATTCATAAATTGTGAAATCGTTAAGAATTTAGTCAATGCACTCAAGTTTTCTTCAGTTTTCATAAAAAATTGTCTACGTGTTTTTTTAGACCGACAATATAATGCTCTTAAATAAACATTGTTATAAGTAAAATGAAGGAATTGGAAATGAATATTCTTTTTAAAAAAATAAAATAAATAAATTATATAATAGACTAATATTATATATAATAATTAATTATAATATAAAAATTATAATATGAATAATATTAATAGAATCCTTTACAATTGAAAATTTTTTAATGATCGGAAATAAAGTTTTTCTTGAATTTATTCACTTTTATTTAATAATTATTTTTTTAATTAATTATTTAATATAAAACAAATAAAAATAGAAATTACAGTTTTAATTTTTTCTAAAAGTTTTTTAAAATTTATTTACTTTCTAAATTACCAAATTTATATTTTACTTATTAAAACAAATTTCAAACATTTTTAAGTGATTTTTTTTAAATTAAAAGTTTTAAAAATGTTGAAGGAAATATAAACATAAAATATAAGTTATTAAAACAATTATTTACAAATTTTTTTTTAATTTAAAAATTTAAATAATCAAAATTAAAAATAATTAAGTGTCAATTTTTAGACCTATTTTATTATTGTTAAGTGTATTGCTAACTTGACTTTGAGAAAAAATAAACTTTTAGTTTAAGAAGGCCCAAAAAATACTATTTCATACTTAAATATTGCCTGAAAAAATATATACATATATTTATATGAATATGGATTTGTGTATTTCACAATAAATAGTCTCGAATATCTGACAATCTCCAACAGTTGCCCTTTGACCAATCAGCTAGCTGAGCGACAACAACACGCTGCTTGCAAAAACACTCCCTCGGCCACATATTTCTTTTTTGCTCTTGCAGGCCTGGTCGTCGCATATTTCACGCCTAATCATCAACTGCAATTTCCATGGCCCCCGACAACCTACGCAAAAAGCAAACACTTCACACAGGGCGATTATTATACCCCAGGCTTCGGCTTTGCCATTTACATGGCCATAAAATATAAGCCAGGCAAACGGAAAACTTTCGCTGGCAAAGCGAAAATTCCCAGAGCCATAATTTTTCACAAAACGTCTCTGACGCCGCATAATTGCAGCGTAATTTTTGCGCATTTAATTTCAACGTCTGGCCCCCTTTCTCGCCCTCACTCTAAGCCTTAACCTTAGCCAAGAAGTGAGCTGTGCTAAGTGCAGCGGGCCAACAGACGCGTTGGCTGGGGGAGTTAGCTCTGTCCAGCAGACGGTCTAAACTGAAGGCGTTGGAATTGTTTGCCATATTCGCATGTGACTTTTTTGTATTTTTCTTGCTTTTTTTGTTTTTTGTTCTGTTCACTTTTTAGTTTATAAAACGACCTTTGCGACCCAGGCGACTTGTGCGACTTTTTTATGCAATTAACAAAAAACACAATGCAAAAATTTGTGGGTACAACACTTTGCACTTTCCGTTGTATTCACAGACGTCGAAATCGTCGTCGTCGTCGTCGACAACCTTGTCTGCTGCCTTTGACCATGAGATGCTCTATTCATAACTTTTCAGTGGGGTATACGTCTTGTGTGAAACACATTGGAAATTTAAATAGTTGGTTAATAACTACGACATAAATATATACTCTTTAAAATTTTTAATTTATAATTAATTAACATTATATTTATGAATACTCTATTAATTATATTACACAATATACCTATTCTAGTCTAGCATATCCATGAATTAAGTATATTTTTTGCATTTCATCAATAATCAAATCAAATCAATATAAAATCAAATCTTAAATTTGTGATCAGCAAATATAAAATTATTTTTTCGTATGAAGAATATGTTATACAATGACTTGAAATATTTATTTAAATTTAAGTAAATAAATAAAAATAATAATATGATTCAGTTATGTTATTATTTATTTTTGAGAATAAATAATATATCGTAGAATGACTCCTTTATATTTAAAAAAATATATATATTTTACGACTTAAATTATTATTATTGATTTAAAAATAAAGAAATCCTTTTAAGTAATATTTATAAATATTATTTTGGCAATTTAAAAATGTATTCAGATATTTTTCCCCACTTTTTATGATTTGTACAATTCTTTACAATATTTCAAAAAGATTTTAGCAGCTTTATTTCTTTTTGAAATAATTTCATAAAATGTATTTTTTCAGTTTTAAAAAATCTTTAAAATTTTTGAAAAATATTTTGTATGAAAACTCTATGATTTGAAACTTTCATACGTTTTATATAGAGTACACAATTCTCGGTTCATTTGCAGCTAGTTCTATGTGTAGCTGTCGCCTTTTAATTTTCATGTGGCAAACACTGCGTCCATTGTATACCAAAAATATATTTTTTTGCCAGTTCTTTGGTCGTCGTCGTCGTCGTCACTTTGCAGCATTTCAATGATAAAGTGCTTTTTGTGTCGCTGGACGACGCGGAAAATTTATTAAAGAAAATGTTAAAAATTGCTAAAAATGCTTTTTCTATTGTTCTGTGGCCACTGCCTGGTTTTTTTCTCTTTCTGTTTTCTTTTATATATTTTTAGACGCGTTGCAGTAAAAAAAATGTCTGGCAAAAAAATTGTTTATTACATTTTTAGGTTTGCACGGTAGAAAATTTATGCCCGACATTGAATGGTATGCAAGCAAAGGCACCCGGGGGAACTGGGAGCCTAGCATGTGCAGGGCGGGCCGACCAAGGCCAGCATATTTGGCCCTGACGCTGCGCTTTGGCTAAATTATGGCATATTTATTCGATGGCAGGAGATGGCATTGAACTTAGCTTGCTTTTGTCAGTTCTTCCTTCTGGCTGCGTGTCTCGAAGCCATTGAAATTGTGACTTGCACAAAGTGTTGTCCATTGAGATAGTCCGGAGATGTGTTTAAAGTAAGTTTTTTGCAAATTTGCAAGAAAAAATTATATTTTAAATGGCAGATTGCAAGCAGATATACATATAAACATAGGCAATAAAATAATGAGAGCCTAAATATTGATGGTTACTTAAAAATCATGACATTACGTTATAAATACATAAAAGATATATTTTTACTTTGACATGTAGAGAAGTTACGAAAGGACAAGTGAAGTATATAGATGCACTTAATTACTATTTATGCGACTAAATAAACAAACATTTTTTAATACATAATGTTAGTTTTAATGCTTCTAATGAAAGCATAATGATACAATATATAATTTATTTAAAAAATTGTAATAAAATA